>CM046870.1:28628713-29228713 GCA_025617745.1 Heliocidaris erythrogramma
TTTCTTTGTTCGCTATATCATGTAAGTTTCATATGACTCCTGTTAAATATTGCGCCCCCAATATAGGATAAAGTGTATAAACAGCATTTGCAAAGGTTCAACTTTTGAAAGAAATCTCAACTGTAGGTATAGCTTTACTGAATTTCTCGACTCTTTCTCAAGCCTATAATGGTTTTCGTTAGTTTTGCTCCCGATTGTAGAAGTGAGTGAATAGAAAACCGTTTATCAATAATTTATAAAATTCGAGCTTCTCTGCCGCTCGATTGAGGGGTCAATTACCAAATTTCCTGGGTAAAATCCACAAGAAATTGTGGATTATAGGATTAAAAACTGAAAAACTTGCCGCTCGGTCGCTTTGCTCCCTCGCTAGCGTAGATAATTTTGGGCACTCGGGGGGGGGGGGATACGCCACTGCTTTCGCTCCCTCACCGGTCACCCCCCACCCCCCCCCCCCAATCGTGGACACGGATCGACACCCCTGAATATCATCACTAGATCTATAAAGCAAGAGGGCCCGAATTTGTTTTCATAACATTTTCCTGCTCATATTTACCAGGGTCGCAGAGTTCTTGAACGTAAATCTCAAGCCTCAAGCAGGCACCGTAATGGTTTGATATAATGTGGATCCTAATGTATCTCGCCGTTGGATGGGGTGAGATAATATTGACAGTTGAGTCCGGTCCTCCTTGGAAATTCTGAAGAAAAAATATTCGATAATGATATAAAAAAAACCCAAGTACAATAATTACGTAGGTAGTCCTAATTATAGTGTGGTGTTGTTTATCTTTCGAGTATGAACAAACCCCAGCTATACTTTTACTTCATATTTATTTATTTATTTATTTAAAACGGTTTATTGATAAAAAGAAATCATTCGCGGCCAGACGGCCGAATTGCAGATTCTTTTACCAGTGTAGTAAAATCACGCGAAACCGTTATAACGCAAACGCGTAATAATTTGACGTCAAAATAGTAAATCGATCACAGTGAGAGCACCGTCCGCTCTCCACTGAGTCCCCAACTATGCACGCAAACCGTATGCGAATGGAAAGAAATGGCACGATTACGCGACACGTTCTTCATCTTTACCCTCCCAGGGACGGCTTGGAAGGCGATGGGACGATCGCAACATACGATACTTTTAAAATGCAATGTATACTTGATCGAGCTATCCGCGCCGAATTAAATTTCCCCGTGGCGTTTTTGTAAAAATCAGTCACAAATATTAAACAGCTTTTTCAAGGATCTGACTAGAACAAAATTAGATGTGTGTAACAGCCGTCTTCGCTTAATTCGTTTCAAAACCAAAACCGAGTTTGTCTGTGTGATATGCATGGGCTGTACAGGGTGGATGTATTCAAGCGCTGCGTGTACTACACTGTGTAGTATGTGTATACTGCTGCTCGGCTCGGCCGGCCGTGTGTGTGTATGTGTGAGCGTGTTGCTTGTGGCGAGTAGCAAATTCGGGCAAACGACTAATAAGAGACTGTGAAATTCACTGGAGCGTAGAACCGGAGTTCTAGCTTGCTGTGCGAGGGTTGCGTATCTCGCAGCGAAAATAACGCTATATACCGTTATAACGGTTTCGCGTGATTTTACTACACGGTTTACAGAAACACAAAGTGGGTACATCATTCAACAAAATTACATCAATAAATTATTTACAGATCACATAAATGCTTTGCTTATACTTAGCGTATCATGGTAAAGATGTATGTGGTATATAAGACGTAGGGCTTCACAACATGCATCTCCATCATGACAAATAAAAGGATGTCAAATAGGCCTATAACAACATATTGTAAAGAATTCTGGTAAGAATAGAGTAGTGTAATAGTAGTGTAATAGCTACCTGTGAAACTGCAATATTCTGAATATGGAAGTTTTGAGGCGGTTAACATGATAAGAAATATAACATTTAAAACTTGTTGTGTGATAAATATATAAAAATATGAAAGGTATAATATTAAAGATTATTATGTAAAATATATATAAAAATGTCACTAATGCATATCATGAGAAAAGGATTCATTAATAATGCGTAAAAGATGAATTCACCCACAAAAGAGAAAAGAAATGTAAAGAGGTGAGAAGGGAGAGTGAAGAACAGAGAAGGAAAGATGAAGTCAAGCGAAAAGAGAAAGGAAAGAGAAGGAAAGGAGAGAGAGAGAGAAAGAGCTAAATAGAAAGCAGAAGTACGGTGGGGGAATTCCAAGTAGATGCTCATAACATTATTCATTAATTATATATGTTTCCTGCTTTGAATACAAAAATGAGAACAAGCCTCATTGTTGAAGGTGGTACATGCACATGGGAAGGCATCGAATATCAAAAACTGCGGGCCGTAATCAAGCACTAAACGTGACAATGTTTACAGGAACATATCATATTGTGACAAACATCGCAAATATATTACAAGAGTTGATCATTGTAGCAATTCACCCCACTAAAGGAGAGAAAAGGGGACAGGTAAAGAAGAGGGAGCATAAGAAAGACAAAGAGGAAAGGTGGAAGAGAGAGAGCAAGACAAGGAGTAAAGGAAAGGGAGAGAGGAAAGAGAGGAGAGTGAGAGAGAGAGAAAAAGGAGAGAGAGGATGAGAGAGACGGAGAGAGAGAGAGAGAAAGAAAAGGGGAAAATTGCATCCAGATTACAAATACATTATGTACATACGGTCAATTAATAAACAGTATGAGCATTCAACAATCGGACTAGGTAGGGCAGAGGGCTATTCCTATACCTTGTCGTTTTACATAACACTTCAATGAGTTTACTATTGTTTCTCAGGTTCATAGAGTGAGAGTCGCCGCGAGTTTGGGGTAGCCAGTGTTTGAATTTTGCACTGGGTACAAGAAGTCTTTGTGCAAATTTCAGACACAAACTTTCTCTGCGGTGACTCAGAGAGGGCATTTTACATAGCAGGAGAGCATTCTGATAAGAGACATAATGAAACCCTAACATGAGGCGGCATGCTCGCTTCTGAATTCTCTCAATTTGGGCAGTTTGCGCGGTGGACAAGCCGGAGTTCCAAACGGGTGCACAATATTCGAGCACCGGTCTGATGTACGAACAGTAAATAAGGAGAACTCCCGGATGTCACTATCTTCCATTGGTCTGGTTGTGCGTTTATGGAAAACGTTGCGGACTTAGACGATTTTCCCCAACGGTAGCCATTTTACAGTGCAGTGATCACTTGCTCCCAAGGGAGACGACACGATCGGCGACTGGTAGTAATCGCTGATGTTGTTGATGATTTTGTCGAGCGTCGAACAGAGTTCTTTCCGAAAATACATATCGCAGTAATCAATATGAATCCAGGATCATCACTATATCGAAGACAAAGGTCGATTCACACTATAAACGATATCCAAGGTCATAACACATGTACTAAAAAGCGAAATTCCAGGCAAAACAAATCCAAATCTAAGAGCAAATTAAGGGTGTGGGCCATTATTCGGACATTGAATTAAATCAAGCAAGTTACATAATATAACAAGTATACATTCAAAATCAAAGAAGTAGTACAATGAAACAATTGTTTTGCTGAAATCTATGAAAAAAAAATAAAAATACCGATATATGCACATAAAAATTGAAAGCTATTGTAAATTACAAAAAGTTCACATTTGAATTTTTAATTATAGTGAATTAGAAATAATGCTAACAATATGAAATACATGTGTAAGAAATATATACATGTCGCGTGTCCACTAAAAGCAATGCGCGTGCGCGTACAAATTTTGGTCATTTTAGGGTCATTTGTACAATGTACGCCTACTTATAACGAAATGGCTTATTAGAGAGTTTTCGAATGTGTCAACATGAACGCCGTCCTAGATCCTCCCAGCTACAATGGACTGCTTTGTGTCAACTGCATTCTGCGCTTTGTGCAAGAACAGCTCACCCGTCCACTAGCCTCTCCCTCGTCCACTAGTCACATCGAGAACGCGTCCAACATGGTATTGACGTCTTCTCTAAAACGTGAACACAAATCAGTCCATGTAACTGGGAAGATCTATAGGACGGCGTACACGTTGACACATTCGAAAACTCCCTAATGTCAAACTACAGAGATACCGAACCTTCTTGTAACCGAATGAATTAGTAATGTATGTGTACGTCGTTCCATCTCGGCTAATCTCGACTTGGAATTGGTCCACATACGCTGATCCATCGCTCTTTCCTTGGACCACGATGCCCGTAATGGAATGGATAAGACGCAAGTCCACCTGACAAAGAAAAGCAAAGAAAGAAAGATAGATTAAATATACGCAAAGCATGAGGGGGCTGCTGCCCTTGGGGATTGTTTTAATCTCTAATTTCTGACAACCTCACCTATACAAATTTTGGTTCGCCATAACCTTGCACCCAAGCTTGCGGCAAGCTCGTATTGTACCAAATTACGTAAATTAGCTGCAAGCTTAATTAAAGCAAGCTTGCGGAACGCTTGATGACAAACTTGCAACAAGCTTGAGGCACGCTTGGTTACAAGTTTCTGACCGGCTTACTGCAAGCTTGCAATCAAGCGAATTTAGCTAATTTACATATTTGGTAAAATACGAGCTTGCCGCAAGCTTGCCCATTAGCGTGCCATTAAGCTTGCCGCAAGCTTGCAGCTAGCTTGCAATTAAGTGTTAGTTTCTACACTGAGCTTTTACATTCGTGTATTATTTATCATCTTGTACCAAGCTGCATCGATTTTGTGGTTAGTTTTTCATAATTAGTGTAATAAATGAAATAATAGTTGAAATAGAGTTTTTCATTTTTTCATAGATGATATCTGAATAATATCCAATATCTTTTAAGCTTTAGAATAAAACTAAATTATGTTACTGAATATTTCAATGAAGCATTTTATGTAAAAAGGAGAAATATGTAAATGGTCATGCATATTCAGTGTACCAATTTGTATCGTGTTTATGTCATCTACATTTCTTTTATATTTGAATTTAGCACTGTCTTATAACTTGACTGGAAGCCATATGAGGGGAATTTAATTAATTTGCATCATTTCTTTCTCAAAATAGTTTATCATTATTATATTTGCAAATTATAAGATATGCATTCAAAGAATTTTTTTCTAGTGATAAAGACGCATATGGGAACAATTGCACTCCGATCCCTCCGATTTGAGTGTTCTTATAAAAGTTTAGCAAATGATTCCTATCTGACAGAGTCCTCAGACCAAATGCAAGATGAATATATTTCTCCTCTCTTGAAATTTTTGAAATATTTTACGATTAGGCCAGGAGCCTGTCGCGAAATAGTCACCCCATTTTACATATGAGATTTGACCGCTTAAAGTTTCTTAGACCATCCATGTCATTCACAAAAAGCTTGTCAACTCGAACGAAACTTTGTCAGAAGGTGAATGACTATACATTACCAAAACACAAAAAACGACAAAATATCCCTTCAGGATGGGTTGTCAGACCGCCCCTAAAAATTGGGGAAAATTTTCCCCTTAAGGCCCATGGACCAAATTTTGTCAGATGGAAGAAGTATGGGTGTACATTATAAAAACTGGCAAAAATCAGAAAGGGGGTGTAACACGCCCCTGAAAAAACACGAAAGTGCCCTTAAACCAAGCTTTGCCGCCCAATATGCTCTGGATGAGAAAAACGCCTTTTTGGCATTATAACCTGAATGACTTCAATGTGTGTAATTAACTCCAGGTCAAATTTAGTACAATCTTGAGTATTGTAGCTTTTGGCGTGCAGTTTGGTGTCAAGTGATTTTTTTTGCAATAATAAGTTATTAAATTGTGAAAATTTTATTGCTTTCTCAAAAGTAGTCAAATGATATTGTCAGGATATGTAAACACATCCATTGTCCATCTGCGCCTGTTTGACAATGAATAAAGAGAGCTTGTAAGGTATTTGTGTAATTAACAGATGAATGGTAAATTCAGTGGAAGTTATAAACTGATTCAGCGGACCCAGGTTCGAGACTGAGTCACGTCTTTCGGATGGTGACGTTAAAGGTCGGTCCCAGACGTAAATAATCATATCTGATTGATACACGTCTGTAAAAACCCAATTACACACACACACACACACACACATCTAGGATTGTCGGACAGGGTGGGCGGACATTGTTTTCTTCCCAGTTCAGACTTTATGCACATTGCAAATGAGGTGTCATTTGCTTACGTATACGTCTGCGTTAGCGATTGACCCGCGGAGCGTTTCATCAAGCGTACGGTCAGTGATTTTTATCGACAACTGTTAAAAGCTACTGAGCTACAAATTTGTCAGTAAATATCACTGAAAAAACGCTTGATGAAACGCTCCGCCGGTCTTTTACGTGCCATGTTATGCAACACGTACATTTCAAACGTTGCGTTGACTTACTGGCGCATGCTCTAATTACCAACAATTAAAGGCTTGACTGGCGTAACTGATAATAGGCAATGTGCCCGCCGTTACACACGAAGCGTCCTTTTAACTGCATTATTACGTCCAGTAATCATGGTAATCAAGAGATTTTAGCATGAGCCAAAAAATTCAACCTACTCTCTAAATTTGAAAGACTTAAAATTTAAGACTTATTTTCCACGTTCTTTGATTAAATTTTTCTCTCGAGACCGCAAACAAAATCTCCTGTTTAAATCTTTTTAAGGAGATTTAAGCTTTAAGCCAATCAGATTTACGATGATGCAACACGTGATCGAACATTCAAGCCAAGCGCGCGATTGACGACATCTTTCATTTTTCCGGTTGTGTGAATCTTGCACATATAACTGCAACACAAAAGTGAGAGCCAGGTGACACTATGAACACGATGACAAAGAGAGAGGACAAAATATACAGCTCCTCATTGTACCCTCCACAATTGCTCTGGTAGACAAAAGAACATCCCTTCATTACTATTATGTAAAATAAGCAGAACAGGTGAATATGCATGTGACATCTGTTCTACATATTTTTACATAATAGCAATGAAGGGATGTTCTTTTGTCTACCAGGGCAATTGTGGAAGGTACAATGAGGAGCTGTATATTTTGTCCGCTTCTTTGTTCGCCATGTTCATAGTGTGATTACTGTTTTTCAGATAAGTCGGATCGACATTGCCGTGTATACACTTTTCGTTGGGATCAACCATACACCTTAACAAAGCCGGTCTCTATTTCTGCATTTGACACTTGCAATTATTATGATGTCATTTAATGTGTTTGTTGCACATTTTGAGTCTATGTTGTTGTTTTTCTCCAGTCCCACTTCCTCTGAAAATTTAAATCTGTTAATAAACCTTAAAAAGATTTAAAGGTAAAACTGAAAAGATTTAAATTTTAAATCTAAAAGACTTATGTTTTAAGTCTTTTGTGGTTTTAAAATTTTAAATCTTAATAAAGACTTATTTTAAATCCCAAAGGTTTCGTCACTAATATCAGTCTCTGTTAGATTTAAAAGTAAGTCTTTAAGATTTAAATACAAGACTTTCAAATTTAGAGAGTAATGGTTTATTTCCATTGTTCATTTTGCATTTACTTTTCATTTGTAGAATTTCACTCGTACATGGCGCGTCATATATAGACCAGAGCTATCCATACACAGAGTCCTCACACTGCAGGTCGCTTCTGATTGGTCAGTCATTTCACAGAGAATGTACGTGAAAGGGAACTATTGGGAGCTCCATGATCCGACATGTTTTAAACAAAGAGCGCGTACGTGTAGGCTATTATGCGCGTGTCACAACTTTCTCTATCAATGTGCTCTGATATAGACCTCATGACGCCTCGACCGTATGCAACGGCACGTACCTCCACGTAAGGGGCAAGATCGCCCCCATCGGCACACCAAGCACCCCCCTCTAGTTCCTGGTTCAGTCGGATACTGCTGACCGGTGTATTGTCTCGCTGGCTGGATACCGTGATGTAGGAAATGTCGTAATCACCATTCTCCAGACCAATAGGCACACCAGACGGAGTCGAATCTGAAACATAATATAATATTCCCTTAAAGGTAAGGTTTATCAAGAGCAATACTTTTTCATGTGACGTTTTACCAAGCTATTCTTATATAATTAAATATTGGAATGGAATTAATGAGAAAGCTCACAGATTATTTCTCACCTTTACACCACTAACCATTTTGCGTTTGTTGTTCGATTTATCAAACAAAGCTTGCCAGTTTGGGTTTGAGTTTGAGATCGATGGCACTAAAATACAGGGTAGGATTTAGAGGGTTCATTTAGATTGTGTGATTATTCATGCTGTCTAAGATCCCAGGGATATAGTGTTACCAGAACCCAAGACCCAGTGTTGCCGTAGAATGTTTTCGTACATTTTGCAAATTATTAAATATACGAATTGTATTTTGCAATGATCTTTAAAAGGATATGCCTGTTTTGCCAATTTAAGGAGGGGGTATTGCCATTTTTTCTTTCTTTTTTTATTAAGGTATTTCGATTTTGTATATTTTTAATTCATGACTATAAAGGCCACCGCACATCTTACTATCGGTCTGCGATCAGAAGAAAATATAATATCATTTGATAAACCATTTAAAAACGCAAAATATGTTTGATTGACGGTCTGAATAGTCATACAGATAGTAAAATCGATAATACGGACTTTGCCGAGTTTTCTAAGTCGGTGGAATGGCCAAATCGGCTCCGAGTCGTAATGACGTCACAAAAATCGTACGACTGCCTACGATTTGAAACTAAATTTGCCCTTATTCCCTGTAGAAAGCTAACAGCTCACCAAAACCCTATGTTTCGTGTTCATATTACCTTTCAGAACCTGAATAGGGTAGATTTAATTTGTTAAAATGCCAGTATTTTATGCCATGGCGATTTATTTCGCAAATCGGATCGCAGACCGATCGTAAGGTATGTGGTGGCCTTAAGTAATATTGTCATTAAATGTTTTATTTGTGTATCAGGGCCCGTATTAAATTCAATACTTCAGAATGAAAATTGAGTAGTTTACTTAGATTTCGGCTGAGATAAATTACTCAGCAATTTTGGTATTCAGTTGAATCTTTCGGCTAAGACAGCTCCCTAGCAGACTTAAGCCAATCTACTGCGACGCATTTATTGCGCATGATTTTGGACAGGATATGTGACGTCACACTGGATATCAGTATTTTGCCTTAAAGTCGGCTTGCTAAAGAAATATACCTTAAAGTGATCTGAATACGAGTTAAGCCATTTTACTTAGCCGGGTTAAATGCTTAGTAATCTACTTACTTTATGCGCGTTTTCATTTGAATACCGCGCCCAAGGGCCAGCATTCAATTCAATGAAATATGAGTAGTTTACTTAGTTTTTGGCTGAGACAGAATACTTAAGCAATTTTTGGTATTCAGTTGAATCTTTTGGCTAAGTATTTTACCCTAAGTCTAAAGTCCGGCGCACACTATACGATCCGACTGCATTAAATGTGAAAGTTTAAAAAAGTGAAATTATCTCATATGAAGTTCGGAATAATGATACGAATACTAATATCGAAATTTTGGTTAACTGCAATTCTTCTGGTTAGAGTAAAGGCCAAATCGGCTTAAAATCTTAGTCGATCGCAAGATTGGTATGACGTCACTACGATTTGGAATTGAATTCGCTGTTATTCCAACACGGGGCTCGCAGTAGCCCGGAATTTCGATTTTAGTATTCATACTACTATTCGGAACTTTGATCACAAAGATTTTAAATGTTTGAAGGTTCATATCAAATGTTATAACAAACTTTCACAAAATCGCATCGTAGTCAGATCGTGCAGTGTGCGCCGGGCTTGCTCCCTAGCAGACTTAAGCCAATTAATTGATTCGCAGTTACATGGCTTTCATACATAAGCGGAGCTGTGCACAAGCAAGCCATGTAGGCGCACATCTACTGTGACGCATTTGTTGCGCATGATTTTGTACAAGATATGTGACGTCACAATGGATATCAGTATTTTGCCTTGAAGTCGACTTGCTAAAGTAAAGTGCTTAAATTTGATCTGAATACCAGTTAAGCCAGTTTACTTAGCGAAGCCAAATGCTAAGTAAAATGCTAAGTTAATGCGCGTTTTGGTTTGAATACCGCCCCCAGGGCCCGTATTCAATAATTCAGTACTTAAGAATGAAAATAATATGAGTTGTTTACTTAATTTTCGGCTGAGATAAAATACTTAAGCAAGTTTGGTATTCAGTTGTATCTTTTGGCTAAGTAGTTTACCCCAAATCTAAGTAGACTTATACCAATTATTGGCAGGTATGTGGCTTTCATTCATCATAAGCAGAGCAGTATAAGCTGCGCACAATCAAATCATATAACGCATTTTATTGCGCATGTTTTGGACAGGATATGTGACGTCACAATGGATATCAGTAACTATTTTGCCTTAAAGTCAGCTTGCTAAAGTAAAGTGCTTAAATATGATCTGAATACCAGTTAAGCCAATTTACTTATTCTTCTTTAGTAACCAGGGGTAGTAGAGGTACTTCAGTACCGACACTGATTACCCCATCCTTGGCAAGGTGGTTCCTCCTGAATCCGGTCTGATATGAGTCCAAGGATGCTTTCAGACCAGGCTATGTATAGTGTGTACCTCTGCCGCACAACTCGAGTGCGCTTCCACAAAGGTGCATGGGTTAGCTGCCCCTGCATCTTAATTGCTACAAAGTCAATAAATAAGCCTCGAATGGACAGACCTTCACGGAATCGACCCCTGCTTGCCCCCAGACTACGTGATTCGGAACTGCGATTACTGGTAGTTAACATTCGTGGCCTTAGGTCTAATATTGGAGAGCTTTCAAACATTTGTCAAAATATGAAACCATTGATTGTTATTGTTGTGGAGACTTTTCTAGATTCCTTAGTTCAGGATGGTGCTGACTGCATTGCTATTCCTGGCTACAGTGTATGTTGTCGTAAAGATAGAAGTAGATCCTCTGGTGGAGGTGTACTTGTATACTGCTTGGAAGGGATAGCAGTCCACAATGATCCAACAAAAGATCCAAATGATCTTGCACTTGTGTGGTTGACAACTATATTGCAGTCTGGAAAATTACTAATCGCAGCTGTTCACAAACCGCCAAATACTGACAACCAAACAATTGAATACTTAGACTCCAACCTCTTGTCCAAGATGGAAGAGGTTGGTGCATCCTCTGTCATACTTGCTGGGGACTTTAATGTCCACCATGAAGACTCGGTTGGGCAGCCATAATACGGACGCTGCTGGACGCCTCATGCTTCACTTTGCCAACTCACATGGTCTAAACCAAATAGTGAAAGAACCGACTAGAGGGGATCAAATCTTGGACCTTGTCCTAACAGATTTGCCGTCTTCCTCTTCTACCCTAGCAAATGTAGGAACTTCAGACCATAACCCGTCCTGGTCACAGTGGACCTCCATGTTTTTAGGGACAAGCCATTCAAACGAAAGGTCTAGCAGTATGAGAAGGGCTGATTTCTGGGAAATGCGTGCCCATTTCTCATCCATTGACTGGCCTGAAGTCTTTCATGACAAGGACTCAGAAACTGCATGCACTAAGGTCACTGATATTATTTATGATGCCATGGAAATATTAATTCCTCACAAAATGGTCACATAACAGACAGGTGACAAACCTTGGTTTAATGATGAATGTAGAAGAGCAGCAACAAAGAAACGTAGAATCTATCGTCAAAACAAGAAGGACAATCCTACTTCCACAAAGGAAAAATTCACTAAAGCCCGAAAGTCTTACGTTCAGATAGAGAAAAAAGTCAAAAAGCAATACAGCTTAAAACTCAAAGAACATCTAACAGACCAAAATATCAGTAGTAAAAAGTGGTGGCGTGTTGTTAATGCTCTTTCTGGTAAATCGGGTCACACAGATATACCTGTCATAGTAAACGACAATGTTGTGCATAGTACTGCTAAAGAAAAGGCTCAAGCCTTCTGTAATACCTTCAAGGAGCACAAGAAGATGCTCCTTTCCTAGATAAGTCCACACAGTCCTCATTTGAGAATGTCATATTCAAACCAAAGATAATAGGCTTCTCAGGCAATTTGTTCCAGATAAAGCCACTGGTCCGGACCATATTCCTACCAGAGTCTTAAAAGAATGTAGTGCTGAGCTGGCCAGCCCTTTAAGTCGGCTTTTCAAACTTTGTTTCAACAATGGTGTTTTCCCAAGTTCTTGGAACACGGCAAATGTTGTTCCCATTCATAAAAGGGACTCAAAGTCTGATCCCACTAAATATCGTCCCATCCCTTTACTTAGTATCGTTAGTAAAGTAATGGAATCTGCTGTTTCTTTACAATTTCAAAGCTATTTGTTCAGAAAGAATCTTATTTCCCGCAGACAATTTGGTTTTAGACCAGGTCACGGCACTACCGACCTCCTAACAATAATCTCCCAAGAAGGTAACATTTCACTAGATAAAGGAGAAGAGGTCTATATTGTGGCCCTTGATATTAAGGGAGCATTCGACAAAGTGTGCACGGGGTCATCCCTATAGCTAGAAGGTCCAATAGTTAGCGGGTCCGATAGACCGACACCCAGTAGATAGAAGGTTCGATAGAACGAATGTACGAGAGGGTCCAGTAGACAGAAGGTTCTATAGACCGAATCGGCAGGAGGGTCCAATAGTCCAAAGGTTCTATAGATCGAATGACCAACGGGTCCGATAGTCAGAAGGAGAAGAGGTCTGTATTATGGCCCTTGATATTAAGGGAGCATTCGACAAAGTGTGGCACGGGGTCATCCCTGTAGCTAGAAGGTCCAATAGTTAGCGGGTCCGATAGACCGACACCCAGTAGATAGAAGGTTCGATAGTCCGAATGTACATGGGGTCCAATAGACAGAAGGTTCTATAGACCGAATCGGCAAAAGGGTCCGACAGTCCGAAGGTTCAGTAGGGGTCCGATAGTTAGAAGGTCCGATAGACCGACAATAAATACGTAAAAAGGGTAAAATAGTGGATAAAAAATAAGTGGTTAAAATAAGTGGGGGCGTTATGTTTTCAGATGTTTTCAAATGTGGGGGCGGGAATACCCTCCCCCTCCCATTTTTCATGCCTGAAAAGGGGGTTCCAACCACAGAAAAGGCAAAAAGGAAGAGGTTGAAAAGGAAAGAAGAAAAGAAAAGAAAGGAAAAGAAGAGAAAAAGAAAAGAAATCTGAAAGGAACGAGAAGAAAACAAAAAATTCAAAAAATTCCTTCACTAGCTAGGGTTATTTACCAATGCCCATTATATTTTCATTATTGATATTAGTTATTAATAGTAATCGCCATATTTATGTATATAAACCAATGCCAATTATATTAATAAGTCATATTCTTATGGAAGTTATTTGGTTTGCATCTTGAATATCTAGCTAATGCTATGCTATTTTTCTACTCAAAGAATGTTAGCAACATAACTGAAAGGAATCGAGCGGCAAGTTTACCTAAAGGGGCTAATAAAGAGATGAATTTTCAGAAATAATGGCCTGTGACCAATAGTCTCTTCCCAATATGAGAACGGAAGTTGCCGATAACATGTTACACAGATTATGAGAACAATACGCTAGAACCTTTTCTCAGGAGACAAAATTCTTCTTTATTTTTTGTCTCTCTCGTTCGCTCGCTTTGCTCTCTCATACAATCAAGAAACTAGGCCTAGATTGTTTCTTGCAGCAAGCACCTCTTACGTCCTGCAGCAACAAGAAGCCCGAATATCAAAATATTCGGGCAGTGAGGTATCCGACTATTCTCGAATTCCCCCACCCCCCCCCCAAAAAAAAAAATGGTATAATTTACCCGACAGAGTCCACAGACTAAATTTGCCACAAGGTAGTAGTGTGGGTGTAGTCGGTGAACATTAAAAAAAGTATAAAAGCTGACATCATAGCTGGTAGGAAAATATCACCTGACAACCCTAAACGCCCCCTCCCAAGAAGGTGGTAGGGTCTAATTGAAATAAAAAATCATTTTTATCGGTCAGAATCTTTTGTTGTCAGAATCTTATCTTTTGTTACTTTTAATGAAAATACAACTATAAAGTGTGCACCCCATAAGATTTCCTTGTTTAAAAAATAACACTTGTGTTAGAAGGGGACGCCCTTTCCTCAGCTTGCTCCACTAGAAAAAAAATGCTTCGGGCATGATGGGATCGGGGCTTTAGTGTGCACCATATAATTAGATTTACATGTTTCAAAAAATGGTCAGCGTTCCCCATTGCCAATACATCGGTTTAGTGGCAAAATTAACGGGGGGGGGGGGGCTGAGCTGCATGGGTGGACCCCATTTTTCTTTTTTTTTTGGGGGGGGGGGTGGTTGGCCTACAGACCTAGTGCATCGGTTTATTACAATACACATAGAAGAAGATAAGGCATTACCCTTTTCCTTTTATGAGATAAAACTATTAAAAACTTATTGTATCCACTTATTTTACCCTTTTTACGTTATTGTCGGTCTATCGGACCTTCTAACTATCGGACCCCTATTGAACCTTCGGACCCCGTTGGACATTCGATCTATAGAACCTTCGGACTATCGGACCCTCCGTCGATTCGGTCTATAGAACCGTCTGTCTATTGGACCCTCTCGTACATTCGGTCTATCGAACCTTCTATCTATTGGGTGTCGGTCTATTGGACCCGACAACTATCGGACCCGATAACTATCGGACCTTCTAGCTATAGGGCTGTAACCGTGTGGCACAATGGTCTTGTATCGAAATTGAAATCCAAAGGAGTGGATGGAAAAGCCCTTGCTTGGCTACGTAATTATATGTCAGACCGTCACATCTCAGTATAGCCCTTGCTCGTCAAGCTTATGAAGCCATCCCTGTCAATGCTTCAGTACCTCAGGGCTCTGTTCTGGGACCACTGCTATTCTCGATCGACATTGATGACCTAGTGGATGTCTGTGAGAATGAGCTGTAATTGTATGCTGATGATTCAACATTGTTTGCTCGTTTTCCTGCAAACAATGACATCAGATCGATTGAAGATAGTCTCAACAGGGACCTGTCAAACATAAAATCCTGGGCTAACAAATGGAAAGTCACATTTGAACCTACCAAGTCTAAAATGATGACTATTTCAAGGAAGAGAGCCCCCTCACAATTAAACTTGCAATTTGGTGATCATCCTCTTGTCGCTCAGGATGAGATCGAAATCTTGGGTGTAACAATTGACAGGAAATTAACCTGGATCAAACATATACAGACTGTTGCCTCTAGAGCTGGGCAAAGATTTGGGGCTCTAAGGAAAGTTGCTAATAGGCTTGGTATAAAGGGTAGAGCAATTGTCTACAATGCACAGGTCCGCAGCATAATGGAATATCCATCTTTATGCTGGATAAATGCCTCCTCTAACATACTTAGCATTTTAGACAACATTCCGGAAAAAGCACTCAAGGTTATTTGTGTTGATGAATCCACTGCCCTTCAAGATTTATCCATTCCTAGTTTAACTCACAGGCGCCAAGTTGCAGCTGCTTGTGTATTCTACAAAATGCACACAGAACAGTGCCCAAAAGACTTAAATGAAATGCTCCCTCCGCCTCTAGAAAGAAGACGAGTGACCAGAGCTAGTGTATCTTCTCCTGTCCACGCTGTTCTATTACCCACTGCAAAAACTCATCAATTGGACAGATACTTCATTCACACGGCTCCAAGGGTTTGGAACAGTCTTCCAAATCATGTTGTTGGAACGCCTTCCTGTACAGGACTAAATTCCTTTAAAAGGCGTGTGCATAGATTTCTTTTGGCAAATCGCATTTCATGACTTTTTTCATGTTTTACCTGTTGCCCAATATTTTTCCTGAAATTGCTTTTTTAATATTTTTTTAATGAGTTGCAGTGAACCATTGGCTAGCCTTCTGGATCCTTGGTGTTTTGACTTGCTATTGTTCACACGTTGCATGTTATATTAAAAAAAACACCAACAAAAAAAACCCCGACTTCAAGGCAAAATACGTACTGATCTACCGTTTTACAATATAAGAAGAATATAAGAAAATATAATATTTGTGCAATTTTACAGCTACTTCCTTTGCCAAAGTATGGTAGCATTATTGTAACGATAAGTTAATAACTTACACAGTTCTTCAACGTAGACCTCCAGTCGGAGACAGATGCAGTGGTGCCAAGATTTGGGGACTATCCGGATGTAACGGGCCCGAAGTGTTGGAGCGAATAGGGCGCTCGACACACTGTTCACATCGACGTTACCAGGAAAGTACTGGGGGAAAGAGACAAAGTGGAGAGTTTTGTTAATCTGTATAAAAGCGTATGCGCCTTCTGTCGAAGCCTTCCGTCTCCACTGACAAGAGGAAAGCACCAAGCTAAATTCCAACCGTGCGGTTGTTACTTGCAACTTGTAAATTATTGGCACATGCACCCTATCATTAAGATACGCACCATCTCCCAAAGTTCTGCAAAGAATATGTCGAAAGACAGAAAGTAAATGTAAGAGGTCAAAAATGCCTCTCGCAGTTAGCGAGATGAACGGGATTTTTTAGTGATCGGGCCGATTACCCTAATTATCTAAGGTGTTCGATGTCTCTATACCATAGTAATGCAATTAAATATTTTTAATATTTATTTGCTTGGTGAACTGAACCAGTAGGATTTCTAATCTGAGAATCTTTAGAAGGCTCTCTTGGCAATGAATTTATGTCAGAATATTGTTGTAGTTGCAGTAGTTTGCAACAGCGGAGGGATATTTGATATTGGATAGTGGTTGCAAGGTTGCAATGCATCGAGGAGAGGTGTGGTTAGCTCATTACGTGCTCTGATGCTGGGGTGAGTCAAGCCGTAATGCGGGAAGAGACTCAGAGAACGATTTTCAGTGAAACATGAGGCAGGTACCAGAGTATGGTACACAGTCTGGGTCTGTTGGCTGCGTCTGTTGGCTGGGTCTGTTGAGAGACGCTGAGTAGCTGGTTCACATAAGTGGCTACCAGTAGAGGCTTGTATCTGACGTGTAGTCTCGTATTCTGATGTTTAGACTGCTGGTCCAGTTTAGCTACATGTAGCTGCACTTTGTGTTGTTGTTGCAGGGCAGCAGGGAAATAGCTTGGTCTGTAGTAGATGTTGTGGTGTCAGCTTCATTACAACGCTTCAATAAAATTCACATAAAGTTAAGATCTGGTGTCCCTGAGCTTCCTTTCAAATTCATACTGGTCCCTAGCACGGTCCATCCCGGGTGTCTAAACCAACCCATGATTGTCTACCATACTATTATTCAGGATTGAAGGAAACAGACTACTTATTATTACCCGTTGCACTCGTGGCGTCATTTTGATTTCTTCAGTGCCTGCACTAATTGAGCCTGTTAAAGGGATACGCCACCAGGCGGCCGTGGGGAAAGTCAGGATTGCGTAAGCCCCATTCACTCGTACACATAGTTTGTGCGTCCAACGCGTCCGTCGGACTACTGGGATTACAGTTCGGACTGCACAAAGCCGACCGAATCTAGCACGAGAGCTCGAGCTCAGGCAGAGCGTGCATGTTGCGCGGCGACCAGTCTATCCGGAGTTTGCGCCCCGCGGGGCAACGGCATGATCAGGTAACGATCACGGTGCCATCTTGCGGAATAAAAACGTCCTCAATCTGCGGTTGAGTATCCCTTTAAGGCAATTGGCCCATACGCCAGTAATTCAACGCGATGTTTGTGTTTAAGATGACATTCTTCCAGTGGTACGTCAACGGTCGCACCAATAGGCTGCTTTAGATCTGCGACGCTAGTTCTACGACGCACCTATTAGGCAAAAACTTGCAAACGTGCAAACTTATGGCAGTGCAAAAATGTGGTTATACACGCAGCCCCCCCCCCCCCCCCCATTAAGCCCCTCCACTTTCCAAGACGTTCCGCGGCCCCTGTCTCACAACGGTTCTGGGCCAATTTACCGTCCTGTCAATCAAATACAGACCACTCTTCCAAAATGCAATAAGTCAAAGAAAGAAAAAAAATAAAAACTTATTTTTCAGACATACAATTATTTTCATGGCATAACCTGTGTATCATACTTGAACTATAGACTTATACCATTATTCTTGTGCTACTGATCACTGAAGAACTTTTCTTGTTGTTATTTTTTCCATAATTTTGTGAAAGATGTGGTGATGCTGATAGAGATGCAGGCACAATAATTGTTCTCTAGAATGAAGTGTAATGGTGGATTGGTGTAAATAAAGCCTTATGCAACCTTTAATTGCTGGATGTTTGATTTTTGTTTGGAAGTGCTATTGTGTGTTTTGTGTATGTGTGTGGGAGGGGGTTCTGTTGATACTGTCTATTCCTGAAGCCCATTTAGATTTTAGGCAGTGGTGTATCCAAGATTCTCTGCCCTGGAGGTGAAAATTCTCTAACAAGAAACCAAAAGAAGACACGATTTTTTTTTTTTTTTGAGGGCGGGGGGAGGGGGCATGGGATTATCTGGCTGCTGGTGCATGGGGGTACAAATGGCCGGGGAGCATATTTTCACTTTGTACTTCATAATGTACAGATATGGTTTTGCTGCTGTCGGAAGGGAGGAGGCCGGGGTGGGTGGGTATATACAGATACATGGTATCGGCCACTGCGTGTGCCGCAATGCAACTGCCGCAATGTCTTTATATTTTCTATATTTATTATCTATTCTATCTACTTATTGTATGTTCACTTATTTATCTTTTTCTTATCCTTTTTCCTTTTCCTTTGGCTAAGCGATCAGGCAAATGCCGCAAAGATCTGTTGAGAGCCAGAAGAAATGGTACTAGTTTAAGAGTTAGGTCATAGCCTATACCTCTCAGCAGACGTAAATAATTCTGAATGGAAGAGGGATTCAATATTAGTTAAGGAAGGGTACAAAACAAATCAGTGCCGTAATAAGGGGGGGGGGGTAAAGAACAAAATGACAAAATAAAAGAATAGGTGGTGCCAATTGATTACGAGGTGGCAATTAAAAGTTTTCAACAAAAACAATGAAAGGGGCAAAATGAAAAAGGCGTGATAAATTCTTTTTTTTTTTTGTTTATTTTTTTTAATTGTTTGTTTGCTTTTATTTCTGCGTTCTAATAACATACAATAAATCGAATTTTTACATAAGTATTACATAAGTAAAATATCATGTACAATAATAGTATACAATAATAAACATAAGACAAAGCATACAAACAAGATTAAGGAATATAATAGACCTATGTAAATATTTTTCTCCAACAAACTAGAGAGGTAATTTAGAACCGCCATCGTGAGCGGTTAGGCTGGAAATGGATGGCGGCCTCGTAAAAAAGATTAGGCGACATAACTCTCTTGGTAAAACTGTGTGATCAAGTGGGTGCAGTGCAATTGCAGGTGCGGGTGCAAATAGTAAATACTAATTTAAAGCGTGGGCACGTATGATTGTAGTATCTTTCGTTTAAGTGTAGCTTTTAAGGAGTAGATGGTTGAACAAGATTTTATGTTATCGGGAAAATTATTCCAAATGTCCGGACCAGAATGTCTTACAGATTTGTGTTATTGATAATTTGGGATTTGTAAGATGGAAATTTCCAGAAATGCAAGTAGGGTAGGAATGAACAGAACTATTAAACTTAAACATGTTATCAAAGGATGGTGGAAGTTGATTATTAATGTACTTGAACATTATGACTGCTACTTGGATAGTATTCAAGTCGAGTTAAGAAATGCGATCCGGTACAAATACGTATTGCTCTCTTTTGTAGTTTAAAAATAGAATTGATTTTTGTCGAACCACAATTAGCCCATACAATGTTACAATATGTTATATACGGGAGAACTAGCGTATTATATAACAGGAATAAGGTTGCATAGGGTAGAAGAAACTTTAGCTTGGAAATTATACCAATGCTTTTAGAAATGCACATTATTACGTGATGTAAATGGTCATTCCAAGTCAAAGTTTCATCTATAATTACTCCCAAAAATTTGGACTTAGTTTTCTTTTCTACTGGCATATCATCGATTTTAATATATATTGGTGTGTCTGTATTATGAGAATGATGTTTAAAATACATGAAGTGAGTCTTTTTTATATTAAGAGAAAGTTTATTGCACTTAAACCAGTTTGATACTTTGTTAATTTCATAATTCAAAGTATTGATTAAGGAATTAAGGTCTTTGTGAGAACAAAAGATATTTGTGTCGTCGGCAAATAAGACAAAAGAAAGAACGGAGGATGTATTAATAATATCATTGACATAAAGAAGAAATAGTGGGCCTAAGATGGAGCCTTGGGGGACACCGCATTGAACTAAAAGGGGATCACGGTCATAATCATTAAAACTGTAACATATTGTCTTCTGTTTGTTAAATAAATAAGAGTGGTTGACCCCGAATTCCATAATGACTGAGTTTGGAAAGGAGGATAGAGTGATTCAGCGTATCGAATGCTTTACTTAAGTCACAGAATATACCAACAACATGTTCTTTGTTAGCAATGGCATTTGTAATTTTGTCATAAATTTGAATTAATGCTAGGTCAGTTGAGTAATTTTCCCTGAAACCATATTGATTTGAACTGAGTATATTGTGTTTATTGATAAATGTATGTAATCTATTATAAACGATTTTTTTCTAAGACTTTGGATATACTTGGAAGTAAGGAAATGGGGCGATAATTACTTATTTCGTGCGGATCGTCTTTTTTGAAAATTGGATTGACTTTAGCTATTTTCAATAGATCAGGGAAAACATCTTGTGATAACGAGTGATTAAAAATGTGAGTTAAAGGCTTTGCAAGTGGGTGGATTATTTCTTTTAAAAGAGACGTACTTATTTTATCGAAACCATAAGATTTTGAGCTGTTAAGAGATTGGGTAATATTAACAATTTCGCTGGGATGTGTTGGGTTTAGAAAGAGAGACTCTTGGTTTTGTTCGGAAAGATAGTCTGTTAAGTGAGCGTGTTCAGGGCCGATATTCGTGAAAAATGAATTAAATGAATTTGCATAAATACTAGGATCATGTATGTTAGTACCATTTAGTGTGATAATATCCGTGGGTGTGGGATCTGTCTTTTTTCCCATTACCTCTTTGATGATTTTCCAAGTTGCAGTAGTGTTTGAACTGGCCTTCTTTATTCTATTAGAAAAGCGTAATTTACGGGATATTCGGATCAGTTTTGTTAATTTATTGCGGTAAGTTTTTTTTTTTTTCGGCAATTTTACGTCTTTAGGTTAGTGTCAGTTGGATTGCGTAAATGTAACTTATAGAGGCGGTTGCGTGTTTGTATTGACTTCAATAAACCTTTCGTTATCCAAGGATTCCTGGGTTTACTTCGTTTGTTTTTAATTTTGCCTAGAGGGATATTCTTTTCATAATAATATTGTAATCTGTTATTAAAATGTTTGTATGCGGTATTGTCATCATTTACATTGTAGACATCTGCCCATCCCTCTAAAAGTAAATCCTGTTTCAGTAATTCTACACTGCGTTTGGATTCTTTGCGATATAAAAATTCATCAAATGATTTAGGGCAACATAGTTTGCATTCACAAGTTAAAAATATGGGTAGGTGATCGGAAACTTCAGAACATAGTATCCCCCCGATGGTTTTGTTATTATGTACGTTGGAAAAAATATTGTCACAGGATAGTTCAAAATTCGAGTCGGGGGTCTATAAATTAAACCTATAATGACATTTTTGAGATTTGAGTTGTCAATTTCAGTAAATAATGATTCCGCTTGTGTTAGTTTAACATCTGAACAGATTCTGAATTTCAGGTTTTGAGCAATATAAAATGCAACACCGCCCCCTCTTCTTCCTTTTCGGTCTGCCCTAATCAACTCATAATTAGACAAACTGAACATATCTGGAGAATTCTGATGTAACCATGTTTTACTTATTCCAATGACGGAAAATGCAAAATTATTTGAAGAGTGTAATAGGTTGTCAAAATATTCGAAATTTCTGTTCAGACTTCTGGAGTTTATATGTAAAAGTGAAATGTTATTTGGATTATGAGAAAATGTATCGTTAAATTCTAAGGGGGTGTAATTTTTACTATCGTGTATATCGCCAAGAAGAATATCGGGAGTGTAAGCGTGTGAATCCATTAATTAATACAAAAATGTAAAGTGCCGGTATTTTGGAGGATGATCAACTGTATGCGTGATGTCGGTGCGTTTGCAAGTGCATGCTGGTGTGTTTGTGTGTATACGTAGTGCAAGTGCGTGGGTAGTTTCAATATACATGTACAATACAAATGAAAATATAGGACCCAACTTGGTCAGTTACAATAAATGTTTAGGGCAACAGAGCAGAGCCCGACCACCCGAGCAAGGGTGTAATCTTTGACATACAAAATAAATAAATTGTAGGCTGGTCCTTCCTCTCCCACCGTGATGGTAACATAGTCTAGTGTATTTTATTATCATTTAAAAAAATACACTTTTAGTATCATTATTCGTAGGATAAAATATCATTTAGTTGGTCCTCTGAAAAAGAAATCGGCTTAATATAGGCTAGCTACATGAAGATTTGGAGCAGTGTGCGCTTTTGACCCGCCAGAAATTCCCCCAAAGAAAGTCGGACGCAGAAGCGGGATTGAGCCTCCGCCTAGCCCCCCCCCCCCCCCCCCCCCACCTGTTTTGTCTGATTGACACTATGGATTGAGGTTGCGCGTCTTCCCAAAATCTAAAGCCACTTTGCATCACGGCGTGGTGAAAGAGGAGAACGCTCAACGCAACCAGGGAATTGGCGCGTCATGGCATTAGCGTCGTGAATCTAAAGCAGCCTATTTCACTGCATGACGCAGTCCTCCGCCAGGGAAATGACGCCTCATGTGCAACGGGCTTTGAAGTAGAAGAAGTCAAGATAACATCATTACCTGTATTTGTCCATAGGAGTCAAGGACACATCCCCAGTGTATACCATCCAAGCTGATCTCAACGCGGTAACGTAGGATCCAGCACTGCTCATCGGGATCCCCGCTGCCTTGAAGAGAAAGCCCGGTCAACAGTAACTCGTTTTGTAGATCAATGGACACCTATATAACAGTTGAATAAAGGTATAATTTAACATTTAAGTGGTTAGATTTGATGTACGACCTATTGACATGATTTGAATTGATTTGATTTGATTTATTTTTCCGTTTCAAAATAAGCATATAATTATGATGGATATTTTTTTTCAATGATTAAACATAATAGTATGTAATAAATGTGTATATATCAAACTAATAATTATTATACAAAGATGTTCAGAAAAGTACAAAAAGAAAATACTAAAGAAAATCGTTGGATATGTCTTTCTGATGATTGAAGTAGTTGAAATAGTGAGAATTATAGAAAAATAGAAATGATTTATACTCACCCACTGATTTTCGTCATGGTTGGCCGCACACCACGAACCATGAGGCGAGTTTAGCCCAATCAGAGTGTGCGGGCGATGTGGAGATTCAGATGAAACAGTCACGTGCTCCGTGCTAAAGATGCCATTCTCTAATCCGATGGGGTCGCCGGTCGGATGAAGTGCTAGAAAGCGCGAGGATATGGAGAAGTTATTAAACTTAGTAATTATAATAATGATGAGGACAATAATGATGATAATCGTTATCGTCATCATCATCATTATAATAACCATAATAACTGCTCAAAGTGCTTTACAGACCCCGGGGGACCCCGGTTATATCCGAGCAGATCAATATGTAGCGCTGTATATCAGATCATTTACACCAGGACCCCGTTTCATAAACGTATTATCAGTGACAAGTTACAATAGTTGTTATAAGCTACTGAAAACCTTGAATCGGATTGGCTGAGAGCAAATTGTCATAGAAATGAGGCAGTTGTTATTGATAACAAGTTTTATGAAACGGGGCCCTGGCCTGCAGAGTGGCTGTATATTAATGTCTAGCAAAAGAACATTGGTGGGTGAAGGGTTCGATGCAACGCCTCCTTGATCAGTCGCCATTTTCATCCATTGTCCACAGCGAGGACACCCCATTTGACAGACAGCCCACTAGACCAACATCAACACTGTCGACCTCATGACCATCGAGAAAATAAAGCGTCACGTCAGTCTCTTGTGCCGTTGGTCAAATGGGCCGTTGCAATAACATCGAAACTGCATTACTTGTAAAGCATTGTATGAAATCTGTATGAAATCATTAGCTGATAATTACTAAAAACAAAAACAAATTACTAATTTTGTTACGTCTATCCGTTAAAGTAGCTATCCAAAGAAAATCACAAATGTGGCAATTAATGTATCACTAGAAACTGGGAAGCTTACAGATGGCAATCGTATAAGTTTTATGTCAACTGCGTATCTGATGATTATAAAAACAACATAAATAAAAGTTCTTCTCAGCATCTGGAATATCCGAGGATTCGCCAGAAATAGCGATGTTTTGATGTCGTCACAACTAGGGACCAATCCTGCTTAAGCAGACGACGTCCTATAATGAATGAACGTAATTGCAATGCAATTATTTATCAAATTATAAAGAGTTTTGTATATTTAAACATGACCTTATTTCACACCATTCTAAAAGGGAAAGTGAAACTGATTCTGATAACTAAAACCGTTTGATTGTAAATACACAGGAGAAGGGTCAGTGATTAATGAAATAAACCCCACTTTCGAATTGAAAAGCCCTCCGAATAATAGCACGGATGGTATATATTCGTTCCCTCTTGAAACGCCGAACATGCCCCGGTGCAAGCAGCTGAAAATACAATGGCGTCTTATTTTGTTTACAAGTGACTGATTCCTTTATTTTTTTAACGCTGCATTTTTAATCAAAATAATACCATACACGAAGTTTAAGAGTGAGGCAACAGACTAACATTAAGACTGACGCTAGTCAAGTAAGAGAAATAAGTGAAGAGGAGATGACAAAACAGGCACTGACAAATGTGTAAGATGTTATGGGACATCGTCTGCTTAGACAGGACTGGTCCCTGGTGTGTCGTCACACATCTCAGCAGCGTTCGAGGAGCTCTTCAGCTGCTATATCGGGGGCTGTATTTTACCGTTTTATAATTGATAATAATCATTACTTCAAATGTTTCCAAGCGTTGAATTTGGATAACCTTGTTTAATTTATGCCATCTATGCAATAATAAGTATTAAGCCAATATTTATTTTGATGGAATTTTCTTGTAATGTGATCTTTTAAAAAAAGTCAAAAGAGCTGCCTCTTCTATGGTAATGGTATTTGAAAAAAGGTTATCTAAAGCCATGGTCTCACTGGCTTTACGACCGGTTGCCGACTTACGACAGCCACTGGTCGGTTGTTTATTGACTGAGATCGCAAAGAGGTTTTCATCTATCTTTATTTGGTTGTCAGCGGTCGAGAACTGTGGTCGGAGCAATTTGGTCGGCTGGAGGTTTACGCTGCTGCATCGAAAACCTTTTGCGGACCAAACTGGTTGTAGTGACGTTTTACATGATTTCCTAAAGGTGGGCGACAGGCCTCAGACTGATCGCCGACTGATCTTTAGTGCTCGTCAACCATCGCCAAGCAGATTGGGTTGAAAATGAGTTCGGCGAATGGTAGTCGAATAATCAACGACCAGTCGCTGATTGTTTCCCAAACCAATACCGAGCACCGACAACCAACAATAATCAGGACCTTTCCAAAGACTTTCATGAAATAAAACTCAAGAGACATTTGGCTGTATTGCCTATATTGAAAAAATAGTTTTGCTTATAAAAGAGTTGATTTAGTATAATAGTGTTAGAAAAAATACTCCGATAAGAGTCATGATGACTTTCAAATTTCAAGTCATCTTCAGGAACTAAAACAAAATTGAGTATGAACTGTTTAGATATTGTCTGAAAGTTTAACATCAGGTGAACTCAATCAGATAAATTACAAACAGAAAAGGAATGAGATTAAAAGTTACAAAGGAGAGTGATAGAGAAGTATACCAATAAATGGAATGTAAAATGGGATCAACACATTGATTACAGTATAGAATGTTGATTAGGGGATAAATATATTGTATACAAAGGGAAAATAAAAGACAATCTAATTGTAAACGGTGTAAGAGAAGGTTACAGGAGTTCAAGTAATTGAAAAAGTAATTAACGGAGGACAACATATGTAGAATGTAACTGAATGAGGGAAACATAACGAGAGAACAATAAACACTCCTGGAATGCAAGTACATGTTGATCTTTGATGATGTGTATTGTTCTGTACATCACAAAATTTACAACCATTTGATCTGAATATGTGTCATGTATTTTTTAATATTTTTTTGTAATTATTTTATTTTACCTGCTAAGCCCCGCCCATAAAAAATCCTTTGGAGTCTGATTCTTCATATGACATCATCAGTCAAACAAGCCAAACAAAAGACACTGGTATGTAAATTATCTCTCTGTTTTGTACTTGCTCACAATAGCATCGTGTGTTTTCATACAACAGATTTTCAGTACCTTTCTTTTCCTGTGATGCTGGAGCATTTCTGACATAGCATCTGCTATTGTGATTGAGCGTTATGAGTTGGTATTGTATTAAAACATGCGATGCTATTGTGAGCAGGTGCTAAACTGAGGGATAGGTACATACCAGTGTCTATTGTTTGGCTTGTTTTAGGTGACTGATGATTGACTGATGATGTCATGTGAAGAATCAGACTCCAAAGGATTTTTCAGGGGCGGGGCTTAGCAGGTAAAATAAAATAATTACAAAAAATATTTTAAAAATATATGACACATATTCAGATCAAATGGTTGTAAATTTTATGATGTACAGAACAATACACATCATCAAAGATCAACATGTACTTGCATTCTATAGGTTCTTTTAAGATCAATGTTATGTAGTTCATTGCCTTGAAGTGGATGCAGAAAATACAAGTGTAAAAGTATCAGTGACAGCACATAAATAAAGAAATAAAGGAACTTATTAATTTTTTAAAAAGTAAATTCAAATCTGCATAAAACAGTCGTCAGGGATAAGCAATTATGAAAAACCATTTGTGAAACCACTGTGACTTAATGGTAACAAAAGAACGCCATTTGTTGGTATAATTCTCAATCATTTTGTAACTTTTAATCTCATTCCTTTTCTTAATCTCATTCCTTTTCTGTTTGTAATTTATCTGACTGAGTACACTTGATGTCAAACTTTCAGACTATATATAAACAGTTCATGCTCACTTATGTTATAGTTCCTGAAGATGATCTGAAATAAAAGGTCGAAAATTTGACACTCATCATGACTCTGATTGGAGTATTTTTTTCTAGCACTATACATTCATATCTGATGTGGTAATAATGGATTCTTGATTTAATATATTATTTTGGACCACACACTTTCAAGCCGATGGTGGAAATGGGAGAGCAATATTGAGCCGTTTCCTCTTCATGAGCTTGTTAAATTTAAGTTTAAATTTATCCAGGCATCCGTGTATACATCCTTTGCTTTGAACCCATACAATTATGTATTATTCATGTTATTCATGTATTGCGATAATTGGTGACCTATTCATTATATCCTGGCACAGTCCACTGCCTGGACTGCTTTCAGTGAGCGCTCCGTGATGGAAGGTGATGTAATTGTTGAAAAAAAAATGATATTAAATCAATGATACATATTTCAACACTTTTTTCCCATATGTGCATAAAGAGGGATAATTACTGGTTCAGATCAGTCCCATGAGAGAGCAGCAGTTGGTCCAAATGGAATTTTATGGGGACTTTATTAGCAGCCCAAGAAACCTCATAACCGCTTTAGCTCAGACTAGGTTTGTGGGTAGTCTAATTTGCAGTCACTGTGGAGAGAAAAAAAATGCTAAAAAACACCCCTTCATATTTTCAGGAAGTCAAGGAAATTGTATGAACTAGTCAAGACACAAATTTGAATGGTGCCATTGCTAGCACTTATTTTTCATGATTTTCTTTTATTTCTCACTTTTAACACATGCACCTATGGGGAGATAACTATATAATACCTACTCTAGTCGTTGATGGCGTGTAAGACTCGCTTTTTTTTTTTGAGTCCTGAATGTGTAATTATCGCGGTCTGTGCATATAGCGCGTGCAGAGGCTGGCTTGCGTGCATTTGTATGGGTCTCATATTAAAATAAAGAAAAAATTAACGGTCAGAATGTGGACTAAACCTGGCATAAATATATAATTTAGACATTTTTGTACCAGTGATTCATAACCCTCCCGTATATCGCCGACTGCCGTAAGAACATCGGCCATCAGTCTACGACCGGTTGTTTATAATCGCCGATCAATAAACGACCGTTCGTACAAGCGATGGACATTCAGTCTTTGATGATCGGCGGCACAACCGAAAGGCAACTATCCTACAACTGATCGGCAACTGATCGCGGACCGATGTTTTTGTAGATTAGTTAATGGTCGCAGCTTCTTTTGGTTGGCAGAAGTCGGCAGTGAGACCATCTGAGACAGCAAAATTATTTAAGTACAAAAAAACCAGTAATCAAAATCTAGATCACATACTATTTCCCATCTAACATGTATCAGTGTCGGATCTAGCCTGGTAAGACACAATACATTCTAGGGGTCCGCTTTGTTTGTGCACAATGGCGGACCCCTAGAATGTATTGTGTCTTACCAGGCTAGATCCGCCACTGTGTATAAGCGATTGATTTGTGTTCTATAATATGTAAACATGAAATTTCGCGAACAATTCAATTCCACTGCACGTACATGAGCTTTACAAGCGTTGTATTTAAGCAAACGGTTCTCAGTGTTGAATGTACATTGAACACGATCGCAAAGACTTCCGTCAAATCGAATTTCAAGACCCTATCGTATAGAAACTTATGTTCGATTTCTTAATACGTCATTTTCATGTTCGAGCATTTCAAAAGGTGATGGACAAGGCCACTGAAATTGTTTTCAGGTCGGAGTACTTAAGTTGATATTTCAAAATTCTTTGCGATGAAATGAAAATAACTTAAAACTTAAATTAGAATTAAATGAGTCCCTTTCTACCTCTATGAGATGCGATTTTCGCTTCGCACGTGTTGATCTCATCCTTCAGTTGCTGCAGACCTGTGTAGCTATGTTTGGCAGTCTCTGCGGGGCACTCCAACGCGAGGAGACGTTCAACCTTATCAAGCAGATCTCCTAAGGTCTCTACGTTGTAGGCCGCTGACGGTCTGCAGGCTAGCATACACGTCAGCAGGACCAGAAAGCAACGAACGCCACGTTGGGCGGTCATTGGTCAAGATCAGTCTAGGAGATAAATGGACGAACATGACAATAATACTATAATAATGATGATGATGATATTAATAATAATAATAATAATCAATAATCATAAATAAATAATGATATAAATATTAATGGTGATAATACTCATTATAATACGCACATAATTATGTAGTAATATTCATTATGATATTACGATCTTATCTACCAGAGGTAGCCTCATCTGTATTAATACTGCTCTTCCTGAGAACAGCATTGATATTGTGAGATACCCTGTGTCTAGAGGGACGAATATGGGTGAAACACCATGTCCAATGATGAAAACATCGAGGACGGATCTAATCCAGGACCTCTCGTTTGTGAGTCAAGGGCCTTTATCAGTCTACCACACTGTTCCTGCATGCAATTATCAGCTTATCATAGTGTGATGATAGGATGGGTATAAAGTACGAATAGTAAGTACGAATAGTAATAATAGCAGCAGCACCAGCAGTGATGCAATAGTAATGTTGTATGGTATTTAGTTCCCATTCATGGTATAAAAAAGCATAACAAAAAGAAATAGTACAACATATTCAAGTAAATTTAGAAATCCTGAGATATTGTATGGTTAGATAGCCCACACAGTTTTGAGAGCATATTTCCAATATATTATATATTGGGTTCAAGTTATTCATAAATAACGAACAAGAATAAAATAGTTAATACTTTGAAACGCATAGTCAATGCATAAACCAAACTATCCTATACAATAAATACATGAAACAAAAATAATAAGTAGCAGTAGATATTATAGCTATATATTGCAGTAGAAGTAAGCTTTGTGGAAGATGTATTTAACTATTAACTTTGTATTATTAATGAAATAACAAAAACAATATGCTTCTGCGCTCTACATAATAATACTTCACTTTTGAACACGTGATCCCATTTCATGTGCACTAAATTTACAGATCTTTGATGTTTCTACCTCTAATATAATTTGCCAATCCTTAGAGTATACTACATGTATCAACATTTTAGTTATTATACGATGTGGTTATACAATTGAAAAAAAAGTTAAGTTAAATTTTCAATTCAAAAAAAAATTAATCTCAAAGGTACAGTGCTGGTCAAAAGGTTCGGAAGATCCTGGAGAGCGTTTCATCAAGTGTTTTGTCAGTGATTTTTACCGACAGATTTGCTTTCAGCCAATGCAAGGATATCAGTAGCTTAGAACAGTTGTCGGTAAAAATCACTGACAAAACACTTCACGAAACGCTCCCCTGGATTTTGAGATGGGGTTTTCACTTCAATGTCTATGCCCCACTTTACATGTTTAATGAGCTTCTTTGGACACTGAAAATTGGCAAAGGTTTGGTTATTGCATGTTTTATATATTATATGTTCTGAAACATTCAGGCGTGATTTACTTTAACTGTGCTTGGTTGGATACCACAACTGATGAAAAATGACGTAACAATAGACCGCTTCGGTAATTTATGCAAATTTTATACATACCTTTCAAACAAAGGTTGTTCTTGACAAACTGAAAGCTTGCCAGAGGCTTACCGGACATAGCAATAAATATTGTATACAAATTGAATTTGAGGCTCATTTATAAAAAAAGCAAGTTAATGGAATAGCTCGTCACTCGGTGCTCAGAGAATATGTGCATAAATTTGTATAGATTACGGAAGCGGTCTATTAATGCAGTTTTTAATTATTTTTTCTGTTCAACATCAAAAGGAAAACAAGGTACACATTGAATTTGACCAAAGTAGCCATTGTTTTATTCATTAACTTTCAAATGTAATGTATTCCTTTAATGAATTTCAGAAGAATTATTATTTGAAATGTCTATTCAGTATTCTAGCACAAATGTTGCTAAGACTTCCCTGTTCAACTCGTCCAAGACAAGCTGTTTATACGCTTAGGATCCAGAGACAGCACATGTCAAACCATTGGAATCCTTAAACATCATTCGTATATTTCTTTTAATAACACGTATTATACTCATGCTACATAATATGAGGGATCAAAAGTTACAAAAAATAATGTGATATAACATGAAATAAAAGCCTTTGTGAGCTTAGTTTCTGTCCCTGAACCTATATGTGTGGCCTATGTGGACGAGCTGAAAAAAGTGGCGAAGAGACATCTTTTAATCTCTTACTGCAAGAATACTGGATGGACATATAAAGCTAATTACTAATGAAAGTAATCGTGTGAACAAGGTAAATATACCTCATTTACAAGGCTGTTATCAAAACAAGCCTGTGGTGAATTCGAAGGATCTCTGATATATGTGTCCGTTTTCTGTCAATTTTGGATGAAAAGTGTGTCAAAGCGCACGTTTCATTAGGCTGCTTTTTGCCAGTTTAAATTCTTTAATCAAAATGGAGAAAGAAATATGTAAGTATTAAATCATTATAAATAGATTATCCTTATATAGTACTGAAACCTGTAAAATTGCTTTTGAGAGCCTAGAGCAAGTCTACTCAAAGGAAATAAAAACTGATGCAAAAACTCGTCAGAAATTCCAGGGTGTACCGAAACTTTTGACAAGCACTGTAGATATTTCTCACAATTTTTTTTATCTTTTGTATACATGTAATGAATAAATAATGAATTGCATATTTCCTAAGTCATGTATTCTCGAGAAAATACTGCAGTGTATGTCATTTATAATGTATATTTCTTTTTACATGTAATGTGATAATGTATATACATTTATATAAACAAATTGTGAACATGCGCAGTCCAGCCTTTTACTGCAAATTGTAGAAATAGAAACATGATTGAATTGAACTAAATCGAAAATTTTCCACTTACCAAACTTCTGTTTAGGTTGTACAAATTGTTTTGTTTTATTTTTTCCAGCGTAAACCGTATGTTTTGACCTGGAGACGATTAGGAATGAATAGAAGAAATTGAATTAAGGTACAAAAATAACGGTAGATATTGTGAAATTTTATACAGTATAATATGACGTTAACCTTACTGATTGATTCCCTTCGAATTTGGTTCCGATGCTTCTATGTAAAGAAGTATTCATTAAACCAAACAAGACATATTAAACCCAGAATCCTTCAATAAACGAAATGAACTAATCATAGATATTTTCTCTTTTAAGTATTATTTCATTCATTTCTTTTCATTGAAATCAACAATTTATACAAAATATAAATATTACAATCATGAATAAAGTATAAACAAAAAGCTTTTACAATTTACAAGTAAATTACAGGTAAATATATACGCATATGGAAATATGTTTACATTCATGGAAGAACAAAGAATTTACACATGCATGTACTCGTAATTCACTTATAATCTCAGCTTACTTTAATTATACAGATAAACAATTGAAAATATACCTTTAGGTATCTGGAAAATATATACATTCATTGAAAAAGAAATAGTTTATACTAATGAAAATATAACTGTTCCTTTTATATGTTTTTTCTTTCACTGAAAGAAAATTTATAAAAGAATAAAAGGAGAACGAAAGAAGAAAAAGAAATAAATATGAGAAAGAGAAAGAGAAAGAGAGAGAGGGAGGGATGGAGAGACATGCGCTTCCTGTAAAACACCATCTTCCGCCCCCCCCCCCCCCTCCCGGGGCATGGAGAACATTTACTCTAGGTACCAGGTATCTATAAGAAGAAAAAAATCCAACACAGAACACTCTACAAAAGGATGATATATTTTCACATTTGTTTCACAGTTGTACTTATGCAAAATTCAACAAAAAGAATGAGCGATTTTTTTTTACCTGTCATATGAAAACTAAAGCTATTTTGAGGCCGGGTTTTATTTCATCTATGATTATGTCATCGGTTGGTGGTACGAATTTAAAGGAGAATTAACCCCTGATTACAAATTTACTTATATTGGAAGGTGTAATATATTCCTACTTATTGGCCTAAATCATTTTCTAATAAGATATCAGAAAAGGGTATAAATAAAGATATTCCAACACCCGATATCGTCTCCTGCTCATTTACATGGAGGCTGCCATTTTCTTGCTGATTTGGAGTTGTACATGAACCATTGAGAAATGTTCCAGTCAGGAAGATATTTTGAATCCAAATCCTAAATTGATTTTCTTCATTACCTAAAATCCCATATGTGACGAAAAATATAAAGTGGGTGTTTACATGTATTATAAAAATTAAATCTTTATAATGATACTTTTAAATTGTCTGGTTTTGCTTAACAAAAATCTATTTTCTTGGGTTTGCCAAACAGAGCAGAACATAATATATGCAGCATGCATTCTGACTTTTCAAGTCCATTATCCGAAAGCAGGTGAATGCATAGTTTGCCGCTATAGATGCTCAGGGAAGAAGCATCCATAAAATTTGAATTAATTTGCTCCGTCCCATACGTCCAGTATCGAGAAAACAGATTTCTATTAAGCGAATATCGATTTTCAACAGAAATATATAAGGAAATCTTCAGTTTAAAAATAAATTGACATATCTATTCTATATTTTTAATCTCAAATGGGTTTTTAATTTTGAAAAAGGCAATTGAGCATTTGGATTAAGAAAATCTTCTTGTACACATAAACAAAATGGCAGCCCCCATGTGCTGCTAGCAGACGATACATATTGCTAGCAGATGGTAAATTTTGCTCAGAAAATCGTGATTCGTATCGATCTCGTATATTTTGACGCGAAGCCATATAGTCTAACAAGTAGGAATAAATAACACCTTTGAACAGTATCATCTTTATTTTTGAGCGTAATTCTCCTTCAAGTTGGATAAGTTATAAGCCGCGTGTAATAAGACGAATCATGACATTTAACATTAAACGATTACCTGTTAGTTTGAATTTTACGTTTAAAATAAGAAAAGCAATATGGACAGGATGTATTGTCTCTCTTTTTTTTTTTGGGGGGGGGTGCTAGATTATTATTATTCATTGTAATTGCAAACTGTTTTATTTATTTGTAAAACTATCTCAATTTAGCCATTCAACTGCGAAGATGATTATGTTCTAATAAACCTTGAATTCAATTGAACTGAATTGAATTGAAATGAATTCTTTGCTTGTTTGAATTTCTGTCTAAATTGAACATTACTTTAGTTTGCTTTTTTTTTAATTCTCATGTGTGAAATCGAAAAAAAAGAAATTTGCAGCTGGACTCTGGAAAGTCATTCTTCACCGAAACGCTGGTCAGTGTCGTATTCATCCTTGGGTTTGGAGAGGGCGTACCCCTATCCCTCCTCTCCGTTTGAAGGCTCCGAAAATAAATTTATAAATGTCGAGTGGGTCATGTGACAAGTGGAACAGATTCCGCCCTGCCCCTTCCCATCTCAGAAGAATTTCGCCCTTATGTATAAACTTCTGGAATTTATATTCATAAATGTAAAGTGGGTTATATGACAAGTGGAATAGCCCAGATTCCGCCATGCCCCCACCTCCTTCGAGAAGAATGTCGCCCCCTGTGTATGAACTTCTGGATACGCCACTGTTCGTCTATGCCATTCATTTATTTTCTACTACCATCGTATTTAATAGAGAAAAGGTTTATATTCTGAACGCTGATAGTCACGAGATAGAAGCGAGCTGGAGCTAGGTTTCGAAACTATTCTGGCAGCGAGTTTGGCAGGAGTAAATCTCAGGATCCAGCGACAAAGCATCGATGCTTTGCGGTAGACCACCCACCGCGCTTGTGACTATTTCTAATGTGAACGCAATCGCTGCTTTACTCGCTGCTATCTTCACTCGCAACTTCGCTTGATTATCCTTGATATGACCCCTGGGCACAAACTTCAATACCAATTAAACTCGGGTCACCGTGTGGCGCAGTAATTATTGTTTTGGCAGCGAGTGAGCGATGGATATTCACGAGTAGGTGGTGATAGAAGCAAGTCGATCACAGCCTGTCTGAACGTACTGGAAATAGTTTCGAGACTTACAAAGCATCGATGTTAACATAGCATCGATGTTATGTACTACGTATAAACATAACTAAAGTATAGTCGTGAATATTTTCGCCAATATTCACGATTAGTCGTGAATTTCGTCGTGAATATTGACGAAGATAATTATTCACAATAAAATTCACGACAGTCGCACATTTTATCGTGAATTTGTTTCAAATACCTAAGTCATGTATGTGGTCTATCTCACTGGATGGAACTCATCCAGCCGGAAAGCCAATTTGAAGAGTGTCACAAACAATATCTGAAATAAAAAGACGAATATCAATATAAAAGTCATAAACTCCTGTGGAAAAAAGCACAAAAAACACAAAGGGTAGGTTTATAATTATTAATGTAAAAATTATTTATCACATTATCGCATCAATGTGCGGCGATTTCTTGTCACGACAAGGGGGGGGGGCGCGACTAGCCTTTACCATTCACTGTAAAAAAATGCTGTAGGAATTTACAGTAAATTACTGGCAACCCGCTGCACAGTAAATTACTGTATTTTTCACGGTATTGTACTGTTTATTCTACAGTTAAACTGTAAAAAGCAGTATATACCTGTAAAAAAATTATTTAACTGTAAATGATACAGTATTTTACTGTGCAGCCGGGTTGCCAGTAATTTACTGTACTTCCTACAGTAATTTTTTTACAGTGTTGGTTACTGTAAAATCTTTAAAATTTTCGGGGTGCGCGTCCCCAAGCCCCCAGCCCCCGGTATCGCCGCCCATGATCAATCTCACTTAAAAATGGACTAAAATTGCACTTTCTTTTTCATATTAAAAAAGGGATAATTTGGAATCGGTCCGCTAGCGCTCACAGAAAATACCGAAAGAAGCGACGAGGTGGAGGTTAAAGAGCAAGGTCTAATCTATCGAAAAAAATATTTCATTGAAAGTTATATGTCTTTCCTAATTTTTTTCTGAGCTGTATAGCAGAATGATCAACCCCCCCCCCCCCCCCTCCTTCAGTCCCATATTATATTATACGTCGAGTATGGAAAATGTGGGCTGCAAAAAGACCAGTCCGCTATGGTCAAAGCCATAAAACTTTTAATGAAATTTCATTTTTTTCGATAGAGTAGACCGTGCTCTTTAACGTCCGCCTTGTCGCTCTTTTCGGTATTTTTTGTGAGCGCTACCGGATCAATTAAAAATTACCCCTTTATATATATATATATATATATATAAATTTAAGTGTAAGGAAATAACATATACAACAGCTTTGACAAATCTCGTGGAAATAAATACAAATGTGAAAGAAATTGCGAGAATAACGTTGCGTAGCTCAGTCAAAGTTCCCCAGAGCTGTCCTCCCTTTTTGAAATTTTTGCAAAGGCTGAAAAAATGTCTCCGCCGGGAATCGAACCCGGGTCGTTGGCTTAGAACGCCAATGCCTTAACCACTAGACCACGGAGACGGGTTAGTGGTTTCGGCGACACCAGATTCAATTGACCGACAGATTGACAAATCCTCAACCTCATTAATTAATTCCTTTATCGGGGCAGGTGAGTTTTGAACAAAGACAAGCCGCGTGCCTCAGCTGGATCCAAGCAAATGCTTTGAATACATGTATACATTAGAATAATTATTAACAAGTGTAAGGAAATAACATATACAACAGCTTTGGCAAATCTCGTGGAAATAAATACAAATGTGAAAGAAATTGCGAGAATAACGTTGCGTAGCTCAGTCAATATATATATTGTTTGAAAAATGAAGTTTGCAAGGCTACCCCGTTTTCAAGAGAGATTCGATCATGGGCGGCGATTTCGGGGACCCTTCCCCCGCCTCCCGCCAGAATTTGTTTTTAAATTGTACAGTATCCAATTGCAAAGGCTAGTCACGTATCCCCCCCCCCCCCGGCCGTGACAAGAAATCGCCGCACATGGATGCAATAATATGATAAATAATGTTTATACATGAATAATTGTAAACCTATACCCTTTGTGATTTTTTCCAGGTGAGTTTATGATACATTTTTTTTTATCTTTTAATTTCCGATTATAAAATAGTTTGTGACACTCCTCAAATTGGCTTTCCGGCTAGAATCCGGCCAAGTTCCATCCAGTGAATGAGATAGACCGCTTAGGTACTTAAAATAAATTCACGATAAAATGTGCGACTCGTCGTGAATTTTGTCGTGAATATCTTCGCCAATATTTGCGACTCGTGAATTTCGTCGTGAATACTTTCGGACTTCGCCAATATTCAAGACGAAATTCATGACCAGTCGTGAATATTGGCGCAGATATTCGCGACTAAATGTGCGATATCTCACAGTTAGTCGTGAATATTGGCGATGATATTCACGATTTACGATGTCCCTTCAGGGCCGCCATACAAAACAAGTAATGATTTTCTCACTTTAAATAAACTTTATTTTTTTCAAAACGATGCACACCTTTTAATGAAAAAAATGAAACCTTAAATCTGGTTTAATAGTTTAACAGAAAGAATATTATGGCCCATGTTACCTGATGGCTCTCCCTTTCTGACAGTGTTAACCCCTTGACTCCCGAATTCTATCTATTACTATTATATTATTATTTTTGTCTTAATTTTTATCACGGAACTTACATTAGTCAGAGGCGTACAGAAAGGCCGTGTAATAAAAGCATCAACAATATTACACGAGATTAAAAAAAGAATTTACAAAGATAAATTCATATCAAATCATATTAATTGACAACAAAACATTATTCTATAAACCCACTCAAAATGAAAATAACAAAAGTTATACAACTTCAAATTTACACATAAGATTGTAAGATTAGAATATAAAATGGCGGCAATAAAGTAAGTCATGTCTACCATTGAAAGCAGAACTGACCCTACACCCCCCCCCCCCCCCCCCCCCATTTTTTGCATCTGTTTCGTATAATGTATAAGGCTGATAAGTCGCACATCAGTGTATAGGGTGTAATGATATTTCAACAAATTTGTTTTTGTCTAATTCCAAATTATATAATGCTCATCTTCTAAAATACAATTCATCCTTTTTTTAGAGAGAGTTTCAATCCTTTCAATTTTCACAGAAAAGGTTTGGGGTATTGAAAGTGCCACACAGTCCCCTTCTTTAACGAGCACAATTACGAATATTTTTGTAATTTCAAAATACATTCAACTCTATTTGAAAATCTATTTGAAAAATTGCAACTAAAAGTGGATAAAACTTACCAAACCACCATGTATCAAAATGAGTGCTATACGCCCTTCATAAAATACACAATCGCCTGTTTACCTCAGTTCACCGTTTCGAAATCCAGAAATACGTCAGTGCATTTGCACAACAACACTGTCACGATTTTTCACATACAGGACCCCACCTGTCTCTCCGCGTTCTCGATTGGACAGAAGCGATGCCACGTTTATGGCGCCCATTGTTTTTGAGCGATCACGTGATCGCTTCCGAGGCCGAATCCGCCAAACCGGCTGTCGCGAACTTGTCACTTACGCCTTTGTCTTAGCTGAAAGTTGGATCGATAGCGTTAGGTGGGGTAGCGGAAACGCTTTTGATTTTGACACTCCGCTGTTCCAAAAATAATGAGGTTGCCCGGTACACAACAAGTAGAGAGATTATGTGAAATAGTTGTTTGTTGAAATCCTATAGAACATGTGGTGTCTCGATAAAGGGAACGTCCTTATACTCATTTTTTTCTTCATAGTTATTGAGTCTTCTATAATTGCAAGGAGCTTGTAAACTTTTAAACCAAATTTGTTATTGATGTTTCACCAATAAAAATTACTTTCTGAGCAGATTACCTGCTCTCTGTTGGTTTTTAATGTTTTGAACTATTCCCAAATAGTACAAAACGCAGAAACAGTACCCTTTTTCAAATTAAAGGGTTCTTTGACGACGTCAAGACTTTGAAAGTTGACCTCGTTAATCGAAATCATTTACATTTTTCTTAAAATGAATTAAAATTATGATTTTTGGTTCAAGGTGAAAAAAAAACCTGTGAGCTTTTTCATACTACGTTCGGACAGATCTCTGACGCCACATGACTGTGTAGACCCATATACCAATATGGCCAGTGCTTTGCACTTTGTGTGCTTTTCAGCAAGATTATTCAATTTGTTATGATTTTGATGATTCTTAAAAAGCTCATAATATACTGTTTTTCACATTAACAGATTGAATTCATTATCATCCTTTCAAAATAACAATTTTTGTGATAATGAATTTGCATGATGAACAGGGGGGCGGCGTGAAAGTAATTGCCAGTGGTCAAAGGTCAAACAAAATGTGTCAAGCAGATTAAAAGAAACACAAAACCAAGAACACAAACAGACAGGTTCTCACATATTTTTGAAGCGTTACATGTCTCTAAATCTTTGGCAGGCATTTTTTAGCCATACTTAGCCCCTGATGACCAATTTTCAATGTTATTCTTAAGGGGTTTGAAATCCCTATATTACTGGGCTTAGAAATCGACACGGAATGTGCAGAATAAGGCAATATTTGTATAGTCACCTAAACTCTCCTTTCCCAATTTTTACGAGGCGTATAGGAGACTACAGCCAAAGAGACAGACAATGTCTCAAAATCTTTCCCAATGATTTTGTTTTCTTTTACCCCCTTTTCTTCTATCTTTCATAAATGTTTTCTTTGTATATCTCTTTCTATGATATTTTCTTTCTAAAGTGCGTCCCAGGTAAAAGTTAATAGTCAGAAAAAGTCTCCCCAAATAAATATTATTTCAAAATAACTGTAGCAAAATGACACACCGGTGGACAGCGTAGGGTCTCTTCTATTAAATGACACTTAAAAAATGGTCGATATTTTGTGCTCAAGGGAGCAAAGGCCACTTTTGTGAAAAGGTGCAAAATCCAAAATTGAGAAGAATTGGTATTTGCTCTGGCTGGTAGCAGCAAAGTTGAGAGCCTGAAAGGCCTAGGAATACCATCATTTTGATAAATAATAGACAATTAATTTTAAAAAATAGTTTGGTGGTTGTTGGGTTTTTTAATCCTTTCACAAAAGTGGCCTTTGTGCACTCTCACGTAATATATCACCAGATTTCTTGGTGTCATTTGATAGAAGAGAGCCTAAGCTATGAATATTTCGTACAAATATTTATTTGGGGAGAATTTTTCTGAGTGTTAACTTATTTGGGGGGACGCACTGTATATCCTTCATGTATTTCTATGTTATACCCTCCCTTCATGTTCTCTTTCTATATTTTCTTTGTATCTATTTGTTTTCCTCTTCTATCCTCTTTCTGTCATATTATCTTTATATTTTCTGTTAGTATTTCTGCTTGTTTGTAGTTTATAGTTTCACATCCATTCATTTGTTTTTTTCTTCTCCCAATTTCTTTGTCATCAAGACATTAAGTCGATTTCAATAACAACACGGTAAATGAGAGAAAAGTGTTAGTAAAAGTTTGAAGAGAAAAAAATGAAATTAAAGAATATAATAGTTACGGATTCTTTAAATTTTGAAGATTACCACGCATATTGACCAACTACAAACCTCTGCGAGCTATTGTTCATGTAGTTTGCATCAAATTTTAATAGATAATATGCAAGTACAGAAGGTGATTGAAACAAAATGTGTAAGCACTATAATAGATAAACTTTCTGGGAAGCATCATATTGATTATGTATGTAAATTAATATCCAGAAACATTGCCATGATTAACAAACTCAAATGGTCTTTTCCGCCAAACATTCTTTTATCACTTTACTCCACACATATCTAGAGTATAGAATATTAGCCTCAGGAAACAGTGCGGCATGCCTGGTTAGACAGAGTTTCTTTTATTACAGAAAAGGGCTATGCGAATTATACATGTCAGTAATGTTAATTATCGCCACCATGCATACTGATGGTCTGTTTCACTCTAATGATGTACTGAATCTTGCTGTACTTATGTTTCAGTATCATAATCATGAATTGCCCACAGTCTTTAATGATATATTTACAATAAATAATGGAATCCATTATCCCACTAGAAAAATTAATCTGTATCACTTGCCAAGAACTCGTACCGCGTTAACCCAGAATACTTTTACATTTATTGCTTCTAAATTTTGGAAATCCCTCTCTTAAATATACGATACAGTATATGTATGAGTACACTCAAACGTAAATTGAAAAATTCGCTAATTGGTTTTTATGGACATTGATCTCTCGCTGGTGATTTGTGTTTAAATATGTAGTAAAATCTATAGACTAAATAAAACCTCCCAGATCCTGCCCCTTGCCCATCCTCCCCTGTCCCTGGCTTGCTACGAACCATCGCGTGATCACGTTCACGTCACGTCTTCAAGTAATACACGACCTTTCGTGTATACTAAGCCCTAAATTCACGAAGGGTATAGGGTGTAACGTTTGTGAAATACCCCCTCTTATTGACAAAGTGTCGGGTTTATTTAAAGACGTGAGTATTCGTAGATTTGAAATACTTTTCTTATAAAGTGTCGTGTAAACTGGACCCGACACTTCGCCAATAAGAGGGGGTAGTTCGCAAATGTTACACCCTACCCAGGGCCGTATATAGAGAGTCTGGCCAACTCGGTTTTAGTTGGGTAGCAACATGGCGTATATTCCTTTGTTATGTAAGCTTGCAACAAAGGAATATGCCTCATGTTGTTACCCAACTGGAGCCGAGTTGGCCAGACTCTATCTATATACGGCACTGACCCTACCCTTCGTGAGATTAGAGCTAGTATTCACATGTAACGTGACGACCTGACGTGAACGTGATCACACGATGGTTTGTAGCAAGCCCTTCCTAACCCCCACCTGTCACATTGTCCTTCTTGTTCCGTCTTTTGTAAAGTTTACTCCTTTAAATCGATCCTGTTTCCAGCTTTTTGTGTTTACAATATTTTTTCAACGCTTTCTCTTCGATAGAAAGTGTGTTATGACTATGATTTGTTTGCTTTCCGTGGCCATGTATCTGTCTTCTTATTTTTTCCTTTTTTTTTTTTTTTTTTTTTTTTGGGGGGGGGGGCGTTTTGGGTTTGTGTTTTTTGTTTTGTTTGTTGTTGTTGTTGTTGTTGTTTCTTTTTTTTTTTGGGGGGGGGGGGTTGTTTGTTTTGTTTTATGGGGGCATGCTATGCATGATTGCCCAGTCAGTGTTTTGGTGTATTGTATCTGTTTCATTCTCATTTTCCTATGAAGTCTTCATTGTTGTTATTGTTTTCTTACAACTCAAACATTTGAACTGATCAGGGGAGCGCTTCATCAAGCGTTTTGTCAATGATTTTTACTGACAAATTTGCTCTCAGCCAATCAGATGCAAGGATTTTAGTACCTTAAAAATCACTGACAAAACGCTTGATGAAACCCACCCCTGTTTCTCTGATTTGTCTGGGCATATTAAAAAGCGGACATTCCAGGGGAGCGTTTCATCTTTTGTCAGTGATTTTTACCGACAACTGTTATAAGCTAAACTGAAATCTCATTGCATCGATTGGCTGAGAGCAAATTGTCAGTAAAAATCACTGACAAAACGAGACCCGACATAGGCTACCCTCTGTCTACTTTTCTGAGGGTTCACCAGGGGAGCGTTTCATGTAAGGAAGTTGTCGGATATTTTATCCCAAAACTGTTATAAGCTAGTGAAATCATTGCATCTGATCGACTGAGAGCAAATTTGTCGAATAAAATATCTGACAAGTCCTTTCATGAAACGCCCCCAGACCGACATTGTCGGTCTCATTTGCTGTAGCCATTCAAAGCGACCTAAGCAGGTTCATGTAAGTGCTAAGTTTGTTGCATTTTATTAGGGATTCGGTAACTTTGTGGAGGCTTGATTTAATAAATTGTTGAATTTTGATATCCGTCTTGTATAATGATGTTCAGAAGGATAAATAAATAGCCAGGCATAGAAAGGTTTTCAAATATACAATGATATTATTAAGATATCTATGACTGAATAATCCCATTTAAGAAAGCGTATGGCCATATGCTTTAGTCACTTGCATATGTTTACTTTTGTGAAGCATATGATGATTTTGAAAGTGCTTTCTCCCCCTGGGCTTCATTTTTACACCATATTGCATATACTGATAGCATGTAAGGCCAGGCAGCTCAGATTAAAGCCTCTTTTAAGTTACCAAATCACTACGAAATTACAATTAATGGGGGAAGGAAGAAACTAAACTTTCTCTGCCACGCAACCCGTTCGTGGTTTTGTTTGGATGAGGCATATAGCTGATCCAGCTGATCACAGATATTGATTTTAACACTCATTTAGTTGCGAAATTATGCTTTTGTCTGTCCAATGACGCGGTGTCTCTTGTAAATTGCAGAGCATAAAAACAAAATATTCTCCCAATACCTTACTCTACGTCACTGGAACAAGTGGTATTGATCCCTTGTTGGTATCTCGTACATCGGCCAACCCAACTATGTGCAACGTGAATTATATTACAAACAGATTGTAACTGTTTGCATATAAGTCCTACTTTATTGAATCTTGCATTATTATTTTTTTTTTATATTTTTTTTTGAAATCCAAATCAGTTTCTCTCAAGAACGTGAGAGCTTTCACACCCCCTCTTTCTCTCTTTCTCTCCCTGCAACCACCCCTGTTACCTACAAGGCAGTATGGCGTCCAAATAATTGAAACCTCCTTGGTCGAACTTGGTCGAACTTTCCGCCTAAACAAAAGATGTTACGAGCCGTCATATTTCTCTCAAATTTGCTCATCACCAATTTCGCAGGTTTCGCGTGCTCATAACCATCCCTATAATGAAATCATTGCTACGCGGTTGGATCTTTCACGTCTGCCCCCCCCCCCCCCCCAACTACCAAACATTTCTATCTTTCCTTACGATTTATTTTCATTTTTATTGTATCCTTCTGTCATCTCCTCTTCCAAAATTTTATGTTGTCTTGCTGTGATTTTCCTTTCTTTTCTTTTTTTTCCCGATTATGTTTTTCCTTGTTTTGTAGTTTTCGGGGGTTGTTGGTGTCTTGATTTGTTGGTCTCGAAACCTTTGGGTCATTCGTTGGGTCTAAATAACGGGGGTGTTCTGGCAGTTCGAAGAAGTTGACTGAGAGTTTTTACCGGGAGTTTTTATTTCTGTAGATTCTTTCTGGCGGTCCATGCAGCTAGGTCTGTCTCTCAGCCCACAGTATTCCCTTTAATGTAGCCTGCTGTGTGTGATCGAATCCCCCCCCCCCCCCACCATATGTTTAATTTCGACGTTTGCCCCAGCTATAATATGTCCCTGGCCGTGACACTAGCCATGTTCAGCGCCGTATATAGAGAGAGAGTCTGGCCAACTCGGTTTCAGATGGTTACAACATGGCGTCTATTCCTTTGTTACGTGCTTGCCGAACAAAGCATCATGCAGACATATTGTTGTTACCCACTGGATGAGAGTTGGCAGACTTTCTCTCTCTCTCTGCTGGCCGTGAACTAGCGCCACCTAGCTGCTGAAATTTGTAAGATTCTCCCTCCTCTCCTCCCCCTTTTTCCCCATGTTTTAAATAGATGTTGGGCATCTCTCTCTCTCTCTCTTTCTCTTTATATATCTCTCTTTCTCTTTATATATATATATATATATATATATATTATATATATATATATATATATATATATATATATATATTATATATATATATATATCTCCCTCTGATCAACTTCCATAGAAGTTGAAAACAGCTCTTTTTATATGAAAATAATGGCCATTTTGTAAGTCTTTACAACTTCCCATCTTTTAAAAAAAATTTTCGTCTTTCGAGAACAACGTGGGTTTTGTCTACATCCTAAAGATGTTTAGAATTACACTATGTTAATAACAATGGCGGTTGCATAATGTTTAACTTAATAATCTCCGTATCGCCCATGCATACTATGTCCTCGTCAGAATAATTTCATTTTAATTCGAATAACGTAGACTCTTCAAAAAAAAAAAAAAAAAAAAAAAAAAATAGCACATACGAAGGGGTGTCACTAGAGGGGATGGGGATACCCTGTACAAAACTTTCTGTAGGTAAATTGCGATTTTTTTTAAAAAGATTTATTGTCAAATTGCAAAAATTCCTCACCCTTTATCATGCCTTCTCTTCTTTTTTCTTGTGCTTTCTTGTAAATTTTCGGCTTTCCTTTTCTCGACAACCCCCACCCCCCTCCTCCCCTTCCTGATGGAGGCAGAGACACCCCTTCATATTGTATAGATTTGGAGAGGATGAATGAAAGCAATTACGCTCAAGAAACTTTGTGGCTTTTGTGTCAGGTCAAACATGTGTGTAACAAAAAAACACTGGCTTTTACCCTGGTCTAGCGCCCCCAGTCACTTCTTCTGGTAAATGGTTCCACCTCCCTTATGGCTGAACATTGAAAAGTTTATATCAAGCAAGTTTCGTATCATGTCTGAACACTGATAACACCATCTCCTTTGTCTCTTTCATACTCTCTCTCAAAGATTCCCTTCTCTCTCCCATCTCTTAATTCCGTTCCCTTTCCTTCCCACTCTCTCTCTCTCTCTCTCATTTTCCAAGTCTCTTTCAATCATTCCAGAGCCCTTCATCATTGTTGAAATATGAACACTGACACAATAAAGACTATAAGCTCCCAATGTAAAATACATATTTTAGGTTTCTTGAATATTGATAAAGCTCGGCACATAGATGATACGATAATGAGTGTGTGTGTGTAATTGGGTTTTTACATTACAGACGTGTATCAATCAGATATGATTATTTCGTCTGGGACCGACCTTTAACGTCACCATCCGAAAGACGTGACTCAGTCTCGAACCTGGGTCCGCTGAATCAGTTTATAACTTCCACTGGTAGCTGGATTACAGGCGCACGCCACAACGCCCAGTTATGAGTTTATATCGGGGAGAGGTAGTTTGTCTCCGCAGGTTCGTGTGATGTTGATAGTTGCTATACGATGATATGCATGTATACGACGTTTCTTTATACGACTTTCGTATAATTTTCCTGTAGTCTAAACAAGCTATTATTCCGCAGTCACGTGGTACTTGCCATTCGTCCGATTCCTGTTCGTACATTATTCAAAATGGTATACGAATCGCCAATTTGAGATGGTCACTTTTTTGACCTATTAGGTCAAAACAGTGACCATCTCAAATTGCAGTCGGATCAATCACGATCACAATTACTCTTTATTACGATAGTTCGGGCTTTTCTTTTATCTTGTCTCTTTGACGACTAAATATTATGACAACAAGATACATTCGAGATACAGGACTAATTTGCCAATTTCAGTTGCTGTTGCTGTTTTTAAATTTAAATGTTTTAAATGTAATTCACAAACGACAATATCTTTAGGTTTAGGATGGTTTGAATCATTTTACGATGTAGCAAGAAGAAAAAAGAAGCGACTACACCTCATCACATAGAAAAGGGAAAAGGCTAGGGAGCAGGGAGGTGGAAAAGAGACTCTTCCACCTCCCTGTATGGAGTATAGTAAAGGTGGAAGGGGAGCAGAGAGAGGGAGGTGGAGAGAGGGAAAGAGAGACAGAGAGAGAGTGAGAGAAAAGGGGTGGGCGAGAAATGCGAGAAATGGAGAGAGGATCGATGGATATTCTCGTCGAAAATTCTGCGCAATTCGACACCGTTTTGGAAGCAAACCAAGTGAATCTCTCCCAGAAATAAGACAAAACAGGAAAAACATTAGAATACGAAGATGGTAGAAAAGGAAAAAGAAACCATAGGCTAAAAAAGTAAATCCATGTAATTGGAAAAACATGTGCGATTTGTGTCATTTGCAAATTGGCCTTGGTCGCATGATAAGGATCTAGGCTAAGGGGGGGGGGGGGGGGGAAGGGAGCTTTAATTGGCGGCAGCCTTAACTCTTCGCAGGTCACCGGGGTTCAATCTTCATCCACACACGGCTCGCAAGGTCAGACTACGTCACAGGATTTTATTACGGTTACCCTTGGTGATGGCATTGATAACGGATGTAAACGAAAAATGATTTCCCTGATGGCGGCCGAGGGGAGCAAAGAGTCGAAATAGGTCAAGATTGTAAAAAAAACCTAGAACATAATCGGAAACAATTTCTTGTATTACTCTAGGTTTTGGTTTTATTAGCAATATTCCAAAACGGTAAATCACATTACGGGGGGGGGGATGAATCCATGTCTGAAAGTAGTAACATGTCTCCAAGTAGAATACTTAGAAAACTTTGTTCACATTATTCCTGTAAGTATTTGTCAATATTATCAAAGCATACGATGTGTCGAGATATAGATATAAATATACAGGATATTCCCAGGGACTCCCTGGCATCACACAAGCAGAGAAGCCACCACTCATATACTGGCAATGAGATCATGTAAAATCAAACAGTATCTACAATACTAAAGAATTTAATTTCATTTATTTCTTTTTAAGGAGAAAAACATAGGAATGTTTTACCCACAATGTGTTATGTAAATTCTTTCCAGTGGTTCGATCTGAGGGGGGACTCATTTTTCATTTTCAGTGCTTACTGATTATTATTTTGTACCCTATATTGCATGTTATGTACGTTTATGTTCATATATTTCATTGTTTTGTTATCGAAAATTGTAAATGAGAATGAAAATGAATCAATAAATCAAATCAAATCAAATCAAAATATCATGCATAGTATTTGTTTTACTTGGTTGATGAAATGCGAATTAACAGGGCAAACGAATATTAGCGGGAAGTGGGGCTCTATCATCGTTTATAATCCATGTTCCTGGTTTTATTTTTTTTTTTTTTTTTAGTGGGCCATTCCGACATTGGCACGTGCCCCCGTAGCTACTCGGTCCACTGGTTCGGGGGGGGGGGGTTGACACCGTTTGGGATTCATTTTTGTACACAAATCATGAATTGCCAATCAAAGACTCCTTCTTAACTTGCCTTTGTCCGATTGCTTCAATAATCCCTTTCACTCATTTTGCTATTTCCACTCATATCAGGCCAACTTAAAAAACGAACAATATCTTAATATCGCATTGCCTAATTTGACTCTGCGTTTTTATTTCTGTACTATCGAGGAATTCGAATTTCTAAGAAAACTTATAGGGCCTATATATCCCTCTCAGGAGAATCGGTTTCAAGAAGAAAATGAAGATGAGATATAATGGGATACAAAACATGACACCGTGCATTTCCATTATCATTATGGATTTGAGAGGTCAACGTACCGAGTTTATTAGGGATTAGTTATTCTAGGGGGATATCGCTTGCCAACTCGTCAAAAGTAACCGCAGCTAACGTGAACAAGAAAGTTAAGAAGAAAACAATCTGTTGTTTTCTCCCAATGACAGTAATGTATTTCACGTGATTGCCTTTATGCTGTTGTGAGTAGAGAGTTCATGGCTAAAATGTGATATACCGCCCATGGGAAAGAGGTCATTTCTTTCAGTGTCTTTTAATCAACCAAATGTTTCCTCTCTAGAATATTAAAGGGATAGCCCACCCTGATATTAAGTGGATTTGAATAAAACAAGAAAAATTAAACAGATTAGTGAAAGTTTGAGCAAAATCCGATAAGAAATAAGAAAGTTATGAATTTTTGAAGTTGTAATCAATCAAACATAAATTGGCAACTCCGTGACGTATATTGCGAGCTCCTCTCCAATTTGCTCAGTACAGAAAATCTCACAAATTTTCATTTTCTTAGTATTTTATGAAGTAATAGATTTGTTTCATAAGGTTTTGTCTAAAAACATATAAGCAATGTTATATGTAAGGTGCATAAATGATTGAATATATTCTTTAGAGAAAATGGAAATTAATGCCTTTTTGGGTAGGCGTACACATGGTACATGGCAAATGGGAGAGGAGCTCTAACTCCGGCTGTGTCTAACTCTGATAATATTTCTTTGAATAAGATTTGACCACAAATAATTCGAGCAAAAACTCAGATGAACATCAAAAATGTCCAAATTCGTTATCCAAAATGAGTATTGATAAAATCTGTCAAAATATTTTTTTTCGGATTTTCCTTACGATTTATCATTTTCGTTTACTTGGGGATCTTCGTATCATGATAATGAATACAAGGGGTCCCTAGCTGTAGGAACGCCCTTCGTTTTTAAGACCTAATCTCACACAAATCACGTGCAAAGTTTTGGGAGCCGAGTCGGACGCCCCCTCCATTGTGATTTTTTTTTTTTTTTTTTGCTCCACCATAGATTTTGTTAGATGCAAGTTCCCGTATCCACTTCAAATCCTGCTGATAGTCATGAAGACTGAACTGAAACCAGCATGAATACGTGAAAAAACGATATACCGTATTCTATGAACTTTGTCATGATAGATCTAGTTTTTATCGGAAACTTCCTATTTCCATTTCCCAATGCAATAATCACTTTTCGAATCATTTTCATTGAGTTGAGTTTCTGATTCTTCAGTTTTGAAAACAGACAAACTACTTTCAACCACATGACCTCGTAATTTGGGCTTTGTAGGAAATTGGAATCGACATGCAACGATATAATAATTCCTCGAAATGATTGTCGGTATCATTGGCGACCGCGGCGTACCGGGGAGGTCTCTGGTCTTAGTATGTACAAGGAGGATAGAATGCAATGCATTCGAAATATGACAAGAAACACGGCTGAAATGTTCGGGCCGAACGTGTGTATGTAGTTCTATATACATATTTCTGTGTGCAGTGCATGTGACTCTCGGCAGGATTGAGTCAAGTTCTTCTCGTTTTGGTGATTCCAAAACCTTACAACATACACCAATTCTTATGTACTATATAATCAAGTTTCTCCCCTCACTCTCTCTCTCTTAATTGCTGTTAATTTTCTAATGGGGTACTGCCCCCTGTAGCTACGGCTACGCCACTGGTATAGGTCACGTATCACAAACAAGATTGATGGATGTCAAATGGTTCTCCACAAACCTCAAATGTCGTTCATGACATGACAAAAACAAAAAACGCCCACACTATTTTTTCCAGACTGTTCAAATTTGGTCTGGGTTGGTTTCGACTCCAAATACGTGCCATAAGTTGAATGAATTCGATTTTTAAAGGTTTTGCAGTGATTGGAACAGTTAACTGACTAAAGAATAATTAAATGCACATAGTGCTATAGCCTAAACTTGTGACAGGAAAAGAAAAACAAGTAAACAGCCACAGATAAGAGGATTGCAAACGTGCGCTCAACAACTATAATTATCCGGGTCTTTATTTTTATAGTGTCGCCATGCCTTCTTCAAATTATACCCATGGGTGAACTATATACCTAGACGTGATTATCAAAAAAAGTATAGAGGACTATGGATTAGTGACAATAGATGATTTGGAAGAGACTAAAGTTTTAATGTTTTTTTTTTCAAAAAAGGAGCTTGACTTTCCGCGAATGATGAGGTGGTGGCGGTATGACGTCATTGATGTCGTCCTTGACTTATAGTTTCGGTGGCTTGTAGCGACAGAAGCAGAAACAGTTTTTCATCGAAAATGATAATTGTAGAAAAAGGTATTATTTTAATTTGTTTTGCTTTAGCTGTTATTCTAGTTAAAGAAGTGGGTCTTATGTCAACTCATGACGGAGAATCTCTTGGGGTTTTTTTTCAAGGACTTGCAAGAAATCATTGACCTCGAACCCGTTTTGTTACTAAATACTATAGGCAAAGGATGCGAACCCGAACCGGTTTGAAATAAAAATCAACGCATCCCCCATCTCAGTCGCAATATTCCGATCGAGTTCAACCATCTGGTATGGGCGGATCGATCACTATTTATTGGGAATATTTATTTTAGATATTTATTCTAGCTGTTTTATCAATAGGTAAAAACATTTTGCCACGGTTCGTCTCGTGAATGTTCGTTGGTGATTGTGGTTTACATATCTTCATCAAAGTAAAACCCTTTATCTTTAGAGTGAATTAAAAGGCGATACAATATAATTATTGCATCTTGGCATACATCTTTCCCATGGTTTTTGTGAGTTGCCCAAAGATGTTTTAACCATTCTTACTCGTATCATCCTGCCAATCCACTACCAGTCTTCTTTCCGGCTGTTCCAAGCAACAATTTGAGCTCGATGGTTCCACGGCAAGAGCCCATTCGCAGTTTGATTGACGTTCAAAGTAGGATCGAAGAACAAAAGGTTACGACACAAAAACGACTGGCGCAGACGGGCAGCTTGATTTTAGAGGAGAAGAAAAATAGTACGCGCTCTACAACATCACCGGTTTTGTTCGGCATAAAGGGATAGGAATAGAACATTTACACCCATCGTTTTCTTGGTAGTTCCTAACTCTTCAAGGGCGTTTGAAGAGGTAAATGGGGTATATTTTGTGTTTTGTGGACTTATTACGGTGACTGTACGATTACGTAAATAGGCGGGACTTTGAGTGAGTGAAACCAACGTTTGCGAGCGTCATCGAAAATCATCTTCATCATCTCTTCGTCAAAAAGTACGAAGACAGGAGGAAACACGGCATCGTTGTCTGTCGGCATAATTTCATGATTTTCGACTAATTTTCTTTGAAGGTGTGGGTCGAACGACTACTCTCTGCACCACCGGCATGCTGGGCTTGCGGGTGTTAAGCGCTGTTTGGTTGTTTATATTAGTTTGTTTGTTCCACTTGACCGGGGCTCGACCACATGCAGATGGAGAAGAGGTAAGAAGATGAATTCATCATCGTGCGAGGGTTTGTTTGAGCATGGCATGTTGATATCTGTTGATATTATTAGATCTTCACTTTTGATATGCATGTGATCCCTTTGTCTGGCAATGTTGATTATTTAGCCCCTCCCATCCCACGTATGCACTCTCTCTCTCGCTTTCATCATTTTATGGAACCCCCCCCCCCCCCCCCCCCCCGTCCTACCACCCATACTCCTATTCCTACAATCTTAGTGTTAATGATTTTATATTTCATATATAGACGAGTACTTACAATCATGCATATCTTATACAGAATGGCATAAAAGCTAAGGAAGTTGCATGATGATTTTTGTTGTTGTTGATGATGTCTATCATGTCTATTGATGCTGGAATTCACTTCATCTCCGGTTGACACCATGTACTCTATTTTGCATTGTTTTGTTTTGGAGGTTTGAGGTGAAAACTCTCAAATCTCTCACTCTCAGCCTTAACCTTCCGTCAATTATCTAACGAAATCCCGACAGGTTCCTATATAAATTGTTCTTGTAGATTGGGTAGACATCCAATTTCCTTTTCCTTCTTTTTGATCACATGTTGCGGATCGCTCAGGGAGCCTGTTCTAATCATGTCGACCTTGGAAGACGAACCCGTAGAGTCAGCCCTTTTTTATGATCAGGAATTAATAACATGTGTGCTGGATCATTCCTTTATTATCGTTCCTAAAATCTTCCTAATGATTGAATTCAATTCCCCGTGGAATATCTGGAGGTTTGAGCTACTTACAAAACATAGTTTTCAGTTTTAAATTGCAGTATTTTTTCAAGATCCTGTCCGATTAATGTCGCTACGTTCTTGAAACATTCTTTAGAATTATGTTCGGCTATTTTTATCAGGATTGAGAAACGAAACCTGAATGAACCAGGAAACAATTCTCCGAATAACAAAGGAACAGATGAGAAATGTTCCTACAAGTACACTGTGAAAGGAACAGTCTAGAAGCAGAAGTTGTTTTTGTGAACGAAACAGTGTAGAAGTTCTTGGCCATGTGTCTGCCTCCTTTTTTCTCCACCTTTTATTTCCTCATTCTCTATTTCTTTCCCCTTCTTTTATTCTTCTTTCTTTTCCCTTGTTTGGCATGCTATGCATGATTGCCCAGTTTTTTTATGTTGTATTTGTAATTTACCTTTTGCCAGGAACCAGCGCTTCTACAAAATACAAGCTCTGCTTCTTTGCTGGTGTTTGTTTTCATTCTCATTTTCATATGATAAATCTAATGACGTCTTCAATATTGTTATATTTTCCCTTACAACTCAAACGTTAATGCTCCTTATTTTGCTTGTAATAATCGATTTCTGCACTTAGTTTTGTTGTCAATTATTTTGTATATTGTAAATTGCACAATAGTTATTGTTGTGTATTTTGAAAAATGAAAAATGAAATGAAAGAAAATCTAAATTTGATATCTCAAATTAGTTTACTATGTATATACTAACCGTTTTGGAACCATCAAAAAAGATTTTCTTTTAACTGACAAAATATTCCTGAAAACAATTTGGATCTAAAAAGCACTGAACTACGTCAGCATGCGCAAATACTATATGATCAGAATTTCACCTTAAGTTGTAAACTATTTTATGTTTCATAAGATAAGGTCAACTTAGATTCTCTTCATGAAACATTGTTAGTAAATATTCCTGAACATGCAAGGAATTGTGCACAAATACAAGAAGCCCCGAATGTATAAGGCCAAATAAAATGAATTCCTAGTTTCTCGCCCCCTCCTCTTTCTTCTTTTCGGGCCGTCTCAACATTTTTGTTATTTGTTTGGGGTTTTTTTTGTTCTGAATTGAAATAAATAAGTATATGTGGACATCTAGACAATGATGTAACAAAGACCATTCCCTTGTTTGGTGTCTTTGAGATGCATGTACAAGTGAAATTAATTTTTTGTAAAATGTGTTGAAAATTACCCGATATCATTTTTAGGTATCGGAAAACATCAAATATTAAATAACATGGAACCCCCTCCTCCTCATTTCCGAAAAATCCGGACAAGAAACTAGGAATCAATTTGACATGGCCTAATACGTTTTTTCGTGAAGTTTTGCCAATGCCCGACTTTCCGTTACGCAATCGCCTATAAACACCTGTTTGCGAGGACTTTAATTTGGGCGTCGCATGTATACGTGCCGGGTCAAGATAAGGTTGCTCCTCCTACCGTTTGCAGAATTGCTTGTCAAAATGTGAAGAAAAATATGATTTGATTGTTTAGTATACTTGATCTCATAAAGTATGACGTTGCTTTCGAAGAATTAATGCTGTGATGTTTTCATTCGCCAGGCATGTGCGTGGTAATTCTCGTAGTCGTAATTTTTTTTTCTACGAAATTTACTCTCGCTATTCCATTCCTTCTTTCATGCTTTCGCGCTCACACATAAACGCTAGTCTGCAACCATAGACCCTAATTTGACACTTTATCAGAAAATCATTGTGTCTTGAGAGAAGCCTAATTCAGCTACCTTCTGGTCGTCAATGTGTCAGGAGCAGCTACAGTACATGGTAGTCTTACAGCGCAGACTCTCTTTTACGACTGACTAGGGTTTGTGCCTGCAAACTACACAAACGCCCACTCCGCAACCACCACCCCTCCCTAGTCTGCAAGCACAGACCCAAATTTGACATTCTATTTTGAAAATCGTTGTATCTTGAGAGAATCCTAAACACAGACAGGTTCCTCCTGTCAGGAGCTGCAGCTATTAAATACAGGGGCTATGCTTGTAGTCTTACAGTTCAGGCATTCTGTTACGCGTTTCGACTGACAAGGGAAGGGTATGTCCCTGCAAACTTACCCCTCCCCCCCCCCCCCCATCTCTCTCCCTCACTCACGCTCTAGGCCTTTTTCATCATCTTTCCCCCTCTCGAACCACCCCTCGGCTCTACGTTACTTTTTTTTCCCAGTGTGACCTACCTACGTTTGCTGTTGCAAAGTTGAAAGAAACTTCCAGCAAATCGGAAAGGGCATTCCAGATGTTACAGTCTTGCAAGTCGCCAGAGCGAGTTCAGCTCTAGATTACTAGGTTAATTTAATTTGCAAGTCAAATAGAGGAACAATGTAGAGGTCACGTGCAAGTGGTGACAGCTAGTTACAAGAAGAGAAAAAGTATTATAGATATTAGAAGATTATGGGGGCCATTTTATAATTCAAGAGAAGGCTATAGCCTACAGCCCACGAGACCGACAATTTTGATCTCGCGGGCCACTTGACATTTCTTTGCTAGGGTTCATGAGACTGACCGCCCACAAGACCGAAAATGTCGACCTTTCGGACATTCTGACAAGTTTTCAAGGATTCGCTCTACCGCCGCCGGCCCACGAGATCGTAAGCCCATTAGACTGACAGCCGGTCCCACAAGACCGAAGCCCCACCCAGCCCCATAACCCAAGACAGACGGTTTTCTTCCTCGTTTCTTTCTTTGTTTTGTAGCTCTTCCGTGGTAGATCGGGAAAATTTTGAGAATTATCGCACAGCAATGGTATATAGTAAAGAAGTTCTTTTCAACAGAAATAGTGTTTGATCACGTGAAGTATTCTTAACCAATCCAAGTACAGTGAATTATATCTACGAAGGATATAAAACTTGACTATTCTGGAATTTAATGGACATTAGTATTACAATAACTAATTTGCTATTTTAGGATTGTGTGCTCTCATTCTTCTCTTTTCAGGGTGAAGTTAAAGACGTAGGGGGGAGACAAAAGAGACAGTCCGACATCAGTTATGGATGGAAACACACACAGTACCTCATAGCACATCTCAGACAACGACTTAATAACAACGACTTATATTGTAAGTATTCTCCTCCTTCCCTAGTTCAGTCGCTGCTATTCTGTAACTCACAGAGTTAATGTTATGTAAATATTTGATTTTGAGATCTGTGAGATTATAGGGTGTTTTTTAGGGAGTCCTTATAAAAAATGCGGGAAAAGAGAAAAAGATCGAAAAGGAAAGGGAGAAGGGGAAGAGAACGAGAAAAGAAGACGATATGACCCCTTCCCGTACTCCCCCTAATCAGTGGTCTCGTAAATTCACATTGAATTTTCCGAGTAAGGCCGGTGCCCCTCCCCAATGATGCCAATGCCCCTTAATGGCTAGGCCAGGGTTTTTACTCTTTGCTTATTATACCGGGTGTCCCCAAAAAAGCGGAACGGCGGGTTTTCAGTACTTTGCCTTCAAAAAGTATACAAATATTTTACATCAATGGGCAAAACATCCTCTACCAAAGAGAATGATATCAAGATCATTTACTTTTGATTCTATTCCCGTTTCTTAAACTACGGTAATTTTCACATTTCTCATATTTTTTGGTGATAGATGAGAGTAGAATTGTGGCGAGAATGGCCTTCCATATGGCATGTACGTGTCACATACGCCTTTTTTCTTCTTCTTTTTTTTTGTGTGTGTGTTTCTATTGGTCTTTTGTTGACACGCATCAACGGGCTTCCCCGAACATCGTACATACCGTATGGAAGGCCATTCTCGACACAATTCTACTCTCATCGGTCGCAAAAAACATGCAAAATTTGAAAATGGCTGTATTTTAAGAAACGGGCATAGAATCAAAATTACTTAACTAAATTAAATGATATTCATTTCATTTACTTTGGTAGAAGATGCTTTACCCCATATCGCAACAAAATTATGTACTATTCGAAGGTAAAGTACTGAAAAACGGCCTTTCGCTTATTGTTGGACACCCGGTATAAATTGCATTGCAGTCCATGCAACATTCTACCCAAGGGAATTTGTTAATTAAATTATTTTTATTAAAAATTTGAAAATGGCTGTATTTTAAGAAACGGGCATAGAATCAATTTTTTTGTGTTTGTTTCTATTGGTCTTTTGTTGACACGCATCAACGGGCTTCCCCCAAACATCGTACATACCGTATGGAAGGCCATTCTCGACACAATTCTACTCTCATCGGTCGCAAAAAACATGCAAAATTTGAAAATGGCTGTATTTTAAGAAACGGGCATAGAATCAAAATTACTTAACTAAATTCAATGATCTTCATTTCATTTACTTTGGTAGAAGATGCTTTACCCCCATATCGCAACAAAATTATGTACTATTCGAAGGTAAAGTACTGAAAAACGGCCTTTCGCTTATTGTTGGACACCCGGTATAAATTGCATTGCAGTCCATGCAACATTCTACCCAAGGGAATTTGTTAATTAAATTATTTTTATTAAAGATTTAAAAAACTGTATTTCTGCAAACTACGTCGAGGGTGCAAAGGACTGTTATTGTTTTAGCGTTGAGGGTGCATTATGGGTCAATATATCGGATCGCGTGATATGGAAACCGTCCAGCCAGTAGACTATACTTTTTACGAATTGGTTCTGTTCTTTAAAATTTCATCTTATTCAATTTCAGAATCAAGTAGAAAGGATTATCATTAAACTTTGTTTTTTGTTTTAATACAAGCACTTTACACATGAAATCAGTTCAAATGTACAGTTTCCCCATGCTTCTTTTGTTTAATAACTAAAAGACATTGTTAATATTTTGGCTGACATTGGGTCACAAAAGGCCACGTGACTTCATATTGATTGGACGGTACGTACTATTCCACTATGTAGTACGCCAAAAAGTGTCAAATGATGCGCAAGAATAAAGACAGAAAGTGGCGGTTTCAGACAGCAGAAAATAAAGTAGTATAATGTTATACGTTCACTTGATTAAACCTTTACAATAATGAAATGTATCCTCTGTTTACTTGCACTTCCACGATCAATGTCAACTTATTTTATTTATGTTACACCAGTCTGTAATGGAGACCCTTTCCAAGGAGTCGCGTGTCCAGAGGAACAGCTTTGCGTTGATTGGCATGAAATATGCGATGGCACCCAGGTATTTATTGTGGTTATAACAGTATGGATAATGACATGATGATAATGTTGATGATTATGTTGAAAGTAATCATGAGGATGACGATAGTGATAATAATGATAACGATATTAAGGCCAAGTAAAATTGATTCCTGGTTTCTCGTTCGGATTTTTAGAGAATGTCGAGGAGGAGGGGGTTCATGTTAATTTATTTTTTTTTCTGCTACGTGGAAATGCTACTGGCCCAATTTTACCCCACGTCTTTAAAAATTAAATTTCATTTCATATTCACACTAAAGGCTCAAGACAAGGAGAAATTGCGTTATAGCAATGTTTTTTTTGTGTGTATTCATTGCCTACATGTCCTCATATTAGTCATATCAGAATAAAAATAACGATTAACAACAAAAAAATGATGCGGCCTGAAGAAGGCAGGAGGAGGGGACGAGAAAATACCTGTAATTTTTTGGCCTAAAGTTATCAAGACTTAATTTGCTGGGGTGTGTGTTTGTGTGTAATTGGGTTTTTACAGACGTGTATCAATCAGATATGATTATTTACGTCTGGGACCGACCTTTAACGTCACCATCCGAAAGACGTAGAGGTGGTATTCTGAGATTTATTTTATTTTGCTTTTAGTGGAATAATTTTAATTGTCATAACAAAATGTACGCTTGTGGCGCATCATTGGTTAATGACTGCGCAAAAGAGGCTGCGTACGTGGAATTCATCTGCGCAAACACCAATGAAATGTTGCAGTTTAAAATCTGTTATGAACAATTAAAATCTTTTCACTAAAATCAAGATAAATTAAATCTCAGAATACCACCCCTGATCTCCTTTATTTCTTTTCATTCTCCTTTTCTTGCTGGATGTAAATAGCTGAGAAAGTTTATTGGGAATTGGCCCTACGTGTGTATGGGCAAGTCCAAATTATTTGGTCCTGTACTTTACCTATACTACAACAAAGATTTTAGTATTTCTAATATTATCCATTTGGCAGCCCTTCTCTAGTTTGGATCAGATGAATTATCAAGGATAAGGTGCCCCCGGAAATGTTAACACATTGTAGAGCAACTAATGTTATAGGCTAGACGCCCACCCCCCTCCCCCAGCCGTGCCAAGACAAGTTACAATAATTGTTATAAGCTACTGCAATCATTAAATCTCATTGACTGTGAGCAGAAATGGGGCATTTATTAATAACAAAGAAGCACAACATTCCTTGGACTTGTCCATAAGGGAAAACTAATTTAGTGGCGGATCCAGGGGGATATGCATTGTGCCCCCCCCCCCTTTGGATTTTTTTTTTTTTTTTTTTTGCTGGTCAGAGAATTATGGAGGAAAACATTGCTATGCATGGATATGCATTGTGCCCCCCCCCTCCCCCCCACTGTGCGAGTTTTAGAGGTTTTAGAGTTTTAGAGACCAACAAAATACGGGTCAACCTTTTCCAAAAGTTGACAAACCTGCATTTGTGTGCCCCCCCCCTCCCCTTATACAAAATCCTGGATCCGCCCCTGCCTAATTCATGCAGGTTATTAAATGATATTTCCATATATTCCCGTTTATTGGCAGACGTGCGGGTTAGAAGTTAGAGAAGACTGCATTAACAGTACCATCGATTCGTATGGTAGGACAGACGACAGATTCTGCGTCGGTGACGAAGATCCCAAATGGTGTGAGTGGAAACGATCGGCACCACATCGTAAGTCTTGTCCCCTGGTACATCTCGTTAGAGGAAAAATATTGGAGCGGCAGCCCATTAGACCGACGGCTTACCAGACTGTCAAAATCGGTCTTGTGAATTTTAAGAAAAGTTTTCAGGAGGCCCGCAAGGCCGACATATCTATGTCGTGGGCTATCGCCTATCGGCGTCATGGGCTTTCGATCCATTGAGCTGTCGGTGACGTGGGCCATCAGCCTTGGGGACTCTCAAATGCCATTTCAGAAGGCACACGAGACCGAGACTGTCGGTCTGTGGGCTGTCGGTCTCAGCCCTTGACCAGTCTCATAAATGAGGCGTCAAGTCCATTGCTCCAGTCCGGGTCATTGATACCGACTGACACGAGGCGTCAAGCGGCTGCGCCATTCGGTTCATTCAATTTGAAAGAAATCACGTGAGGGGAACTTCCGAGCCCCCCCCCCCCCCCCCCCCCCCCCCCCCTTCGGACAAAATTTGCCTCGTATTTTCGTATTTCAAACAGCTACATTTCAAGTCGTAGCCGGGATTTTTCCATGGGGGGGGGCAGACGTGAATGATCCAACCGCATAGCCAGGATTTCATTTTAGGGGGCGGTTGTGAGCACGCGAAGAGTGCGAAATTGGTGATGAGCACCAAAGCGGAATTTATGTAATACGGACGGCACGTCAGCCCTTAAGAAGTGCCTCCCACCACTCTAAGAACCATTCCCCGCCCGTGGGTACCAAAAGGTGGGGACCGTAAAGGGCCAGGGGAGGCGTCTATTTGAACCATAAAAAGGCCCCAAATCCTTAGCGTAATATATATGTAGATATTCTGTTCAGTTTTGTTTGGATTTCTTTTTTATTTTGATGAAACATCCATGTAATCCTATTATGTCCGGATTCTATTTCATTAAATTTGAATTTGAAGTTGAATTTGGATTTGTTATTATAAAGGGAGCCCTTAATACAAATTTTGTGAAAATAAAATACTACTTGTGTTATACATTTGAATATTCAGGGGATCATGTAGGCCTATACACAAGTATGATTTTTTTAACGGTCTGGTGTTCTCACGGTGCTACCAATTTTCCACTTGCCATGTAAAGCAACATGGTCTCAAAACGCTTTTCCCAGCGTAATTTTCACTTGCCGGAATATCAAAGAAACAATACATTTTCCACATAACACGATAAGAACTACTTTCGAGAAATAAACGCAAGGGCAATTTCAAAGGCCTATTGTACTGCCCATAGAAATCAGGTTCGGATTATGTAATACACCATTGTAATGTTCGCCCATTTCTAAAGGTGATAGACAGGGCTATTTTTCGAAAGTAGTTTTTATCGTGTTCATTTTTTTTTAGTATGATGTGGCTATAAAAATGTCTTTTTGTCCAATGTATATTTGTATTGCTTTGTCCGTATGAAATTATTTGCTGCCTTTGGCTAAAGTGCCAATTGGTTTCTATGTGGCATGTCATTTTTTCACATTTCAGTGGTATACAAATTATGCTTCTTCTCTCCCTTCCATATACAGGATGCGGAGAGGATTTTGTTTTCGACCTGTCGCGGAAACGTAGGCAATACCGAATCCGCCACCCGGGCTTCCCCAGCGGTTACTTGAATGACCGGTACTGTTTCTGGACAGTCAGTACTGACCCTGGCCATACCCTTTACATCGAGTTCAAGAAGTTCAGGACCGAGAAGAACTACGACTATCTGTCCCTTGGACAGGGGCTTCGCCGCGATGATGACAGGAAGACGCTGATCTACCAGTACAGTGGGACCTTGAAACCTGCAATCTTCAAGACCAATCCAAGACTGGGGAACGCCCATCAAGTATGGGTGAGCTTCAGATCCGATGATTGGGACACTGATGAAGGATTCATCATCGAAATCAGCGATAGTTCGAGGATAATGGATAGAGGTAAATTCTCCTCTCCCTCTCTTTCCCCTCCGTAGTCATTGTGTATTTGATTCCGATATCCACAATATACACATATGCCTGGTTTTAAGATAAAAATAAGTATGAAGTCTATGAGAATAGTTTGGCTATAGACAACCCTTCCCAGAAATATCAAAATACTGGAGTCACCTTTAATCCTTACTGTACTGTGATATTTCAAGCTTTTCTCTGACTGGGGGGGGGGGGCTTGGAGATCGGTGAATGTTTGAGCAAAATCCGATAAGAAATAAGAATTTCCCTTTTCTCTATTTAAAAAAATACGTTATCATACATGCACCATAGATAATCATTTCACTTATGCTTTTACACAAAACCTGTATGATTCAAATCTGTTGCCTCCTCAAAAGCAAAGAAAATAAAAATTTATGAATTTTTGTGTATGGAGCGAAAGGGAGAGGATATCGCAAGATACGTCATGGAGTTGCGTTTGTGTTTGGTTGATTACAATTTCAAAAAATCATAACTTTCTTATTTCTTATCGGATTTTGCTCAAACATTCACTGATCTGTTCATTTAATTTTGCTGCTGCTTTTGAATTTTTGTGTTGATCTCAGGGTTGATTTACACTTTAAACGAAATTAAGACAAAACCACGATTGTGTTCATTGTAGAACACATGCCGCTGTGAACGGGCATTTGGCCGAAATTACAAACGAACAGTTGCTCAAGAAAAACTCACATTGAGAGAGAAATTCATGTAGTTATCATTCATCACTGCAATGTGGGGAACGTAAACAAGGGTATATTCTTCTAGGTATCTAATATTTCAACGAGAAATTTAGACTGTTAATGATCCTACAATAGCGGCTGATCTTTTCTGATGAATAAAAGTTCAGTCACAGCCAAGGCTCATTGAAGCAAATGTTTTATGATTAGGCAAACTTTGTCAATTGCTATATGTAGAGGTGTTGTGGATCAGTGGATAAGTCCCCGGACTATGAACCACGAGGTCCAGGGTTCGTATCCCACCGCACCACTAGCGTCCTTTGGCAAGACATTAATCTACATTTGCTACTCTCCACCCAGGAGTTAAATGGGTACCCGGTAGGATGCGAAAGTTAATGTCGTTTGTTTAGCAATTTGAGCGCCACTGTGCTGCTCTTGCTGCAATACTCCCCAGGGAGCGGATAAAGTGCACACATTGTGTGCGGGCATGTCAGAATCCGATGACCGGGGTAATAATAGTATCGTAATATGTAAAGCACTTTGATATTAGTTTACTTCTGAAAAGCGCTATATAAATAGACGTTATTATTATTATTATTATTATTCAAGCAAGTACTTGCTATTCACGGAGGAGCATTCGCTTCCTAAAAAGAAAAACAACGTGTTTTGTTTCCAATTGCTTTATTTTACAAGTTTTACTGTCAGTTTTTTCATAATGCGCTATGAAAAACCAATCTTTACATCAATGATATTAATGTCATCTATTATCCATTTCCTTCTGCAGAAGTTAAATTAATGGGCAATAATCCGCTTCTAACAAGACCAAAAAATGGTGAGTAGTGGCCGAACTGGTCTTTCCTTTGGTGTTCATACCCTTGTGTTTTATAGCCCAGACAGCCAAATGGTATTTGTAATGATTTAAACTGGGGACTTCCATCTAACTTGAGGCGTTTTCGATGTATTCATCGGGGGGGGGGGGGGGACCAACCTATCCCCCCCTGAATCAATTTCCTGCATACATGTATTTCTGCCAATGGTCATTACCTTCATTAATCAAGCCCCTGAAGGTAATTAGTGCATGCGTCAGACATTGATAACAATATTTGCACTGTTCAATTTGCATTTACTGTTTGTGTGCCATCACTCATAGATAGCCCTCCAAATGCCTAGTTTGCAGGCACGAACCCTGGTCAGCCGTAAAAGAGTGCACTGTAAGACTACCATATGCCCTGTACTGTAGCTGCTCCTGACACGACCAGTAGGTAGCTGGTTTAGGCTTTTCTCAAGACAATGTTTTTTTGATAAAGTGTCAAATTGAGGTCTGTGCTTGCAGACTCCCAACGACCGGTTACTCTCCGACGCAGCCGTACGTCAGGCATAACATAATCCTCAAAATTTAATGCAAAAGGCATACTGCCCTTAGCACATGAGGCGCCAGTTCGACATGGAACTCTTGTCAAGGCAATTTCACAGAGGCCAGTTTGAGAGTGGCATAGCACTCAAAGTGTATTGCATCAGTAATTACATAATTATGTAATAAGGCAATCGAAATAACGCAAGGTGTTTTTTTTGTATCCATTATAATGTCAACCAATCAAATAAATTCAAATACTTCCCAAAGTAATGCTCTTCCATCATCTATTCACATTCGGGCAGAAACATTCCGATCAGTCATTCCTGTTGGCGGCCAAAAAATCTTGACGTCACCTGGCTATCCTGAATTCTACGAAGACAACAAAACGGTGAATTACATAGTATCGGCAAGGAGGGGGCGCCGAATAGAAATACGGTAAGTGTACGAAATGATACAAAATTATCAGAGTCACGGGCTCACGGCTTTTACCGATTATCATCATCATATATACTGGAAGTACCGAAATGGAAAGAAAAACACGAAAAACACGAAATCAGGTACAAATACATTATGAAAACAGAACGACAAATCGACTGATACAGGCAATACTAGACATAAAATGTAATCTAGGCCTCCTGCCAATCTCTTCCCATGTACGTCTATTACCTTACACCTGTATTGCCTATTCCATCAGTTTACACATTAACACGTACGAGTTGCAAACAGAGTCACTTTTGTGCAATAGATTGGAAATTCACTATAACAAGGACATTGGGACCAGCAAAATTATCAGGGTAAAAAAAACAAAGAAACATAAAGACTTGGGACCAGAGAAATTACCCTGTTATATCAGGAATCTCGTTATATCAGAGCTCTTTATGTACCAAATTTACACTGTATGAATCATTTTTCATATTCTCTTATATTTAGGAGGTTTAATTATTTAACCTTACTGCAATTGGCACTAGCACACTTGCTGAGGGGTAAGGGGGTATGATAAACCGAATTTTCAGTCAAACGACTTATTATAACAAAGTATATAATCATTAAATTGTTCTTAAAACCTCGTAAATTATGTGTACATAAATATTCTGGCTGCACTGGTATTCTTCCGTACAGTAGAAGAAAAAGAATAAGGAGACTCACCTGGGGAGCGTTTCATCAAGCGTTTTGTCAGTGATTTTTACCGACAACTGTTATAAGCTACTGAAATCCATGCATCTGATTGGCCGAGAGCAAATTTGTCGGTAAAAATCACTGACAAAATGCTTGATGAAACGCTCCCCAGAACTCCGCTTTCGATCTTACTCTCAGGTTCACTGTCTTTGACTTGGAAGAAAATGTAGATTACCTCAGTCTCGGTAATGGACCCCTAATACGCAGATACCCGATATTTTACCGGAAAACCGGTCTTATTCGGGACTACAACAGCCTACGTCACGTTTCGACCGCCTCCGACGTATGGCTGGTGTTCGAGTCCAGTGTGGCCATTGCCCGCCAGGGTTTCGTGGCCAAGCTCAGGGAAGTTCCTATCACAGGTATGACAAAGAAGCGTGCGAAGAATGGTGTTTCTGAATCGGTCATGTGGCAATTCTAAGTTATATTTGTGACAAAAAACACCCTATAGGAAATTGGTAGTTTAAACATCATATTCCAATATTCATTCTATAGTAAGTCTCCTATTTTGGGATTTTCTTAATGATAATGTTGCCCTCAACAAATAGAGTGTGTCTTTTTTTATTTAGAGTTATCATTTTCATTCAGAGGTCAAACTAGGTCGGTGTAGCAGGAAAGGGGTCTTGCTTTTGTTGAATTTTTGTACCTTATTTTCTAGTATATCCCTAGGACTACAGCTTACTGAAGGATGGGCTTGCCCCCTATGAGTTCGAATTCAATATTTTACGAATGAATAAATTTTCTTTTGTTTCAGAGGTCAAAATTAGGCTGGTCATGTGTGTGTGTGTGTGAGACCACTCGGAAAAGAGGCCTTTTAAAGATGTCTTTGCGAAAGCTGTCTGGTTGAGAAATTGTACAAATTCTTTTTCACAGCAACGTCAGATCAAATTAATTGGTACGGCAATTACATTGAAATTCTTGATATGTAATATATTATCGCCATTAAGAATAATTGCTGTACCTGATCATGTATGTGACGTTGGTTTCACCAAGGACCTACTACGAAGGTTTCACTTACAGAAATGCCCATCCAGCTGTTATTGTTTTGAAAGTTTGTAAAATTGTGTCCGGAGTATTAATTCGGAATAATCCCTTCGAAACTTCGACCCCCCCCCCCCAAAAAAAAAAAAAAAAAAAAAAAGAGGGAGGGAAAGAATATAATATAATATAAGTTACAAACAACCAAATGTTTTTATTTTTCATCTTGAGTCTTGCGGATGGGATTGCCGGCTTTTTTTAAGCCTGCAAAAAAGCTTGTTTTCAATTTTTTTATCATTTGAGGACAGCGGCAACCCCCTCCCCCTCCCCTTTGATTCACCTATGGTTTGTAATATTTTTTTTTTTTTTTTTTTGCTCTTTCTCTCTCTCTCTCTCCCTCTCTCTCGTCCTAGAATGCGGTGGAACCTTCTTAGTGCCGGACAATGGGTCGATTGCCGTGGCGAGCAAGAACTACCCCGACCTGGCCTACTCTAGCAACATGGACTGCACGTGGTCGATCAAGAACGAAGAGGGCCGTCGAATGTGGATCAGCTTCCACGATTTCTCTACCGAGTGGCGGAAAGACTTCCTCAGCATGGGCAACGGGGCCCCGGAAGATCGCAACCGCACCACCGCAATTATTAGCATGCACAGCGGAACGCACTTGCCGGATCCGTACGAATTCACGAGTTCGGGAGATGAGGTTATTATCGCTCTCGTGGAGGTTATTGTTTTTACACGTCCGTTTGAGTGCTTTTGTTTTGTCGTTTGTTTGTTGTTGTTTCTTCTTTTAGTTGTTTTTGTTTTGGGGGCGATCTCACATTAGTGCGCGCATCATAAATGTGCACTCTTTGACACTCTTTATCCGCGCATGCGCATGTGGTAATTACGAACTGGCTTATTTTCCGTCCGTCCGTAGGTCACGCTTTCTCGTTAATGGATGTCTCATGAACAATTTGAGGTATGAACGGTGCTAGCGTGCATCACCATGAGAAGACGATCAGATTAGATTTTGGGGTACGCAGGTCAAAGGTCAAAAGTCACAGAGGTCAATTACTGAAATTTCAGGTGTTACCCTCATTAACGCGATATCTCAAGCACCATTTCTGGTAATTCAAACTTGGTACTATTATTTTTCATCATAGTAAGACGATGTGCTTAGATTTTGAGGAATTTAGGTCAAGATCGAAGGTCACAGAGGTCATTTACGCATGAAATTGCAGGTTTTTAGCTTCCTTATTGCAATATCTTTTGAACAATTTTAGCCATTAACTTCAAACTTGGTATCACCATATTGAGACTTTGTCATACTGATTAGATTTTGGTTTATGTAGGTCAAAGGTCATAGAGGTCATTAAAGATTTGTTAGTTTTTTTTATCACCATATCTCACCTATTTTCTATGACTAGGAGGCAATAAAGTGATCAAATTTTTGGCTTGTTAGGTCAAAGAGGTCAATGAGCATTGTGTTTGTAGGATTCTTGTTCTGGTTATCACGATATTTCAAGAAGAGTTTGAGTGATGAAGTTAACTGAAAAGAAGGCGGATGCATTTAGGAGACGCAGTCGCATTCATCTTGTTATGAAAATGATCTCTGCTAGAAGTACGACTTTTTCATTTCGCAAGAGAGCAGTACTGCATGTATATTGTTTGTGTTGTTTGTCGTTACTGTCTGTAGCTAACTGTTTTGTTGTAACCTCGTCTTCTCTTTTGGGTTATGCATACATGTTTAGCCCTGTTTTTAAATAAAGCTTATTTCCCCACCATCTTTGAGGATAATTACTAATTATTTTCAATCATGATTTTGGAAGAAGAACATCAGCGAATAATAATCCTCTGCTGAATTTTCATAATAAAATAGGTTACATGTCGTTTTCCGAAGGTTCATAATTCCGAAAATAAAATGGAACCCTAAATATGCTTAAGTTTTTGAAATTACGAGCATTCGGAATAAACAGATAAAGAACATATTTAGAGTAACACATCAGATGTTCGGAATAAGGAAGAAGAAAAAAAATCGTTTTCGGAGTAATCAACCAGCTGGTATTTGAAGTTTGTGTGTATGTAACTAAGAACCTTCCGTTAAAAACGAACCTTCGGAAGCATGAGTCATTCCCATATATAGCATAGCCAAGAGTACTTATATTTGATATTTCTATTTGTTTGATTCTTTACCACTTTGTTTTCTTATTCGTTTGTTTGCCTGCTTCGTCTTCATCATCAATGTTTTATTACCTTTCATTTACGCATGAAGGTATGGTTGACTTTTACAACAAGCCGCTACAACCATCATCGGGGTTTCTTGGTGGATATCTTTGACGAATTGCTGCACCCGTAAGTACAAGATTATATTCTACCCAAGATAAAATCAACAACATGGAATTAGTACAGTACTAATGATGAGATTGCCTTTAAAAAACCGTCTAGAATGTTTATGGAAAGGTAGGTAATATAGATTAAATGTAAGATATTGTGGATTTTTCTTGATGTACGCTTTTGGAATCATTAAATGATTTTTGAAAATAGACCTAGTATTGCCGAAAATTACATGCATGCAGTTGAAAGTAAAATAATACAGACATGAGTAACTGGGACTACAAACACGTAGCATCGGAATTTCCTCCAGGGATGTCAACAATTAAAAAAGAATCGAAAATACATATGGAGCAAATATTAAAATGATGTTCAGAATCTCTAAGGACCTGTTAGTATTGAATCTCTTCATAGCATCAGGGAAGCGTTTCATCAAGCGTTTTGTCAGTGATATTTACTGACAGATTTGCTCTCAGCCAATCAGATGCAAGGACGTCAGTAGCTTATAACAGTTGTTGGTAAAAATCACAAAACGCTTGATGAAACGCTCCCCTGGTTGCAATTGACCAGTTCGCAAAAAATGTATTCAGTTTCTGTGACAGTGCATAATTTCCAGCCATCCCTCGTTAGAAGCTTTACCGACATATAGTAACAACTAATGTATGCAACTTAAATTCTGGCTGTGGAACGTAATACGGTTCATCGTAACAGCTGAATGCAATGCTTCATCACTAGAGGGTCATGGGGTACAAACGTCTTTAACTTTATGTACATATGACAACTTGACTATTTGCCACCCCTGTCGTATTGTTAGAAGTTCATGATTGTTCTGTGTTGTTCATTGTTCTGTGTTTTCACATACAGACCACCGGTCACCACTGCCCCTCCAACTACACAACCGCCACCTACCACCGAGCCTCGCCGGACCAAACCGACCAGGCGTCCGAAGCCGACACGTCGTCCTAAACCACGCCCACGCCCTGTGGTCTTACCCGGCTTCGAGCCGGCGCCTACAAACGACTATGTTCCCTTGACATGGCCACGGCAAACTACAACTACAAGACGACCTACGACGCGAAGAACAACTAGACGTACCACCACGACGAAGAGACCGACGACTACCCGACGGACTACGACTACTAGACGACCAACCACTACGCGTCGCCCTACTACCACTACACGTCGGCCAACTACCACTCGGCGTACTACCACAACCCGTCGCACCACTACCACCAAGCGACCCACCACCACTACCACAACCAGGGCACCCACGACCAGGAAAACGACAACCACCACAAGCAGACCTATCATCAACCCTTGGGAGATCCCAAGCGATTCCTCCTCCTCCTCGTCTATCTCATTCTTCTCCAGCCTTGACTCCACAGAAAGCCAGTTTGTGTGAGCGGTTTGAGCTGGTTTTGACCAGATTCTGCCAGATTCAGGCGGCTCATACATCTATTCATTGTTTTCAAATCAATTATAAATCAAAGAAAGGAGGTGCCCTTTGTCCGCGTTATTCCTTTTTTCAAATACATGTAGCAACGTTTTTATCTAGGAACATTATTAAAGGCTACGTTTTTGTAGACCAAATTATGTATTCATTTACAATCTTCTGTGCCTTACATTATTACCATTTTATCGCAAATCGAGTCTGAAAAATGTCTCTTCTAACCTTCTTTCTGTAAATAGTGTTTCCTGCTTCATAAATTTTTATATCAATGTTCTAGATTAGCCTTCGATATACTCCATATTTTTCTCTCATACTTGCAGAATTTCATCTTTTCACCATTCATTGTCAGTTGCATGAGGAGAAGAGTTTGTTGGCTTTTGATCGGCACACATCTCGTGTACATGTGCCCTTTGCAAAAGAAAGAAATAACATATTTTACACATACACATAATCTAATCAAATATAAGTGCAAATCCATTACCTAATTGAAATTGTATCATGGTAATTGGCCAGTGATAGCTCAGTCGAGCTGAATAAAGTTACATCAATAAGAAACGAAATCATCTCATAAAGAATATACTCAGGAATAATGCAAACTGTTACGCATTCGTTCAATAATAAGTGTAACAAGTTTATATTATTCAAGAAACAGTACAAAATTTACATCATTAATTGGCAAGTCAATTATGCATGTAATTATTAGAGTATTGTATTTGCTTCATCAAGTTATTATTCAATATGTTGTAATAATCACATTCATGAGAAAAATCGATAAATGTAACAGCTTTCATATTCTTTGTAATTCTTCTACACTGTTCATCTTTTGGTAAATAAAGGCCACTCGATAGATTAAACAAAGACGCGAGTTCCAGATTGTTTCTATAAAGTTTCATTGCGCCAGTTCGCTTTCTACGGAAGCGTTCAAGTGCCATTCGACTTGTCGACATGGCGAAATATTTTATCCTATCAAGTCGACTTAATATCCATACTTTGTTGACATGTAAAGAAATTTAGCCATGTCGACTCATTAACTTTTTGTCGACTTATTAACTTTTATAAGTTGACATGGCGACATAAATTATCAAGTTGACGTAACAAAAAAAATATGTCGTCATGGTGACATGAATTTCTTGTCAAGTCGACTTCCCCCAAAATTATGTCGTCATCGCCACATGAATTATCTTACCAAGTCGACTTCTAAAAATACATGTCGTCATGGCGACATATATTATCTTGCCAAGTTGTCTTGGCAAGATAAATTATTTCGCCATGTTGACTTATAAAAGTTAATGAGTCGACATGGTTAGATAAATATCTTTACATGTCGACCAAATATGGATAAAATATCTCGACAAGTCGTCAAGTCGAATGGCACTTTAATGCTTCCGTAGCTTTCAGTGTTATTGAGGAAGGATATAAAAATTAAACGAAGAAGCTTGACTGGGGAGGAATTTTTAATTTGTAAACAAATTTTTAGGCATTTTACTCCCAGTGTTAAAGATCGTATGCTCGATCTGTAATGAAAAACACAAGTCAGAAAAAAATGGAACCAGTGGGATTCGAACCTGTCATCTACTGCTTGCCGGGCAGCGACTTAACCACCAGGCTATTCTGGTTCACGGCTAAGTCACGATGAACTAGAATCAAATACCCAAGATCCTCTTCTTTCTGACTCATTAATATTCAAACGGTCCGCCGTAGACAATGGTTAATAAACGAAGAAGCTTGACTGGGGAGGAATTTTTAATTTGTAAACAAATCTTTAGGCATTTTAACTCCCAGTGTTAAAGATTGTATGCTCGATCTGTAATGAAAAACACAAGTCAGAAAAAATTGGAACCAGTGGGATTCGAACCTGTCATCTACTGCTTGCCGGGCAGCGACTTAACCACCAGGCTATTCTGGTTCACGGCCAAGTCACGATGAACTAGAATCAATTACCCAAGATCCTCTTCTTTCTGACTCATTAATATTCAAACGGTCCGCCGTAGACAATGGTTAATAGACGAAGAAGCTTGAGTGGGGAGGAATTTTTAATTTGTAAACAAATCTTTAGGCATTTTACTCCCAGTGTTAACCAGAATAGCCTGGTGGTTAAGTCGCTGCCCGGCAAGCAGTAGATGACAGGTTCGAACCCCACTGGTTCCAATTTTTTCTGACTTGTGTTTTTCATTACAGATCGAGCATACGATCTTTAACACTGGGAGTAAAATGCCTAAAGATATAAAAATTGTTTTGTAAAAGAGGTTTTTGGGGGGAGGGATTTGAGAAATATCCTTATCAATGTCATTAATTCACTGATTATCTTCTCTGTTTTATTTTTGGGCGATAACAGAGTAAAGCTGTTCGATTAAAACCATTCCATCTAAATTTGCTTTCAAATGGCTTCAAGGTTGCTGCAGTGTGTTGCATGAGAGTCTGCATGTTTCTAAAACTAGTTGTAGCCTTCCATGAATTTGTAATCTTGTCAAAACTTAAATATAAATTTGCGTTCTGGTCATGAGATTGAATTGTGAAAGAAACTGTCTCAAGGCAATTGGGAAAGGTTGATTATATGGCACACAGGAATTGGTGTATGCTGTAAGGTTTTGGAATCATCAAAATGATATGAAATATACACACATCAATGGATGTATAGGACTGTACACACATATGTGATAAATGTTCGGCCCTAACACCTCATCTTTTCTGGTCATATTTCGAATATGAGGGCATTCGAAAAGCAATCCTTTTCAGGGGAAATTTGTACTGTGATGTTCTTCCAATCTGGCATAAAAAGAATGAGAAAGATCACAAATAATTTTTCAACTTTTTCAGAACTCAAGCTTCCCTTGAAAGTAATATTTACTTGAGCTACTCCTAGCTGCTTCGACGAAAAGGGAAAATACAATAATTTATAAAATAACATTTAATATTTTTTTCCTTTTCTTCCCCTTATACGATTGCGTATCACGGGGGGAAACTGATGGTGATGAAGGCAACCATACCAGCGGTAGCAGATGATGATGATATGAAGCTATAATATTAATAGTGACGACAACGAGGACGATGATGTTGATGATGATATTGATGCTGATGATGAAGAAAATAAAAGAGGTTTTGATGATGATGATGATAATATAATAATGATGATTCATAGCACAGGATATCCAAATTGAAGGAAAATTATACACATCTAAGACATTAAAAGCTCGATGTAAACACACTGACACAGGACTCAAGTATTTTTCGACATGACGAAAAGATGCAATACATAATTTTTACAAGAGAATCTATCTATTATATTATAGGCCTAAATATGCTGGACTTTACAATTGATATTATTTCAAATGCTAAATCTAATGATACAAATCAATAGGTATATACATTATAAATGTAGGGCTGGTAAAGATAGAGACGATCGCAGAGCAAGTACTAGTACTGGTATCCTCCTCCTCCTCTTCTTCTTCCTCCTCCTCCTCCTCCTCCTTCCCTCCCCCACCTCCCCCTCCTCCCCACCTCCCCTCCTCCTCCTCAGTCCTCCTCCTCACCAGAGTTCTCAGTCCTCCTCTCTCCCCTTCTCCTTCCTGAAAATGACCGCCCTTGTCCTGTAAATTCTTTCTTCGGAATTTGCTTTTTCTGTAGTTCACCACAATCCACTGAGACACAAAAGTCATCAATCAAATTACGATTAAATGTATTCACCATATGTGAGAGGTCACAGGTCATGCACATCCTCAATTGAATTAGGTCCATGCAACATGACGGGGTCATAGGTCACAGATGTAAACAGATAGGTTTCTCACCCAGTCGTCTTACCACTTTCTTTTTTCTTTCATGAAACGCATAGCTAAATCAAAGGTGGTGATTGATTGAAAATTTCCCCATGTGAGATATTTAAAAACGGATAGGTCGACTTGGAAATATCCCCAGGTGGTCGCTATTATTGATTAATAAAGAAGAAATACCACATGTGCAATGCCATACAGCGCTTTTTCTTACAAAAAATACCATAAAAACATACAAAGCAATAATAGAAAGATGATCAGTATTCGTGAAATAGTTAAATTAGAATCGAAAGTAGACGAATCTATACCAATTCTATCAATTCGTAATCAAATTGATGCTCATGGAACAGACACCAGCATTTTTTAATGACACTTCTACTCTGATTTCAGAGAAAAGAAACATGCATGGGTTCATTTTAACTTCCTCCTTTTCAGTGGCGTAACGTGGATCCAGTCACTTATGAGGGGCGGGGTGACGGTTAGGGGATGGTGTGGGGTCTGATTTTTTTATCGGACGTTCCCAGTTTTCCTCTCCCTCTTCTCCTTTCTCTTCTCCTCTTAGTTTCATTATTGTTATGACATTTGATTGGGGTGCACGCGCCCCGTGCCCCCGTAGGTACTCCACTGCCGCCCTTTCTACAATTACATGACAGCATGAGAAAATAGTTCCGTCTGAATACTTGCGTTTTGATGACATATATATGTGAACAGCTGTCCAATGATTTATTGCTATCATGTGATCATTTATTTTTGGCATCTGAGAATACAGATGAAAAGGTGTTGAATAGATTTGATAAAACAAACAGAATATTTGTCACTGTCAACAGGTCAATAATAGGGACATTAATTTGATATCAAGCTGCATGGCTCCGAGCCAGAAAAAAAATAATGTTCCGTAATAAAATCCACTTTCCCGTGCTAAACTAAACCCATTATTAGCTGGCCCTTCATCGGGCTATTTCAGAGACATAGCATCCTTAAGAGATAGGGAAATCCCACCTTAATAGCAAGTTGCTTTGAAAGAAAGAGGAAAATCAGAGAAGCAGATTGGTGAAAGTATGAACGAAATCGGACAAGCAATAAGAATTTTTGAAAGTTGTAATCACTATACATATGGGAAGTTCAAATTGGCCGAATAGGTAATGTCACTGTGATGTAGCTGTGGACAACTCCCCAATTCGCTCCTACACACAAAATGACTAAAATGTAAATTTTTTTCAAAATGTATTACTCAGTAGGATCTTGTTTTTCATGAGGACCTACAACAATATGCTATCTCCAATATATTTTGAGTATTGCCCCGAGGGTAAAAGCGCCTCGATGAAAACCGCAAATTAATGATATTTTTGTGTACGACAAACGGGAGAGTTGTCCACAAAAATGTCACAATCGACTCACAAAATTGCCAATTTGAGATTAGCATTGATGTAGTGATCTCATTTATCAAACATCCATAACTTTCTTAGTCCTTGTCTGATTTCTTTCAAACTTTCTTAGTCCTTGTCTGATTTCTTTCAAACTTTCACCATCCTGTTTTTCTTACTTTTCCCGCTTTCACACAAATCATCTTATTACCAAGGTTGGATTGCCCTTTAAACAAATTGTGGAAATATTTGGCAGGGTGTTATTGATGTCTTTTGTCGACAAATTCGAAAATCTGGGTCTTTTTTCTCCTTGTTGGAAAAACTTGGTCCGACATCCCCACCCCCGCCCCTTCATAGTCCAGCGACATCACCAATTAGAATAATATCACCTATATTATGTCCCCTGAATTACTGAATTAGAGGATGATAAAGAAAGAACCATCTGCTCATGACAAGCTCATTAAATAAGAAATAATGATTTAATAATACATGTATAACAAATAAAAAAATTATAAATATCATAATTGATAGGATTGAAGTAAATTGAATATATTATAATGTAATCCAGGGTCCCGGGTTCGAATCCCGGTCGGGGCATTGTAATTTTCTCACAATTACTTTCTTTATGATGATATATTAAATAAAAAAAATTAAAAATATTTCACTTAGAAGTTGAAATTATTTGCGCAAATTATTTTTTTTTCTATTTCCTTTAACTACATTCCAATTTAAAGTTTGCAGGTGGTATGGGCTTAATCAAAATCGAGATCACTAAGCCTACCCAGAATTTATTTCTATTAAAAATTATTATTATTATGAAAAAAGATATCTGTGTGTAATGATCAATTAGTTGGATCTAAAGCTTTGGAAATGCACGTTGTGCCCTAATCTCGCATGGTGAAAATTTTCTGTGTATATATTTTTGAGAGTTTCATGGTTGAAATCGATATTTGTTGCGAAATTCCTTCACACCCTGGTTGCTTTTGTCTGGATCCATATTTTCTGACGTCATTGACACATTCAATACAAAACAAGAAAAAGGATGGGGCGGTGAGATATATATATATAGAGAGAGAGAGAGAGAGAGAGAGAGAGATGGTTAATGAGAGAGAGAGAGAGAGAGAGAATATTCCTATTGCCTCAATTGTTTTATATTCACATTTTTAAATGTTATATAGAATTATGTAAATGCCTTATTGGTATTTTGTATTACACAGCTTTCGCTTTATCCTTCTTGAAATGTTAACATTTTTACTCTGTGGACCGCTTATCTTCCTCTTCTCCAGGTCTGTAGAATCCACTGAAAAAAAATAGTAATGAGCATTTGAACATATTTTTTTTTCAAATCAGTCTCTAGTGACGACTTTTTTTGATATGTAGAAGTCCAACACGAAAGAAGAATTACCCTGAAAAAATATTTTTAATAAGAATTCGAATCGTTTTCAAATCATTCTCCAATAACGATTTTTCTTGATCGATTTGACCAAGTCTTACACATAAAAGAAATAATTCTATTTGAAAAAAACACGTCTTTCAATGTTTGACTTTTAAAAAAATAACTAACCAGTGGATGTACAGAACTCATGGTGTAACTATGTGAAGTTAAAGATTCATAGAAGGTCCATGGTTAAAAAGTTACTACCAAAAAGTAAGGAGAGATATGACTTCCCTCTCCGGGAAGCTGAATTTGTTTTGGTTCTCGTCCAAGAAAAGAAAAGAAAAAACATCTGAACCTCGTTTGCCCAAATCTGCTTCAAATTTGTTCAAATTCTCTCAAAATGGTGGGAGGTCGCCGAAATTAAACCGTTTACGGCAGTATTGAGTTCAGATCAAAGACAATTTTCGGATCATTCACCGCGGGTTTCTACATTAGACGCAGTCATCATGTATGTTTATTCAATTTCCCGCAGTCTGCCTTCGAAAATGGGAAGATACGTGCAGAAACTCCTCTTTAAAGATAAAGTTGAGTTCTGGTCATGAGTATACAAAGTGAAAGATACTGTCCGGAAGCCATTTGGAAAGATTGATTATGGATAGTGGGCCCTATATAAGAATTGGTGTTCATTGTGAGCATCAGGAATTATCAAAGTGATGGCAAATTGACTCAACCTTGCTAAAAGTAATATCACTGTTCACAGAAACATCATGGGACTGTACTACACAGGCACAAACACACACCCACACGATCACACGCACTTTTTTAAAAAGTGCTTTTGTTTATTCCTCCACACACACACCCCCACCCAGACCCACACACAAAACACACAACACACACACACACGTGTACATGGCTTTACTTCGGTTCCGAGGACAACTATTGTTCCTCTATTGTTACTCGTCCTCGGACAGTCGACGGAATAAGGCATAAATTCATTGTTCGACGTTCGAGGACTATTGTCCGGCTTCCGAGGACCATTGTTGTCATGATTTTTTTTTTTGTTCTCTGTCCGAAAATGTCCTCGGACATAATGCTAAACAAACGCACGCTCACACACACATATTTTGCTTGAAAGTTTAGTCCAGACTATTCTCTTATTTCTTGTCATATTTCGAATATGAGGGTATCTGCAAAGCAGTTCTTTTAAGAGGACATTACTTCCATGTATTCTTTCAAACTTACATCAAAAGAATTTCACCAGAACTCAACTTCTCTTTAATACCAAGTATCTCAGTTTTACATAAACCTTGACCCATTGAAGGAAGACTTGCCCTTTGTAAGCTTCTCTTAGCAAGTTTCAGTGAGTCAGTTTACTATTTATACATATGTTTATATGTATGTTTATATATTTATATGTTTAAATGATATTATATTCATCGTTGATGCTTTTATCAAACTCAATAGAGTACCGAAGTGATGACGTCACAAAAAGCTATTTTTTCATTTTGACATTTTTTATACCATATCTCAAAGGAACATGGTGAAAAACATCCAGAGCCCAAATTTTATGGCAATTGGCTCATTGGGCCCCGAGATATGGCCGCATGAATACCTCCTTAGCCCCATTGAAGTCAGTGTTAAATTGGCCTGGTTCTAAACTGTTAAGAACCAGGCCAATTTACACTGACTTCAATGGGGCTAATTAGATATTCATATAGCCATAACTTGGGCCACCATGAACTGATTCATGTCAAATCTGATGTGTGAACGTTTTCCATCATGCTCTACCTAAATATGGTCATAAAAATACTGAAATACAAAAATCAAAATTTGATGACGTCACACTTCGGTACTCTATAATCCCAAATTAAAATGCTTAATATGAGTTGGTAAACATAGGGGAAAATTTGAAAATAAAATAGAGAATTGGACAAAGAGAAGTAAAAGAACAGATATTATGAAGCCGGGTACATTTTTGCATCCTATAAGGAACATTTTGGTCCTTTTTCTATATTCTTGTTTATCAGACCATGGACCTACTAGCGACAATGCCCTAGTCATACGGCTATATTGTATCAGTTTAAAGAACTTTGTTGGTCTGCATAATTATTTTCTTAGTGGGCATGCCTTATGTCTATATCCCAAGAGAGACAGTAAACCCACCATGTCCCCTTTTATGGAAGAAAATACTGGTTATGAGATTGAGTTCACCCGGTCGTGCAAACTATAACAGGGCTCTACAAGCTGGCGCTCTTTCACTCAGTGTAGTTTTAAAAGTGAGGACAGTATGTTTCTGTGATCTAAACATTAACCCCCCCCCCCCCCAGTTCTGAAATACAAATGTACTAACTATCGTATTGAAATGAAAAATAAAAGCTTTATCGACCCCACTTGTATCTTCATAGTAAACGTTTATGGTATTATGCCGCGTTTGAATTTTTACTGCTTTTAGTCAGATTTTCCTGCGCAATGCTGTTTGAAAACTAATTTCCTTTTCAGTCTTGTTGTTGAAAATACCAAAAGAGCTATTTTGCATCATTTAAGGAACATTATATAGACAATTAATGTAAAAGTAGTGGATATGAACGATAGATAGAAATAGAAATAATTCGCATTTTAAAAAATGGAAATAAGGAAGAACTGGACAAGGAAACTAAATGAAAAGAGACAAATGAGAGATAGATAAATTTGCGCTATAGGATTACAGTTTTCGAGAGTCGTATAATGTCCCCGTAAACAAGAGATGGCGCACTGCAGATACGTTAGTCTCGGGATAAAATAGGAAAAGGATTAAGAACATGATAAAAGTTTCCCCTGACTCGGAGATGGGAAGAAGATGAGGTGTTTCATTACCGAAAATACGTGTTTTCTAGTCATACCGTTTTGTTCAAAATGTCGTTTTAAAACAGGGAAACACTTTTGTTTTTTGTCAGACGTTCTACAATCACCCAAATTCCCAACTTGTACTAGCAGACTGAAAAAGGATATCATTAATGATTACAATTACTTTATCCAACAGAAACAGATTTAGAAGATCTATATTTTATCTTCATATTGTCCAGGAACGAGGTCATAATTTACTTTGAACAAAACTGTTGCTTTGACACGGGTGTGTGAATATTTTGCTTTTAAAAATCATTCATCACGGTTTTAGAGAAATTAAGATTTATTAACTAAGAGAGGTGTAAATAGAGCAGGATTAGAAGAAAATAAATCATCTGGGAGAGATATTGATGCATTGGTATTTTCTGTGAAAAGGTCTAACTATCACATGATCACATAACTATCTCCCTTTCCGATTAAGTTGAGAGATCTACTGGGTACTAGTTTTCACTTGAATTCTCTTGTCCCCCCCCCCCCCCCACCAAAAAAAATGATATTGTTAATAAAAAAAATAGTAACAATGACAATAAAAATTGTAATTGCATACGTCTGAACTTCTTGAACTGTCATGTAGCGTGCTCACAATATTCGCTCAAAATAAATGATAAATTGTCAGGTGAGATCAGACAGGAAAACGGAGGTCAAACACATGACCCATGTAATGGGACAAAAGCTATGTCGAAGTTACGCCTTCCTGCTTTGTCTTCGGGGAGGAAAAAAGCGATGTCGAATTTACGGCGGGTTGGGCAGGGGGCACCCCTTCCCCCTTCGCACAGTGGAAGGACGAAACCTAAAAAAAAAACAGCGAGAGAAAAAAAAAGAGAAAAGGAAAGAGAGAGGGAAAAGCCTGTATGTTTGGGAAGCGAGTGCTATGTTAGAGGGATGGGATCTACGGCTTTAAATATTATCAGATGGACTGGCCAGGGTATTTAATACTTTGGCCGAGGAACTAGAGTACGCCGACTGTGTTTCGAACCTGAGTCCTTCCAGGTTCAAGACTGACCACTGTTCTATTTTCTATAAGGTGTTTTTCCACCTAGCGACGGCGGCGCCTCATCATAATTGCTCATAAATTCGCCTTAAATCCTCCCCCCCCCCAAAAAAAAAAAAAAAAATAAATAAATAAATAAATAAATAAATAAATAAAAAATAAAATAAAATAAAATAAAATAAATAAAAAATAAATAAATAAATAAATAAATAATAAAAAAATAATAATAAGCAAGGTGTTGTGGTCTCCTTGAATATCATGTCAGCACTGTCATTTCTATTTAAATTTTCCCATCATTACTGCTATTATGACTTCCTTAAATGCTTAAACATCGAACGAAGCTTACTGGCACAATTGTCGCCCAGATCCTAAATTTTGTGAGTGAGCGTAGCGAAATAATACTGACACTCTTTAAGCATGTTTAGTGAAATGAATATGCCAATATTGTCTGATAATTTAATCTGCCCGAGTATGCATGTGGTGACGGTTTGCTCGAATATCGCTGGGGGGGGGGGCTGTACCCCCCGCCCCCAGCCCACCATGCCTTTTAAAACAAGCCTATGACTGTAAGAGTACGAGTTTAAGAAAAGAATTCAACCCTTGTCTTCAGGAATTATAATGTTTCTTTATTTACGTCTGGCTTCTCCAAATGTGTGAATGTTACCCATCATGTGAGCGTTTCATGAAAGGAAATTGTCAGATATTTTATCCGACAACTGTTATAAGCTACTGAAATCCTTGCATCTGATTGGCTGAGAACAAATTTGTCGGATAAAATATCTGACAAGTCCTTTCATGAAATGCCCCCCATGTCAGCCTGGATGTTTATAATGTATACAACCGTTCTAACTATGTTTACCAGCGATCATAATCAGTTGGGGTTGGAGCTTTTCAGGGGGACCTATTAGAGAAGGGGGCGCGGGGATCAGGTATTCCTATTCATTATTTTTAGCCCCTTGTGGGAGAAAAAAATAATAATTTTACATCTTAAGAAGTGTAAAGTGGTCAGGAAGTCGAGGAATCATTGGAGATGAAAAAAAAAGTTAAAGCCCACGGGACCATTACATCACAAATATCTCTCGCTGAAGGTAGACGATATGGCAGAGAGACTACACTTCCACTGATGTTGTTATGTTGACCTCCGTGACCTCTAATGACGTAATGATGATCCAGCTGATCGGCATGTCATGTCAAGAGTCAAAACCATTTTAGGCTGACACAGGAGCGAGAATGGGATCCTCACCTCTGGGAAAGTCGTCGGAAAGCCCCTGTTTTATCATTCAACATGAAGAAGAGAAAGTACTATTATTGTTGTCAGGGTTTTGAAGTCATTGTCAGCCTCCTAGAACAGACTTTTAAATTATCATCTTTTCGTTATGTCTGGCTCTGCATGGATAGTTTTGACCGCCACCGGCAGGGGCCGGTATAGTGTGCCCACCCCTTCCCCCAATGAATAAATTATATATAAATTATTATTATTATTATTATAGAAATGGAAAAAAACACCAACCTAAGAACATGTGGAAATAAGCAAAAAATCTGACTTTAAAAATAAATAAAAAGAACATAGTCAATTAAATTTGCTAGACATGGCTCACCTACTGAGGGCGCCTATCAGGATGTCAGAAAGCGAGTCCGTTAAAAAGAAATTATGAAATTTAATACAAAATAATCATTTAATTATTTTTTCGTTTTTGCTTTTCTTTTTTATTCGTATTGTTTTGCTGAATGTATGTAATTTGTGTAGTTCCTTGTAACATATAGGCCTATATTTGTTACGGGGAGCAGATGGTAGGTGCACAAGGCCAATGGAGACCAATTTTTTTTTTTTTAAGTTTTTTTTTAAATTCATATAACCATGGAGACCAGTTGCTATTTTTCTTCGTTAGACCATGGCATGATGTTTGTAATCATCAAAAATGTCAAATATTTCTCATTGATTGTCTGATTTTCAGCCCTTTTTTGAGAGCATCAATCATCGAAAAACAAACAAACAAACAAAAGATGTAGGAATCTAAATCACGTGTAAAGTTTAATAGCACTACATATGGAACGAGGCAATGATGTTTCAGGGTTATATACAAATTGTGTTGCCAGACACTTTAGCCATGTGATCAGTGGTGTAAAGTGATGGATCAGTCAGGCGCCGAGTTAGATTCATTTCTTTTAAAAGATGGATGGATGATTAAAGTGCGCCATGTTCTTAAAGGGGAGGTCCACCCTGATATAAAGTTGGTTTTTAAAGAAGTTGGCAATCAAAGAAACAGATGAACAAAAGTTTGAGCAAAATCCGATATAGAAAGGAGGAAAGTTATGAATTTTTAAAGTTGTAATCAAGCAAACACAAATTGGCAACTCCGTGACGTATCTTGCGACTCCTCTCCCATTTGCCCTGCACTAAAAAAAAATCATAAATTTCCATTTTCTCTAAAGAAAATTAGTAATCATACATGCACCCTATAGATATAATTATTGCTCATTACACAATTGCTTCATTAACAATTAAGAAAATGAAAATTCATGAAAATTTCTTATTTCTTATCGGATTTTGCTCAAACTTTCACCAATCTGTTTCTCTCGTTTTCTGCTTTTATTCAAATCAACTTAATGCAAGGGTGGACTTCCACTTTATAACATCGTGAAGTAATTAATAAGTTAATTGGCGTCAATCCTTTTGTCAAAATATTCGTATGCTCTTGCTCCTTGAAACCCCTCTTGAGATGGCCCTGTACCTCTCCTTCTTTTTTTTATATGAAGGAATTCAAATTGGAGTGTAGTTTTTAAATGAAATTTTGTGAGAATTCACTGATGCACTAAATACGCTTTCCTTTCAGCATCTCCAAACAACAGTAGTTGATAAATTATTAGCTCACAGTCATTAATTATTCATTAGAATATCATAGCCAGGTGAAATTTTATAAGGGGGGGGGGAATTTCAATAAAGGTGAAATATGTGAGGTTAGATGCGCATCAGCGTGGGCGCCCCCCCCCCCCCCCCTCCCCGCCTATGGAATTTTAAAAAAATAAAAAAATGACATACCTGATCAGAAGTTGTTTTCCTACCAGGAGAGGTGTATACACTCTCCCACAGCATCACTTGTGCTCCCTTAAAATATTCTGGACCGCCCCTTGTCTTACACAATCAGAAAATGTCCTAAATAAAATGTTTCTCTTTTTTAGCAGCCCTGACCAGAACCTACATCATTTTATAAAACGTTCTCTTCTTCGAAATAATGTTTACTTGGTACCTTCTTTTTAAAAAAATATCACAAAATGAAGATAACAATAATTAACAGGCAAATCTTTAACTTTAGTTTTTGATGATGATGGTGATAATGAAGGTGATGAAGATGATAATTCACAAACAATTTCTTGGTACTACAAAATTTCAATATGGCACGAAAAAGAAACATGATAATGAAGCTTTTCGACCTGCACTCATCAGGTTATCACACAGGTATGTAACAAATTACTCGAAATCAACTATATTATACTCGTCCGGGTTCATCGAGTATAAAATAGTTGATTTCGAGTAATTTGTTACATACCTGCGTGATAACCTGATGAGTGCAGGTCGAAAAGCTTCGTTATCATGTCTCTTTTTCGTGCCATATTGAAAAGATGATAATTATAAATTCTAACCGATGTTTGTTTTGTTCAGTTTGTCTGTTTTGGAAATATTAATGAAATATCCCCCCCCCCCTTTCCGTATCAAAACTGTCTCAATAATTTTCGGCACTGGCGTCGCATGGGTCTTCCTCATTCATGTCGATGAATGAAATGCGAATTAACAAGGCCAGGGAGGGAGAGGAAGGCTTTACAATCCTCTTTTCACGTTCTCCCCCTCCTTTTTCTCTCTCCTTCTATTTTTCTTTGCTTTTTCTGCCTTATTTTGGCTATTCGATTGGACGACACGTACCCCGTGCTCCCCCTTGCTACTCCCCTGATGTAGGCTGCCGTTTTGTTATGTTTTCAATTTACAAAATTGTGCCCACTTATATGCTTTTATTAGATATACCTGTCGCTCGCTTTCCCAACATTACAAACTTCGTGCCAAGTTTTCTATGATTGAATAATAAAATGTATGTGCATTGAGCATTTTCAAGATTATGAAAACACAGCCATGCACCTGTCGTTAAAAAAACAAAAGGGAAAAACCATGTCAAGGGCACAGTGATGACAGGCAAAAAGGCACAACGTCCAAAGATATCACCCACAGTACCGAGGACTAGTTGAAACTAAGGAGTTCTGTGATAACTCCTTGTTGAAACCAAATAAAAAACAACATTGATCACGCTCATACAAGCTTTCTCTTTCCGTTTTCAACCATCACTTTTATTGTTATTGTTGTTGTTGTTTTTTGTTATGGTTGTTATTGTTGTCGGTTCAACATCGCTTTATTGATAATCACGTATTATCAACAAAGAAAGAAACGAAAAGGTTACAAAGGAGACGCCCACTTTAGTGATAATAGGCTTTTTTCATTTTTACACTTGCAAAATGTTGTTTAGTCCCGTACTATCGATGGGGCTAGACGAGGATTTAGCCCCATCAAAAGTACGGGACAAAGCTTAGCCCACTTTCTGTTCACATTTTTACGAAAGTAGGCTAAAAAAAAAGTCAAGTGTAAGAAGAGAAAACAAAACCTTTCTCTCTCCCTCTCTCTCTCTCGCTCTCTCTCTCTCTCTCTCTCTCTCCCTCCATCTCTCCCTATCCCGCTACCCCCATCCTGATGGGGGCATTGCCCCTGACATGTGGTCATGTTGCTTGTGTAAATGGTAACCAACCCGGAAAAATAACATTATGTGTCAAAATCTACAATCATGCTAACTATCTTTAATTTTACGCATGGGACATAACATCACAAGCTAGGTATGTTTACAACTACAGAAAAGGAAAATATCAAAATAATCAGGAAAACACGGTCTGTTCCTGTTCTTCTGTGGGATAACAAAATCTTCGCTGAAAGAATATATTTGGAATCTACTTTAGGATGATTTTACAGAAATTACAAAAAACAGAAACAGAAGCTAATACACGACCATGAGGTGTTGAAGATAATGTTCTGTTACTGCATTGTTTTGCTGTTGTATTTTTTTAAAGATCACAGCTGTTTATGTAATTGTGCATGCGTTTCTACTGATTTGATGGAGGGGGGGGGGGGGGGTGGAGGGGGGTTGCAATATACATCTATGTCAGATCGATGACGTAATAGTCTTCTAAATGATAGAGCATACTATTATCTTTGAAAGTTTCACCATCTACAAATTCGCCCCTGAATGGCGTTGACATACATTCAGTTTCTTATTGGGAGGGGGTAATGAATACATGGAAATATACTATACTATGTGTGTCTATGTCATTGCTTGACCTAGGCAGATTGTGAGTTTACTTGCACTTGTATTCTGGCCCAAAGCCGCCCCCTTAATACTCCATTGGTGAGGACATCTCGTCTGGAGCATTTTATTTTTGTTTTGTTCTGTTTTAATTGCATTTAGTATTCAAGAGGAGATTCCTTATTATTCAATAGCCAATTGAGAGGGCGGTTTAAACTACATTAAATTCTTTTCATGTTTGCATTATGAGAGGGTTAGCTCAAGAGGAAAACATCTAACGGCTTATTTCAAGACTAGCTTGAGTAAAATTAACGACGAAGCATCATTTTCAGTGACTAGTAGATGAACGAGGGTTTTCCAGGCATAGACGCGTTACCACATCACCAACAACCTGAGTATCCCGCTGGTGTTGCCAACTTGCTCGTTGGTTCCACATTCCGGCGGACGGAGCTGAAAAATCCTCCACCCTGCAGTGGTGTCCAAAACCTCCTAGTTTTGTACCCCACCAAATTAGGGCACATGCCACCATTCCTGACCTCTTTCTTACTCCATAAATCAGGGAAAAGGTGTTGGCGTGAGTCCCGAGGACGAGTGGTTGGTGGTAGAACTGTGTCTCTTCCGCAAAAGAAGAAAAGATTATAGCCGCCATCGCACTCCGTCGTCTGCCTCTTTCTCGACTTCGCTGAAGCTCGGAGCGAACGAAGATTTTCTTTTTTCCTCTGAGCTAATAGACATTCGGCGGAGGAAGCGTGGTGTTTTGATCCCCCTGTGGGTTTGCACCGGGGAAACAAACGTTCGGCCGAGTGTTCTGTGGTTGACACGTCGGCAAGCGATCGACTGTTCCATCACCTCGCCACGCATCGGCGCGCTACCAGCAACACCGATCGATCGGATATCAATCAATAATTGATCACACCTAATCGATAATTTTCGGTTGTCGGCTGTCAGGCGAGGAGATTGGAACCGGTGTCCTCTTAGGGGTTTGATTTGAGAGGAGAAGAACGAAGGAGCCACGATGAGGACTTTATGGGTGTGTTGTTTATTGATGATCGGGTTGGGATTGGCAGCCGCTAAACCCAGACCTGAATTGATGGACGAGTTAATGGGAGATGATAAGGTGAGTAAAACAAACATAACAGCTTATTAATATTTGAGCATGCATGCATGATTATGAATGATGGGTACGCATTGTCGTCTTGGAAAGGTGAACCAAGTTCAACACAGTTTAGAGCGTGTAGGAATTTTATTGGAGATACGAGTATTGTGCAGGGCGGGAAAAAAGTGATGACGGGGAACAAAATTTATCAGGAGACAGGGAGAGCGGACGTTATATAAGTTTCCGTGTTAATCACAGGAAATTACTGCAGAAACACTTGTTTTGTTGCTTTTATACCTTGTAAAAATGTCAAAATGCAAGTTTTACTGTTTTAGATAACATCTAAGCAGCTTATTCGGTATTTATGGCTAACATGCAAATGCGCTCCCTAACCATGCTAACTGAGGTTCGGGTACAAGGATTCGCATTTAGGCGGTAACGTCTTTATAATTATCATCATGTTTGTCAGGAAGAATTATAAATAATACATGACATATAGAACACTGCTGCCCTAATATTATAATTATGATATGAAATTAAGGCTCAGTCTGCTAGCCCATCATACCCAAACTTTATGTTGTGCGTGGTACATTTCAAAAATTTACTACATAATTAACGGCATGACATGCATGATATTCTCACTGTCTGCATGATATTTCTGCATGTTAATCGGTTTTAAATCCTTTGTTTTATACAATAAAAAGTGCAGGATTGGAAAATTGTAGTGCCTGTATTTATTTTTTTTATTTTTTATTTTAAAAGTTCATGATTGTTGTTCGATGATACTGAAATCTGATTCACCGTATATTTTGGCTCGAAGCCGAAGCACTTTAATGTGAGGGTAATCTTGTGGGATTAGCATAATTAGGAAAATGGATACCAAATGTTGAGCACCAATCGACAGGTCCTCCAGTGCCACAGGTCGAATGTGGATGTAGCTCGTGCATGGATTGACATCTGACCCCTTTTGCACGGGAGGGGATTTGGAACGGTTCAGGACGAAATGTGGCATAGCGACAGAACATCTGTTTTGCAAATCCGACCTAATAAAGGGCGATATCTGAACTGATCTCCATCACCTAGCCAACGTACCCTGAGGATGCGACCCCTTCCTTAATAGAAGGCCCGTTATTTTTACCCCTCATCCTCCCCTTTCTCTCCCCCTTTATTTCTCGTTGTCAATTTCTACCCCTCTATATACCCTCTTTATGCTCATTTGTAATGATATATGTACTAATTTTTCATCAATTGTAATCAATTTAACAACCAGTTTTGAATATCCTATATGATTTTTTTTTAAACTATGCAAAGCTTTAACTGTTGACTCAATGGAATTAGCACTGCTAACAGTGCTATTCAAATTGTGCACATTTTATGATTGGCCTAGCAATTATTTACTCTCCATTTTTATAATAAATGTTACTTAATTTTTATGTATTTTGTATTTTCATGAAGAATGATTTGCAGGGCTCCTTTGGAAAACAGTTTTGCATAACTAAACAGGCCATCCTGCCAAAAAAGAAGACCAAAAAAAAATTATTCTTTACACAGGCTGTAGTGAGAGGGCGGACACGCCCCTCCCATCCTCAAAGCCGTTGTGACCGGATCGAAGTCGATGAAATTTTTAAGTTCAGCTAGCCACCCTAATTGTTTCTTTTGTGTATGATTGCTCATACTGGCATTACTGGTAATTCTCACGAAATTCTGGATTTCCACGGTTCTGAATCTCTCGTTAAAACTGGGTCGTCGGTATCCCTCCCTGGGGAGCAAAAGGCCACCGATAAATTAAATTTGGGGATGTAAGTTATTGCGGTTCTTCGGTTCGCTGTGAGGTGACTAGCCCGTACGGCACGGGAAGGCTTAGGCATACCATACACTCTCAAAAGCGCTTAGTCGACAAGTCTCCCCCGCTCATCTAATGTGGTTACACTTCATGATCGTATCCTTGTCGGTTAAAGGGCCGCTTTTGCCTTTAATATTGCCATTTAAACGGCGCAATGCGCGTGAGGTCATTCTTGTACATTTTTAATCGATATCTGAATTAACATATGCTGGAGTAGAATTCTTCAAGGGTGTACACATTTTCCTCCATCAAGTTTGATTTATAATTTTTCATTTATGCACCCAAAAATCCCTTACACTTATTTATGGGCCCAAACAGCTGAAAGTGTTAGCATAGGCCTACAAGAATAAAACCACCTGGTGCGGTGCATAATTTCTCTCACACCCCCCCCCCCCCCCCCTCGTAAATTATTACGATCATGAACTTGACTTTCAAAGTCATGTACACAGTATACAGTACACCTTGTTTCCTCGAATCTATCCGGAGGTAAATACATGTAAAAATAGGCGAATGTTTCTTTTAAAAAAACTAAACAATAATGTTGTACTAAAAAACGTGTAGCCCTTGAATTAAGCTCATTATTTTAACATCGAACCTTATGACTGCTTTTGCTGAGACAAAAAAAGTCAGTTAGATCATTGATGGGAAGCCGACCTGAAAGGCAGTGGCGTATCCAGGATTTCCCAATAGGGGCGGGGCGCCAGGAATTATTGATCGCCGTCATGGGGAGGGGTCTTTGGAAAATTTTTGCTTCTGAAGAAGGGCTGAGATGCAAAATAGTGCTATATGTGACCAATTTTGAAGCCTATTTAATGAACAATATTTTCAATTGGTATGAGGATTTTTTTTTTTTTTTTGCTATTTTTTTTTTTACGACGGCCAATAGGGGGGGGGGCGCGCGCCTGTTGCGCCCCCCCCCTGGATACGCCCCTGCTGAAAGGTCGCTTGTACGTCGGACGTTCGATCTGAGTATGAAGTACGTGATAAAATCTTGTGGGGAAAAATGTATAAATAAAGTAAAGGAAGGTATAAGCTGGTAAGAACTATAAGTATAACGTATAATTCAGGCGAAGGAAAAGTAGGATACCCAAAGGCAATAGTTTTGCCCATCGACATGGAGTCCATTCCAAATGAACAAATATTTAATGCGCTCGACTCTAGAACCCCCCCCCCCCCCCCCCTCCACCTCACCCCACACCTTCCACTCCCCTGTGATAATTCCTTGGTCTGGGCCCGTTTCCTAAAACTTGATAACTATGACAAGTTACAATAACAGTTATAAGCTACTGAAATACTTGCATCTGATTGGCTGAGAGCAAATTTGTCGTAGATAATAAGTTTCATGAAACGGGTCCCTGGTGAGGGATGTGGCAAGGGAAGGTGGTATCACTGTCTTCCTGAGCATCTTTGGCTTTAAAGGGAGGGTCGAGTTCTGGGAGAGGTGAAAAATAATATGCGAGGTTTCTTATTCCCTTTTTTCAAGTCAGTTTGGAAGAAAATCATAGTAGATATGTCCCTTGTAAAGAACTGCTCGTCAAACGCCCTCATCTTCGAAATATGATGAGAAATAGCTGAAGTGTTCGGGTCGAACATTTACATGCCACATGTGTGTGCAGTCCCATATACCCATTACTGTGTGCACTGCCTTTGCTTTTCAGCGAGATTGGGTCAGTATTTATTATCATAATGTTGATGATTCCAAAATCTCACAACATCCCCAAATCTTATGTAAACATGATCTTTTCCGAATTTCTGTCACAATGCTCGCTTGACCATAATTCAACTTTATTTTGAAACCTACGTTTTGTCGTGCAAAATATCCCCCAGTTTTGAAATTCTCTAAGCCGATATTAGTAATGCAAAGAATAGCTCAGGAGATCCGGTCTTGACGAGTGGTGTTCATGATCTGGATTGTGGATTCGGCTTTGTGGGGGCAGCTTTATTTCAATATTTGTATGCAAGTCCTTAATAATGTATATGAAATATATTTCTTCCCTCAACTGGCCAGCTTGAAAAGGAGACGTCCTTGCGTCCTTCGTCTGACAGAGACGTAATTCAAATTGGACTAGACATGAGTGAATTAGTTTTGAGACCGTCTCAGCAGGGGCACTGAGATGGACCGAAACTTTTTCAAGTCCTTCCATCCTTCCACTCAAATAGCACTTATAAAGTTATCAAAATGGCTTTGTAAAGATGCAATATGCATTGCTAGTTATTGTTTTCTGCACAGGAATCAAATGTAATTTCGTTATTGATAGAACGAGACCAGATTTCATCATGCTGTTTTACTAAATTCTTTCATTTAAATTTATTAATTTCCTCAACTTATGAAGTTGAAAAATGCAAACTCATCATTTCCATGTCGGCTGTGTAGGTTTAATTCAATATTAGTTTCCATATGGTTTCTCCATTAAAATACAATCCCCTTTCATATTAGGATACCCAATTAATGTATAAAAGCTATGAACTTGTCTGCACGCAAAGTCACTTTGTGTCCTTGTGTATTATGTCAGTCTCTCTCTCTCTCTATCTCTCTCTCTCTCTCTCTCTCTCTCTCGTTCTTTCTGCATGACTTGCTGTATGGCCCTAAAAGATGGATATACAGTGTATTTTCATTTTTCTTTTAACACATATTATCTCCTCTGTCAGAAGACGTTTATTTGAAGGTTTCTGTTAAAAGGGATATTAAAATCATTGTCGCAGTTGACTTCTCTTGCAGTTGACTTTTGATTTCATTTGTTTCCACGTTCAGTTTACATGGTGGATGTACAATAAGAAGCAAAATAGAAACATATAAATCAAATGACATAATACAAAGAGTAATACATAACATCAGCTCAGTATAGTAAATATTTTCTGGGTTGGCGGATTTAAATCATGTTGATTTAAATCGTGATTTAAATCAACATGATTAATAAAAAAATCATTGATTTAAATCTCTTCTATTATAACATGTACAAATAATTGACGAAAGGTTTGTTGTTGGCAGTTTTAATCCTTCAAATCAACTACTTCTATCAGAAACATATAACAAGTTGTCCCAAACACTTCAAAGTCTAGTTTTATATAGATCTACAGTGTACTTTGACTATATAATGAAAGTTCAATTACAGATAACTTATTAAGCAATCTAAGTAGGTCTATAAGAATGAATAATGTAATCATAAAAGGTGTGCAATCTACAATTTTTTAGGAATTATTGTAGATCAACATTTATCATGAACATATACTAGCTATATCAAACAAAATATCAAGGAATATTGCTGTCATCAGCAAACTGCGCCACTTCTTGCCAGAACATATTTTCATTTTACTGTACAACTCAATGATTTTACCTTATCCAATGTATTGCAATGTTGTCTGGGCCAACACATATCTTTCTAGGCTCCCTCGATTGTTGAAATCGCAAAAAAAGATTCGTAAAAATATGTTCAATGTCTGGCTAGCCTATATAGGCCTACTTCTCCTTCACAACCACTTTTTTTTAGAAAACTTAAATTCCTCACTATCTATCAATTGAATCAATACTGTATTGAATTAATGGTATTTAAACATAAACCCAACAAATTACCATCTTGCCACAATGGTTACATGTAAAACAGTAATGTATGATAACATTAGAAATCCTGAAAATGATTGTATTGAAGAATGTAAAAGCACAGCATCTTCTTTTTCTTTTAAATACAAAGGACCTTTTCTTTGGAACTCTCTTCCTCATTATATCAGAAATGTTTCATTTTTAAATTCTTTTAAATCAAAACTTAAGGAATTCTAAATCACTTTACTATGCTACATAATTAATTCATCCAACCCCTTTTATCATTATGTTTTTATAATTTTTATCAGTACAAACTTAATTATTTTGTTAGAGACTGCCTCGACAGAACCTTTATTTGGTTCTTTTGCAGTTTCACATTTCATGTCAAAAATCAGATGCACCTGTGACCGTAAAATTTAATAGGAAATCGCATATTACTTAGATGAAGATTCGCTGAAAGTTTGGTGAACTGAAATGGAACCATTCAAACGTTAGAGCACTAACAAACAAACAAACAAACAAGCAAACAAGCAAACAAACATCAGGACAGAATCGACTGAAATTAGTACCGTCCTTGCTTCTTGCCAAAAGAATGAACGAGGCTCGACTAGCATTTGTGCTAACTTCGAGTTCCAATTAACAACTCACCTTAGTATAAATAGTGCATCTGTATGTCATTCACTTAAGTGTAATCATGTACTCGATTATTTATTGATCTACAAACGTGACTGATGACTATATATTATTGTGAATACATATTCATTTCATGTAGATAAGTACTTATATGTATATATATTCATGTAACATTATTACTAATTATATTGATGATTATTATTTTCATTTGTGTGATGTGTTTTTAATAAACACGAACTCAAACTCAAACTTGGCTTCATCGAAAACCACAAATCGAGATTGGAATTACAGGGTTAATTCTTCGTTACCCCGCTTCGTCCTAACAAAATCCCGAGGCCAGGCCTAGTTAACCTCTCCCACTATGCTCCCATCCACCTACCATAAGTCGCAATCACTTCTAACAAGAAGAGAATCAGAATTGACCTTGCGCTCTGCCATTCTTCAAGCAGCTATAGCTAGGTCCATTAGTCCCACCTGTGCCATTCTGTGGTGATGTGAAATCCATCTGGTCCTGATCTCGACTTGTTAGCTATCATTAGGGTGCTTTCGAGAGGGGAATGTAGAGCGGCGGACAGGATGCTGAGATATAAATCGATCGTGACGGTCCTCGGACACATGCTCTGCGTCTTCGACTGTAAACTTTTCGATTTATGGGGAAGGCAATGCGAAGGAAGTCATGTGGCCTTTCCCCTTCTTTTTAAAAACTTTGATCCTCCTTCTCTTTTTATCTTTTTGATCATCTTCTATTTCTATCTTTCCTCATGTTATTCTGTGTTTTCTCCTTCTATAATCTTCTCTTTATAATCTTCTCCCTTTGTCTTCTTCTCTTTCCATCTTTTCTTATGTATTTCTTTATCTTCTTTTATATTTCAAAATGTGTCATTTCTAATTACACAGTCAATAATTAACAAAGCCCTTTTTACCCACCTTTTATTTTACCAATTCAGGTTTGATATTTCTTTTAAGCCAATCTTGCAATTTCCCAAAAATTACAACTGATAAGGTAATAAATGCTATGTGGTTGGGCAACTCAAGGAGGTACTAGGCAAGCTTGCCTAGCACCTCCTTGGGCAAATTCAGTTGCCCAACTCTTTCACTTTCCCCCTAAGCTGCATAGGCAAAACAATATAAGATATTTCTTTTATAACCCAATCTTGCAATTTCCCAAAATTTACAACTGACAAGGTAATAAATGCTATGTGGTTGCGCAAATTCAGTTGCCCAACTCTTTCACTTCCACCCTGTATAGGCAAAACAATATAACTTATTTATAAGATACAGTTGTCTCTTTCATATTTGGCGATAGAAGCTTGTTGAGTTCTGCGTCATTGCGCACGGCAAGTTGAAGGTGGCGAGAGGTATGATAGCCTCTATACACTATGAACATGACGAACAAAGAAGCGGACAATTTATGCTGCTCCTCATTGTACCCTTCACAATTGCACTGGTTAACAAAAGAACATCCATTCATTGCTATCCTGTAAAAATATGTAGAACAGCTGTCACATAATAGCAGTGAAGGGATGTCCTTTTGTCTACTAGAGCTATTGTGGAGGGTACAATGAGGAGCTGCATAAATTGTCCGCTCTCTTTGTCACCGTGTTCATAGTGATAGCTTCTATCGATTAGGATTTCACTGGATTAGGGTTTCACTTCCCCCCCCCCCCCCCCCCCCCCTGTATAGGAAAAACAATGTAAGATACAGTCGATCGGTCACACCAACAAGACCGACAAAAGACCGACAAAAGACCGAACAAAAAATTACATTGCCACCAATGGCCAATAATCGATTGGTTTGGAGTCGGTGTGGGGTCGGTTTGGCGGTGTGACTGTGGTACACCATAGGTGGCCCAGTAAGACACACACAACGCACCACAGGTTCGGATCACTTTTATTGTGTTGATCATCACATGTTTTCACTTATGTGACCCAGTGTGATAAAGTGTGATAAACTGTTGTAACAGATACATACGCACCGCGATATGACTATAGAGAGGATATGGGCCACTTTTACAGTTTGACTGTAGTAATACTGCGTGTACAGGGTTTTAAGGTTGTGAGACCCTTATGTCACACACCGTGACACGCCAGAGCGTGGCCACAGAGCTACAAGTGTAGCCAAATATTTTCTTTTTTACTTGTGTGTCCCTGCATGAGGAAGTGTGACAAATTGTGATAACAGAGAGATGGAAAAGTGTACTCACCACATGGTGAATACAGAGTGGATTTGTATCACTTTCACAATAATATGACTGTAAGAACATTCTGTTCACACGGTATTAATGTTTTGTTGTCACATGTGACGCATTGTGACATACCGTGGCGTGGTTCTGCTGTCCCAGAGAGAATCTTACTGTGTACTCATGACAGTGTGGCTAAAATTAATTCGGATCACTTCAGTGGTGTTTAAAATGACTGCAAGAATACTATGTTCACATGTTGTGTGACCCAGTGTGACAAAGTCTGACAAACGGTGATAAATGAGATACTGAATCACACTACCGTCGAGGTGATTATTGTCACTTGTGTGACTTAGTGTGATAACCCTGCCGGAAAGAACACAGTGACACACAGTGTGTTCACAGTGTGAAATCATATCTGCACTGTGAAATCGAACATCACTATGTGAACACTCACTGGTAAACCAGGTGTACACAGTGTGAAATCATCTTACTGTTAAATTCGAACGCTTTAACATTGTGACTCACATCTTCACATAGTCGACAATGTGAACACACTGTGGGACACTGTGTTCTTTCCGGCAGGGAAAGTCTGATAAACTGTGGTAAAAGAGATAATCAGAGAGAATCACACAGTGTAGGCACTAGGCAGCATTGTGTGGCTATAAAATGATCAATTTCATTGCGTCGATCGCTGTTTTCACTTGTGTGACCAGGGGACTTGCGTTTGATTTTTAGGAGTTGCCATTAAATGCAAGTTTTGTGCAACTGGCCCCTAGTGTGATAAGTGTGACAAGCTGTGGTAACAGAGAGGTATCACTGAATACACCCTTCTTGGTGTATCACAGAGTTGATTTGGATCCCTTACACACTGACGATACTGTGTTTACAAGCTTTTCATGTCGTGTGACTTGGTACGAGGCACATACGACACATTTGCCGGTACAGTATCGATGAAACCTAGCAAATGCTTCTTCTAACCTTTTGCTTGCAGCTTCTAAAAATTCAATGTAGAAGTAATGTGCTGGATAAAAACGAGCATTTACTTAGGTTACAAGTAAAAGGTTATCAAATAAATGGCATAGCTAGGACAATGTCAGGCATGTGAGTTTGCAGCTGGTGTTGTTTGAGAGTTTACAATAGGGTACACCTCATCGAGATGTACGCCGAAGCATGCTCAGATGCATCAGAGCACTTTGCAGGTGCACAAGCAATGACAAAAGCACTGAAGAACTAATGTTACACAATGCTAAAAAAAACAACCTTTTATATACATAACAAATTTATTTCTATGTCGGGCAAAGCCAGCATGTCCCCATTTCCTTGGTCTGTGTTGCAATGTTTAGAAAATGTTTTCAAAAAGGCACAAATAAGAAGAGAATGGCATGAACATTAAAGGCATTCGGTAGCTTTGTGGAGACTTGATTTAATAAATTGTTGAATCTTGATATCTCTCTTGTATAATGATGTTCAGAAGGATAAATAAATAGCCAGGCATTCAAATATATAATGATATTATTAAGATATCCACAAGCCTCCACAAAGTTACCTAATCACTTTAAGAAGGGACACTCTGGAAGCAATTTATACGCTGAGTTTAATTTTGATCGTGACGGTTCAAATTATAGTTATCAAGTTATAGCTGCTCCTGAAAATATTACAGAGGAGCTTGGTTCCTCCAAGGATAACTCCTTGGTTCCTCTAATGAGCTCCATCTAATTATGTTTTTAACCTCCTCGATGAAGGATCATGAGGTTCTGATGTAGTCAACTGCCCAGTGTTAAAGAAAAACTGGTAAAAAACAATCGATACTATTTTAGCATGTACGAATAAAATATGAATAAAAAAATAAAATATACGAATAAAAATGCACAAAATAAAAAGCAAATATATTTGAAATTACCTGACACTTTCAAAATTTGATTCTTATTTGTCTTTCCCAAGTGCTTAGTTCCATAAGAAATAATGTACTCATCCAATGTACGGTAACTCATACAAATTTCCTCTATTGTATTCTGAGACACTTTCAAAATATTGTGCAGAGAGTGATCTTGATAATACCATTATTTAAAGGGATACGCCACCAGGCGGCCGTGGGGAAAGTCAGGACTGCGTAAGCCCCATTCACTCGTACACAAAGTGTGTGCGTCGAACGCGTCCGTCGGACTACTGGGATTACATTTTGGACTGCACGAAGCCGACCGAATCTCGCACGAGAGCTCGAGCTCAGACGGAGCATACATGTTGCGCGGCGACAAGTCTGTCCGAAATTAGCGGCAACGGCATGATCAGGTAACGCTCTGAGGTAGGCTGGGTAACGATCACGGTGCCCTCTCGCGGCATAAAAACGTCCACAATCTGCTATTACACGGGTTTTACTTAATTTTAAAACTGGAGTAACTTGCAAAAGAGTGTCGGCTACCTAGTCTCAACAACTAAATTATGAAAGCAGTGGAAGATGCAAAGAAAATGGCTAATCTTTTTCGATAAGTAAAAGCGTTAGCTACCCTTGGAGGAGCTTGACAAAGTCAAGTTAATGCTTGATGACGAGAGCACATTTTAATTTCAAGCTAGCATCTGCTTGCCCGGCAAAGACGTTGTTCTCTTAAAGTAAGCCTTTGCTTTTTCTTACAAACTAAGGCGTGTTCTTGTTAGCAAATACTTACTTTTCTGAATAGAAGAGAAAGTTAAAGCTTGTTTTCCAGGATGATATTTCTAAGCAAAGGCGTGTCTTCAGCATTTGCTTTCCACATGCAAGTAGAATCTTTTTTCTTGAATCGGAAACCCTTTACTTGCTAGTATTTGCTTATTTTGAACAAGTACGGATGCAAGCGAAAGGTTAGAAAAAGCATTTGCTAGGTTTTATCGATACTGGCCATGTGTCACACCATGGCTGGGCCACAGAGAGCATAACACCGTCTACACACACTGTCACGGAGAACACTTTGACATAGACGTAAGAGTAGTTACGTAATTTGGCTCAGAATGTAATTGAAAGATAACATAAGTTTATCTGAAAGTTATAAGAAAAATTAATAGAATAAAAAATGTCTTGTTCATTTTCAACAAGAATGATAAGAATTCAGTTGTTGCCGCGATACAAATAACCTTAAAATCAAAGGTATTATCTGAACTATACTAGTACATCAGTAAGTCGAAGAAAATCCATATCTTTGTCGCCACCAATACAATCTAATCCTGCTTAAATTCTCTTCACTGTTTATTGTTATGGTATCTCAAGATGTATTTCAAGAATCGTAACTTTAACGGACATAATTATTAGGTTTAAAGTTTCACGACACGACAATGAAACAACATATCACTAAAGTCGGAGTGACTTTTTATTATCTTTTTACGAATTAGATGTATCTTCTGCGAAGGACGATTTCTCAGAATCTCTGCGGCGTCGGGAACTTAAAAGTCTTACACTTTGAATACCACGAACAGATTTTACAGAAGATTTACAATAATTTTGTTTCACCTTGAGTGAGGAATCCACCCTGAACCATCGCGACTTTATTATTTAACCGTTGACCTCAATATGTGACACGCAGGGAGTTCTTGGCATGCTTGGTTTTAAGCCAAGTCACTTGTTGGAAATTTCTCGCTGATCTTCAGTCGGCTGCTTCTTTCATGGAGCAAAACTTTTCATGGCTTTGTTTCCATAGCAAACTTTCTAAATGGGCTATGTTCTCCAGTACTTGTGGGTGTGTATCGCTACATACTCTGTCCAAGGAGTTAACTCCTTGGTTATAATTTGGGTATTGTAAAACGTTGTATGGTACATGCTGCGGCGGCATTTGTTCCTAGGTCAATATTCTACACTAACTAGATTTCTCATTTCTATACTGGACTACGCCCTAACCCTAACCCTAAAGGTTACTGCAACCCAAACACTAACCATGTATCTTTGACCATGGACCTACGAGAGAGTAGGTCCATGGTCTGAGCACCTGGCTTGAAAAGAGGAGGCTTGGTTATCTTCTTGGCAGTGGTCACAGGCCTACCCTAACACATGGTTGGAACAGGTGGTCGTCTAGGAATATATTTATCTTCAAATCATCGCTGTGTTTACATTGATGTCTCCATCCGCTGCCAACAGGTACCCTGTCGGCATTTCTTTGCCGAGGCAATGTCGAGTAAGAAAAATAAATAGAGAGAAACGAACCAAGGAGAACTTGGATCGCATTCGTGCTAAAATGCCTTTTTTCGTTATGGTATCTATATGTTTTTAGAAAACACAGCACAAGAGTCGGTGGTGATAAATTAGGCCTATATCTCAGTTTTGTCAAAGGAAATAGAAATGAAGGGGAGGCAGTTCAAGATACAGGACAAATTGAAAAGCTCAGATGATCGAATGGCCAAAAAAAGATGGAGAAAAACGGATATTATAACAGGGAAAGGGAGAAAGGGTTCGAAAAAGGAGATGGTAGCATCCTCTCTCCCTAATGGGTGGTCTTGTTAAGTTTCATATCATTCTTGAAAGTGAGACCGGTGCCCCCCCCCCCCCCCCCCTTAACACAGGTGCCTTCTCAATCCTGGAACCACGCTACTGGGGACGGGGGATATGAGACATTCGGGGAAATATGAGACCGGAGACGAATGTTGGAAATTCATTGAGTACCATGTTAAATAGTAATGAATAAGAGCTGGCAGACAGGCAGGAAATAGAGAGTGAGAGGGTGAGGAAAAAATCCGAAAGTTTGAAGGGGAAAAAAAGGATTATGTCATCTTATTGTCTTGTGGCATTAGGGGTCAAAATATTGCAAGTGTTTTCCCGGTTTTCCGGGATGCTGATCATTGTGGGAAGTAATCGAATCATAGAAACAATTTGTTTATTCGGGAAATAATAGAGAGAATCGCGAAGGCTACCTCAAAACAGTTCAGACCTAATGATTTGCGACCTTATAAAGACTGTAGAAATATTCTCCTTTTTTTAAATTCTGTGATTGTTAATGATAAATGAAGCCCAGCTGTTAATTCTTGAAGTAATATAAACACAGCGTTCCTACACTTATTTACTAACTTTTCTGTGAAAATGAGATTGATCCATTGAGTCATGCATGAGTGAGCAAACATTAAAGGCAAAATTGTCACTTTTCAAAAGTCACAAGGGTCATTTTGGTTATTTTGTGACAGGACATTTTAGCGAATTGGGTTTCTGGTGCATATTTATGTGTTGATGTTTATTATCCATCGCTTGACCCCTCACACCTATCCCAACTCTTTTCTCATTATTATGGTTGGGTGAGCTCAATTTAAAAAATTCAACCCTCGTGAATTTGAAATTGCAAAATCCATTCAGCTTACTGAAAAGAAAATAACTCCAGATATTTTTACCAAAATGTATCAACGCAATATGAAGTTGTGATCGTGTCATGGTTGAGTGAGCACAGTTTAAAAATCGCGCAAGAAATGCTAAAATGTACTGTTAATACAGCATAAAAAATGACCTTTGTGACTTTTGAAAAGTGACATTTTTTGCGTTTAATGTTTGTCCACTCATGCATGACTCGATTGATATATCTCATTTTTACAGGGAAGTTAGTCAATAAGAATAAGAATACTCTTGCCAAGTTATTTTGCTCACAACCCTTTTTTTTAATCAGATGTTTCTGCATTTATTAAGAAATCAAATACAAACATTGCATACAATAATGATACAAATCAGAATTTATACAAATAAAGTGTGACAACTCAAGTGAATTACATAAAGAATATATATATATATTTAGATAATATTTAAATTATGGAGGTAAGTCAATAAATCGAGATAAATGCAGGGGCCAGCTATCATAAGCAAGAATGCTTGAGTGGAAAGCAGCCGGGGTATTGGGGCTACATGATACCTTTCGTTAAGAAGTTACGCCAGATTGATTAAGGGGAAGTTATTTTTTGTTGTGTTTATTACAACATTTGCTTATGAAATGCAATACAAAATGCTGCATTAATATACGTGTATGTTATCTATTAACATATAGATATATTAATAATAATAATAATAATAATAATAATAATAATAATAACGTTTTATTTACCCAGGGTAGGCACTTCAAGTTATCAAACTGCTCTTCCAGCAGGCCCTGTATAACATAATATGTTATTATAGGTTTTCCCGCCCAATTTCATCAGAGTTGCATTTGAATTCACGAATAAGCGTTCAAATTCAATCTATTTTTGTAAGTTCTCTGCTCCCATGGTTCATTTTGATACGTTGAGCATTCAATTAGACTTTACGTCATTCCTTTTAATTGTTATTTCGTTCAATTTAGAGGCAAATTCATTCGATTTAAAGGCGCGAAATTGTCATTCAATTTCGAGCCAGCTGGATAGACGTTCAATTTCGTCCCAACTACCGATTTCAATTTCATTTACAGGCACACACCTTCACACTTTAAGCATTCGAATTCATTTAACATTAACAAGTTCTGTAGTTCTATGTCATTCTTACATTTCACACGTCATATTCACGTTTTCACTGATTTTATTGATGTACGTGTAATTTCCCTTTCATTGTGAAGGCTTAATTTTAAACAATATATTTTAATCATATTTTATAATCATATTTCTTTTCTTTCTAATCCTTTCTTCCAGTTTGACTTTATTTCCTTAGAGTATAAATGTGAGACTTATACAGAATGATTAAAACCCAGAGTTTATATATATGAATTTCTTTCTTACAGATTGTGCATTAAGTTACGTTTTGGGTTTGGTGCATGTTACATTACATCGGGGAATTCTTTCTTTACATATATATTCATAAATGTTGATGGATGGTCTCTTAGTCTCTTCAGCCCTCAATCTGTTGACGCGCCAGGCACCTTGGCATGTAGGTCAGAGACTGGTTGTACCAGTGTGTACACTTTCCGGGTGTAATAGCGTCAATGTTCTGGAGAGCAGCATCTCTGAGGATGTTACAGCGCCATTGCTGTAGGTTGACCCCTGCGTCTTCTGCTGCCTGTCTGTCCCCAAAACGACGCTGCCACGCTGGCTGTGCCAAGGTCCTCTTCACGGCGGCCTTGAAGGTGGAGTGAGCCATTTCCGTCATGTTGAGGAAAGGGGAGTGCGGAGGAAGGAGCTTCGACTGAATGATGGGGTTAGCTCCGTTGGGTAGCTGGGCTCGAACATGAGGTCTGGCGTTGTCGTATATGAGGAAGATAGGATCATCGGCCGGGAACAACTGGTTGCATTCGGCAACGGTTTCAGCGAGGAAGTCCTCGAATCTCTCTCTGGTAACGGTCTCAAATGCGATTCTGTGGTGGACAAGACCAATGGCAGGGGACACCGCGAAGGTCACGTTGCAATTGCGACCTCGCTGGCCGTGTACGACCCTCCTAGCCGGAACACCCCTTGGAGCCCTCCCTCGTGTACGCCGGGTCCAGATGTTGTAACCTGTTTCATCGATAAATACCGAGTTTCCCACAACGCCGTGTTCGAGAAACCATTCAGCATACTCCAGTCGTTGGTCTAATGCCCGAGGGGTGTTCCTGGCATCTGGGACGTCCTCTGCCATCTTCATTGTATAGAGCATTCCATCCAGTGCTCTGGCTATAGATGAGGTTGAAACTGCGGGCTTGTCAGGGAGGTTATTCTCAAGACTCTCCTTCATATGTCGAAGTGTTAAGAGGGGGTTATCGTCTAGGATGTTCTCCAAGTGGTTGCGCATAACCTCATCCATTTTCAGATTTCGAGCCCCACCCCTCGGAAGCTTGTGGACCCTCCCCGTGTCCACATACGTCGACACAATCGATCTTTCCGTAGACCTGTTTATACCTAGAGTGTCGGCCAGTTCTAGGTAGTCTTGATGGTTGTCAAATGCTTCAGCCAACCTAGCTCTGTCCGTATTCGAGATATTCATATACTGTCCTCGAGCCACCGCCATATTCGTGTATAAATGAATGTAGCGCTGTATGAAAGTGAAGTATAGGAGCTGTTGCTTCGACGATGGTTTGTCAGAGGAATGAAAAATTCGCTATAACTCATAGGTTCCATTTTACGGTAATTTAAATTTGCATGATTTATTTTAACAGATGGAAATGAAAATGAACATAAGGAGTAACAAAAAAGACTGCCTTCATACCGTAAATGTTTGCCTATTAATGAATTTGAATGTCTTAACGCTCACAAGTGGGCTCACTACCTCCCGTTCATGAGGCGGGCTCTCTAACTAACTGAGTCATCGTGCCCAATTTATATGTACATGTTATTGTGTGAGTGTACCCCCTTCATAAAAGATGGATATAGTAATATTTATATCTCTTTCTCAATAAAATTTAATGCATTGACATATATTGAAGTATCTGTTTTGATAGAAATATTTTTGTGGAAACGTTATATATGAATACATTATATCTAACTTTTACCTAAAGTAATCATTCATTAATGTTTATGAAAGAAAAAAAGAAATATTATAGGCATATATGCAAAAACATGTTATCATCAATATAACTTGGTTAAAGGTTCCGTGAAAATCCGTTTCTTGTGAATGGGAAATTTACTTTGTTAAAATTTAGGCTACAAAGCAATTAATAAAAACTAAATAGTGAGGGAATTACGTCACAAACTCGTGACCGAGTGGCCAATATGTTCCATGATGTAGTGATCTTCATGTTATTCAAAATTGTATAACTTTCTTAAAATATTAGTTGTCTAATTTTCCTTAAACATTTATTTCCGTAAAATATTTAGAGGCGTTTACGAAATAAAAAGAAAATCAGTTAATAGAAGAATCAAATGACAGTTTAAATTAATAAATGACGTTTGTTCTTAATTTTGGCATTCCTTTCCCGGAAAGCCGACCAGTGCGTTTGCGAAACGCATTAAAAAAAACCAAATAACTATATTTAAAAAAACAGTATCTCTTTACCAAACCAACAAAAAATGTTTCCCCTAACTCTCATATATTTGCCCTATCAGACAATCTATAGAAATTAACGACTTTGAAAAAAAAATGTTTCATAGCATCTTTAATTGAAAGCTGACGATTAGTTTCTTTGCTGTTTTTTTACAACATTGTTTGCATCCGGTGTTTGCCTCTGTACTATCACACTCATCTTAAGAAAGTGCAAGCTCAGAGTTTGGCGACAAGTGAACCTTTACGGCAGTGCAATGAACCACGTGACCTTCATGTCTGGCCCAACCAAAAGCGACGAGTGATTTTTCTTTTCCGTGGTCACATGACCAGAATGTTTAGGAAATGGAATGGGGTCCGAAGTGGAAGCATTCAGTGCAGTAGAGTACATCCGTTCCGAGGAGTGTAGGTCCCAGGGGATGATCTCAATCAGGCGCCGAGATATCTCTTGCGGACACTCACAACAGCACATGCACAAAACATAGGCCTATACCTCCTTGCTCATAATAATTACCGTCTCATATTTGGACGTTCTAATCCTATTCATAGTATTTTGAGATCAGTATAGAGAGACTTATCAATATCACTACTAAAAGAATCACTGATATTAATTTTGAAATACCGATTGATTTTTTAATTATTTGTTCCTTTGTATTGTACAGGCCATCCTTTTCCCTCCCTCAAAAGTGAGGGTAGTAACATTCTACAGTCCACCAGACTGGCAGCAAACCAAAGACCGACAAGACTGACATCGGTCTATTTGAATGTCCCCGTTTTAAAAGTGTAGCGTTTAGCAATTATATACCTAAGAAAACTCTGGCATAATTACAATATTGCATGTGCCCCTTTGAAAGAAATGTTCTGGATATGCCCTGCGTCTGTCTGTGTTTTGCACGACAATCAATCACGCATGGTTTTCTTGTATTTAATTTCCCAATGTTTCAACACAAACGGCTTAATATTATCTGTAAATTTGTTTGTTTTGTTTTGTTTTGTTTTTACTTTTTATATTTGCATTTGCATATATTTGTTTTATCTTTTTTTCAACATGCCCCCCCCCCCCCCCCACAAGAAAAGCGCACGCACTAATTGGGCTTCTTTGCATAAATAAGGCACAACGATACTAATAATCATGACGATGATGGTGATGATGATGATGATGATGATGATGATGATATTGATGATGGTGATGATAATAATGATATTAGTAATAAAAATAATAATAATAATAATAATGATAATAACATTGTTCTCTTTTGGCCAAATTTCAGGAAAGAGTAGATGGGATATTTGAGGCCAAGTCGAGGACGCGGCGTCAATCATATACGTCATTCAAAGAGACAGAGCAGAAGCTTGAGTTACTCAGGGTTCGTATGACAGATATTGACCCAAACCTCAGACGTGAGTATACTGCAAATTCCTTCTTGTATAGGCCCGTATTCTCGAAAGCCCAGCTCACACGATCGAGGCAACGTCATTTGCTGACGTAAGGATGACGTCAGTGATTGGTATGGTTTTTTTGTGCGTCATTAAAAAGTGATGTTTAAAAATTATTTGCAAAATGAACAGTGCGAACATGACCTTTAATAACTGGCGTATGGGTCAATTTCCTTCACAGGCTTAATTGGCGCAGGTGCTGACGCAATCTAAATGACGCCTCGTGTGAGCCGCGAGCTTAAAGACCTCAGCCTGACCCAAAACAACCATATATTGACGTAAAGCTTAGTAAACAAAGAATATAATTACCCTGGGTATTCATAAATTTTCGTCTCCGTTTATCCATAAAAAATAAAAAAGATAATTTTTTTTGGTCCGCCCCCTCCCTATGGCGTAACAACAGAGGAAACTGCAGGGGGTCGCTAGACGTGTGACGACATGTCATGTATACAGCTCCGAGTGCGTCTACACGATATGTCGTCATCAAATTTTCACCCCCCGCAAAGTAGCGTTCCTCAGAGACGGGGCCCTCGTCAGAAAACCACCGGGGCTCAACATTCGGGACGCTGTTACTCATTCCACAGGAAACGGAATCTCATGAAGTTGGTTTCAATTTGTTCAGAAAATATATAGCTCCCCGTGGATGAATAAAGGGTATATTTCAAAATTCGGTCAGGCTGAGGTCTTTAAGAAAAGTCTTGTTAGGCTATATGTCCATAGCATTTTGTTGAGTCCTTATATACATGTGCATGTACTTTGGCTTTAAGATGATTTATTGTCATGCCTTACAAAACTTTTCTAAAAAACATATGATGAAATCCCATATACAATTTATTGTAGGGCATTTAATAAACCGTATGAAATCTCATGTACCTTTTAAATGTCTACCTCATTATTCGAATTAGTTATGCACATGTTGTGTGTGGACAGATCATTTTGAACATTATGTTGACAATATTAATGAATGGCAAATATTCATGGAAGATTGTGCTGCTTGATAAAAACAAATCCGATGGCAAATACGGAAAGTCAACCTTGGTATTAAGTTTATTTGAATAAAAGAAGCAGAAAAGGGAGACAAACAGATCAGTGAAAGTTTGTGTGAGCAAAATCCGATAAGAATTAGGAAAGTTATGAATGTTTCAAGTTGTAATCAATCAAGCACAAATAGGCAACTCCGTGACGTATCTTCCGAGCTTCTCTCCTATTTGTTCAGTACATAAAATTTCATTAAATTTCATTTTCTTGGATTTTGATGAAGGAAATAATTTGTTTCATACAGGTGTTATGTAAAAACATATGTTATCAATGATTATGTCTGAGGTTCATGTATGGTTGAGTATTTTCTTCAAGAGAAAATGGAAATTAATGATATTTTGGGTACAGGGCAAATGATAGAGGAGCTCGCAAGATACGTCACGGAGTTGCTAATTTGTATTGGATTGAATACAACGTTTACAAATCATAACTTCCTTATGTCTTATCGGATTTTGCTCAATCAGACCTTCACTGATCTGTTTCTCTAATTTTTTGCTTCTTTTAAGACCAACTTGTAATCAGAGTAGACTTCCCCATTAATTTTGTGTCCGGACACCCCTGTCCTACTTGATATTCGGTGTCTGAAAGTGTTGTCTCATTTGTTCTGACTGTGTCGCATAGCATGTGACGACCAGGAAATCCTACAGGGTGTTCGGTGTCTCGAAGAGGACAAGTGTATTACATGGGACCAGGTCTGCGACGAGGTCCAGGACTGTGGTCTTCCGCAGCTTGGAGATTGCCTCAACCAGACTGTGCAACAGTACGGGGTGGAACGGGAAGACAAGTGCAACGGAGACGAGAATAGGGCATGGTGTGACCTCAAGCAACACCTTCCACGGAGTAAGTACTAAATACCCCTTTAGTGTAAGGAGGCAAAATGCAGAAACATATCCGAAAAAAGGGGGATAGGCTATGTTATCACAATATTGGGTGTATATTTATTTCAAGATATGCATGATGACAAATGTTATTTCATGTGCCTAATTGTGGGTTTAAAATTTGAAAGGGGCACTGTTCTTGGGTTGTGTATTTCAGGTATGCCAATTGGGTTTCAAGAGGGGAAGTTGCCAGCTGTGTGCCCCCCCCCCCCCTTATACCCCAGTGGTTTTTATGATGATCTGGTGAAGTCGATTCTTGAATATTTTTATTTGTCATTTCTGTTCGTCATTCTTATTTCGTGACTGCTTGCCTATGCCTATTCTACTTTTATCGTTGAAATGCCGAAGGAGATAATTCGTAATGAATAGAAAAGTATACCCAATAAAAATCAAGCGTATGCTCAGCATATGCGTTTTTTTTAATAGTGAAGAGATTGAAGTGTTAGTATATATATTTTATAAGTAGAGTTGAATAAACACTACTATAAGTGAATACATGTACAAAGTACATGTAGTTGTATACGCAAATTTGATGAATCCAACATTTCAAACAATTTCCTCTTTAACCAACCTCAACGTTCGCGTTTTCCAGGATGTGGGGAAGACATCGATCTCTCGCAGCAGTCGGGTAACAAGACTGTTAGGATCGTGTCTCCAAACTATCCCAGGCAGTATCCAAGTGACATCCGCTGCTACTGGATGGTGAAGACTGCAGAGGGCAGCACTCTCAGCGTTTCATTTAAGAAGTTCGACACTGAGCCGAACTACGACTTCTTCAGTTTAGGCACAGGTATAGTCTACAGGGGTTGTTTTACCATTTGAATTATACCATTTGAATTATAAGAACTTTTCGTGCTCTGTATATCTTTTGTTATTATTCACACGTGGGAGAGTTACATTTGACGTGGCCATAAAATATTCTGTCCAATCCAATCCAGGAATTCGTTGAGCGCCAGTACCTTGTTACATCAAAGGCTCTGGTGAGACTGTTTTTAGCGTTGCGTTTGTGTAATGTGCTATGCAGAACCTGTTGACGTTATCCCCATTTTTTAGCTTTTAGGTCCACCACTTAGCCTATTAAATTGCAATAAAATGATTATTGAAACATTTTGTTTATATTATCTGAATTGAATGTTCAGGAGAGAAAGAGGATTGGCGGAATCCACCCGATTTTCCCTTCGGTTTTGTAGTATTGCTTTGGGTATATGCTGCGCAGACTTTGCTAATGCTTTCTCCATTTCTTTTCTTCGCTTGTAGGTCTAACAATTTTCGTTTTTAATAGCAATTATGATAATTGCAACATTCGTTTTTTATTATCTGGGTTTGAATATGCAGGAGAGAAAGAGGATGAGGAGGATCCCACCAAGTACCTGATTTACAAGCACAGTGGGCCAGAACTACCAGACCCCGAGTCTTTCCGCATCAAGGGCAACGCCTTGTGGATGACCTTCAGGAGCGATGACTGGGATAACTACTCAGGCTTTGAGGTCCATGTTGCTGATACCTCTGTCTACGGTATGTAACCAGGGGCGATAGAATATTTTTTCATTTCAGATGGGGAGGAGGTGACGCTGGGGTGTAATGGAGGAAGAAAGTATGGCATCGCATTAAAATGTATTTTTGCCTTCAACACTATGGTCGGTGCTTCTTCGTGATTCTGGTACCGATCCATGGACAGATGAAACTGGCACCGTTTTTGTAGATGATATTGGAGTAATTTATATGGAAAAATACCATCGGCGCTATCTAATGATATCAACGCCGATCTTTTAGGCATCGGTGATATCACCGGCGCGGCGGCGACGATCCAGAGACATAACATTGGCGCCGATCTCTTGGCAGATGGCATCGGTGCCGTTCTTTTGACAAATACCATCAACGTCGATTACGGATGAATAGCATCGCCATTGCGTCATGATATTGGGGCTGATTTGGAGGTAGATAGCATCGGTGCATTCATGGATAACACTGGATAAGATCTAAGGAGAGATGACATGGCGCTAATTTATGGGTATAAAAAAAAAAAATCTGCGCTGACTGTTAATGATTGGCTCAGATTTATCACTGCCGGGTACCAGCTCCCGATGGCGTACGACGCGATGGAAGTAAGGGGGTTGGAGTTAGGGCTACAGTTGTTTAATATTCATTTAATGGACATTGGTTTGTTCCGGGATGTTGGTGTGCGACAGTTTGATATGTCTTTGAAGATTAGAGGATTTTTTATAACTACATGTATTGTAATTTGTTTGTTTTTTTATTATGCATGTACTTTATTGTTTCCACAGATCCTGGTAATGTTGCCAAGAGCCCATTCCCTGATGCCAGGAATACATGTAAGGACTATTAATTGTATTCTAGGTTTTTCCGGTCAAATTCATCAAAACAGCATCCAAATTGATGCACAGTCGCTCAATTTCATGTGAATTTGAATGCTCGTCAAGATCAATATTCAATTACCTATAATGAGCATTCAATTTGATTTTTACCCAAATTTCACGGGAGCTTCGGATCGCGAACATTTGGGAATTCAAAATCATCAATATACAAGCATGTTCGCGATTTAAGCAGTGGATTTGACAATGCACTCCTTCCCTTCGAATTTTCTAATTGTTTTAACATAATAATATTTAGAAACAATATGAGAAGTCGTGTTCTTGCACGATTTCCGACTGTGAAGCAGGGCTGGTCGAGCCCCGTGAGCACCCCTCCTATTTAGGGGGTGGGGGCAGGGGGTTGAGATTTAAAAAAATGACTGAAAACTAAACCGCAAGAGCAAATCGCTTGAATACAAGCGTTTGAAAATGAATTTGAAAGCTAATTTTGCGAATTTGACCGGGGAACCTATTGATTTTGCATAATGGCCGTCATTAAGATTACTATTGTAAGAAGCATAACCTAAGCAGGCCCGTAGCCAGAGGGGGGTCGGACGATCCCCCTTCTTGGGCTGAGGTCCGCTTTTTCATGAAAAAAAAACACACACACACCTTTAATAAAAATGTGTGTTCAAAATCATCATTCACAACCCCTAAATTTCCCCTCGGGTGTACTTAAATTGCAGCAGAAAGCATCTAGATTTTAAAATTTTCCGGGGGGAGCATACCCCCGGACGCGAAATTTTTTTCCCACGAACTTTTTGTCACTATCGTCCTTGACGCATGCGCAACTTTGAAATAGCCCTACAATGCTTGGAGTTGGATGGGGTTTCAAAGTTTCATCCGACTTTTAGTAATAATAAAAATACAAAACGTTATTTTTGTAATGTCCAAACTGAGAGTGGAACCCACATACCTCAGGTTAAATGTCGGAGGGCTAACGCATCTCGCCACAGCAAGACGCTGGGAGCAATCGTCATTATATCGCTTACGGAATAAACCCTATGATTGCGAAATTGATTTAGATCGGAAAGGATCAAGTGTGCATGCGCCAGGGAGGACAGGGACAAAAAGTTCGTGGGAAAAAAAAATTAGCCTCCGACCCCCTAGCAAGGACCTGCCTTCGGCTGGTCCGTATTGATTATGACAAAAAGGTCCACTTTTGCCAAAAACGACCCACCCCTTTAGAAGCCCTGGCTACGGGCCTGCTAAGTACTACCTGGAAATATTGACCCATGAAAAGCTGAATATGCTAGTTGACTATAACACAATTGCTGAAATTAGTTTGATAGGACTTTCTATGTTACACTAGATTATGACACGGCTCTTATATTTCTCTCATCTCTTTCATACACGACACTCTTGTGCTGCTAGGCCTATTATTAAGTTTTAGATTTTTAGCATTGTTTTAGCATTGTTATTGTGATAAACTCTTAATAATCAACCTCTCCCCCAGCGTGTGGTGGAACGGTGAGGCTAGACATAGATGGGGAGGAGACAATCTCGTCACCGGGATATCCCGAGCACTATGGTAACTACATGCAGTGTGACTGGGTCATCAGGATCGTGCCAGGACGTCGCGTTGGTATCTCCTTCAGGGCTTTCGAGCTCGAGACTAACCAGGTAAAAAAATGGCAGATTTTAAGGAGCCACATCCTGCCACTGCTCTCTTTTGAAACCTTATCAGGCATATACCTCAAAGGGGAAGTCCACTTTGGCATTTTGTTGAATTGCATAAAAGCAGAAAAATGAGAGAGAACAAAAGTGAAAGTTTGAGCGAAATCCCATAAGAAATAAGAAAGGTAGGATTTTTCGAAGTTGTAATCAATCAGAGACAAACTGGCAACACCGTGACTTATTTCTAATGGGAATTAGCTCATTTGCTCATTTCATTGATCTTTAATTCTTTAATTTGTCTGCTTCTTTTCAAACCTACTAGATATCAGGGTGGATTTCCCCTTTAAAGAGAAAGTTGACTTCTGGGAAAGGTGAAAAATAATTTGTGACCTTCAGATTTCTTTCATGTCACTTTGGAACACATCATAGTAGTAATGTCCCCTGAAAAAAGATTGCTCTTCAAATGACGAGAAATAAAGTTACGAGTTCTGGCCGAACATTCATGCCACATGTGTGTGTAATCCCGTATACGATTTCTGGTGCCCAGTGCATGTGCTCTTTAGCGAGGTAAATTTCTTATCATTTTCATGATATCAAAACCTCACTGTATCTTATGTACACATGATCAACCTTTCCCAATAGACCTGTTTACTAAGTGATTCAAATTTATGGATGTTTCTTTCCTGGGGACCTAGTAACGAGGTATTCCATTAACCTGTTATTAATGAATGAACTACAATACTTGGAATCCAGTTTGCATACATTACTTGTTGCTATGTCTGACAAGCCTCTGGCAAGCTTTCAGGTTGTCAAGAACAACCTTTGTTTCAAAAGTATGCATAAAATTTTAATAACTTAGTAAACAGGTCTATTGCTCTGAGGCAGTCTCTTTCAGACTGTCATTGCATGACCAGATCTCCACTTTATTATTTAAAGGGATACGCCACCGGGCGGCCGTGGGGAAAGTCAGGATTGCGTAAGCCCCATTCACTCGTACACAAAGTTTGTGCGTCGATCGAACGTGTCCGTTGGACTAAGTGGGATATATTTCGGCTGCACGAAGCCGACCGAATCTCGCACGAGAGCTCCAGCTCAGGCGGAGCGTGCATGTTTGTGCGGCGACCAGTCTATCCGAGGCATGATTAGGTAACGATCACGGTGCCCTCTCGCGGCATTAAAACGTCCACAATCTGCGGTTGAGTATCCCTTTAAGTACAACAAAAATTTGTGCCCTCTCCGTTTAACAAAATCATGGATTTGCCCCTGAAGAACAATGCCGACATCGCATTGAAAGTATATTACTAGTGAAAACTAAATAGATTAAAATTGCAAGTAAATTAAATGAGTATAGTAGCTATCTAGAACAGCTGAAGACAGAAAGTTATGGAAAGCTTGTGTCTGAAGATACATCACATTGTCGCCCCAACGGCCTCCAAGCTATGGGACATAGATAGATAGATAGACTACATAATCATCTCCAGGAACTTCTCGACAGATTCTTTCGTAATCACATGACCAGTACTCTACCTTCAAGCCAATTGGTGATCTGAGTGATCGAATCTGGGGGTACTCATATTTTGAAGGTGCGTTTTTCCGAAGGTTCTTAATTCCTAAAATGCAAGAGAGCCCTACATAACTTATCGGAATTTCGAACCTTCAGAAATATTAACCCTTTTTATGCCTCCGCCCACCGAAGGTGGGTGCCGGAGGCATTATGTTTTCGGGTTGTCCGTCCGTCCGTCCGTGCGTCCGTCCGTCCCACTTCTCGTTACCGCGATATCTGAAGAATCATTTGAGGTAGGAACCTCAAACTTGGTACTAGTATGTATCCCCATACGAAGATGAACTGATTAGATTTTGGGGTAAGTAGGTCAAAGGTCAGAGGTCACAGAGGTCAATTTACATGAAATTACATAAAAATTCTTGGTTTTTAGCACCGTTACCACGATATCTCAAGGACTGTTTGAGGTAAGAACTTCAGACTTGGTACTAGTATGTTTCCCTATATGAAGATGAACTGATTAGATTTTGGGGTAAGGAGGTCACAGAGGTCAATTTACATGAAATTACATAAAAATTCTTGGTTTTTAGCACCGTTACCACGATATCTCAAGAACTGTTTGAGGTAAGAACTTCAAACTTGGTACCAGTATGTATCCCCATAGAACGAGGAACTGATTAGATTTTGGGGTAAGTAGGTCAAAGTTCAGAGGTCACAGAGGTCAATTTACATGAAATTACATGAAATTCTTGGTTTTTAGCACCGTTACCACGATATCTCAAGAACTGTCTGAGGTGAGAACTTCAAACTTGGTACCAGTATGTATCCCCATAGAAAGATGAACTGATTAGATTTTGGGGTAAGGAGGTCAAAGTTCAGAGGTCACAGAGGTCAATTTACATGAAATTACATGAAATTCTTGGTTTTTAGCACCGTTACCGCGATATCTCAAGAACTATATGAGGTGAGAACTTCAAACTTGGTACCAGTATGTATCCCCATAGAAAGAGGAACTGATTAGATTTTGGGGTAGGTAGGTCAAAGTTCAGAGGTCACAGAGGTCAATTTACATGAAATTACATGGAATTAGTGGTTTTTAGCACCGTTACCGCGATATCTCGAACTATCTGAGGTGAGAACTTCAAACTTGGTACCAGTATGCATACCCATAGAAAGATGAACTGATTAGATTTTGGGGTAAGTAGGTCAAAGGTCAGAGGTCACAGAGGTCAATTTACATAAAATTACATGAAATTACTGGTTTTTAGCCTCGTTATCAAATATTTCTAGAAGAGTTTGAGCCATCAACTGAATTTAGGCGGAGGCATATAGGAGACGCAGTCGCATTCATCTTGTACTAAACATACATGTAGTTATGACAATATTTTGCTCTGGAAATGAAAGCTGAATAGCTCTTCTATACAGTGATATATTAGATATTTAACATTCATTAATTTGATGCAGCAATAAAGTGAAAAGGGGGTCCCAATTACCCCAGTCTAGCCTACCCACTCCTACAATATGTAGGTCTGTACTGTATCAGATAGCAATCCCCCAGATAGCTATCCCCACTAATTTGGTGAAGGTCTACATTACTAGGGTGTTGCAAGAAAGTTGCAATCGATTGCAAATTGTAAAGCAAATTAGAACATCCATTCTGAATGGTTCAGGGTCTGCCCATTCAAGAAGATGCACTTGCAACAATGATTTTGATTGGTCAGTACCGATCAGTTGCAACTTGCAATCAATCGCAACTTTCTTGCAACACCCCATACATGTAGTAAACTAGTTATCCGGCGGTAGTTTTTTTTTTTGGGGGGGGGGAGTGACTTTTGTCTTAGTACAAATTAGAAAATTTCAGGAAATCTGTATTTTATTATCCTTTAGACATTTATCGGACACTGCTTTACCTTGAACTCATACATGTAAACTGCAAATTTACTGTACATGTCGAACATTATTGCTTGCTCTGGACATTGCACTACACTACATACATGTACATGTACATGTTTAGTGTAAAGCTGTACTTACATGTACATATGTACAATCATGTACTGTACATGTAGTATAGGGAAGTTACTTCACTGAATGATTGGTGCAGCCATACTGCAATGTTGTTGTCCATTAATTTTGCAGGTCTTCATTGTGACATTGAATTAGTGGAATATTGAAGTTGTTCCTGTTTTTATTTCAAACTTCTACGTTATCTGTTTTATTATACCCCCGCCAAACGAAGTTTGAAGGGGGTATACTGGAATCAGTCGATGGTTGGGCGGTCGGTCGGGCGGTCGGTCGGTCCGTTGCAAATCTTGCGGATCGAACTACTTCCTCAGTTTTTGACCGAAAGTCATGAAATTTGGTACACACATTGGTCTTGGTGGGAAGATGTGCAAGACATATTTTTCGGATCAGTCGGAATCTGCGTTGCCATGGTAACGGCATATTTATGGCAGAAAATCAAGGAAACACATTGCGGATCAAACTACTTCCTCAGTTTTTGACCGAAAGTCATGAAATTTGGTACACACATTGGTCTTGGTGGGAAGATGTGCAAGACATATTTTTCGGATGAGTCGGAATCTGCGTTGCCATGGTAACGGCATATTTATGGCAGAAAATCAAGGAAACGCCTTGCGGATCGAACTACTTCCTCAGTTTTTGACCGAAAGTCATGAAATTTGGTACACACATTGGTCTTACTGGGAAGATGTGTACAACATATTTTTTTGATGTGTCGGAAGCTGCGTTGCCATGGAAACGGCATATCTATGGCAGTAAATCAGGGAAAAATCTTGCGGATCGAACTACTTCCTCAGTTTTCGACCAAAAGTCAAGAAAGGCTGTTCTCACGGGGCGGGGGTATTAATCATCTTCAGTGATATTTCTAGTTCATTTTTGAATTACGAACCGTCGGAATAAGGAACCTTCCGAATCATGAACCTTCAGAAAATGTACATGTAACCATGCAGTTTTGTGGTTTCCAAATGCATGAAGTGCTTGATAAGTTGAACTCTTGGGCTGTGTTTGAATGTTTATTCTGTTGGTTGATTGAAAAATTGGTTGATAATTTCTTTATGGCTTGATTGTTGACGTTGGGTAGAAAGGTCAAGATAAGTATTTTATTGGTTGGTTTGTGGTACGTTGCCCATTACTATTACCTTAGTCTTTATATCGGTTGATAGAATGATTGAATGACTGAATGATTTTTAAACTATAGCTTAATGCTTATCCTGTTTGGACCGAGACGACTCTGACTCTGTGAGCATGTTTTGTACTGACGGGTCTATTGGTCTATTGTATCTACAGGGTCTAGGCTATAAATTAATACTAAAATAAAATAAAAAGATGGAATATTATACGTACATTGATACTACGTATCAGAAACGAGAGTGATATAACATTATTCAAATCGACGACCTAATGTAATATAAATCGAAGAAGTAATGGGAATCATCTTTTTGAGATAACACAATCTACGAGGATGGGCCCATCTGATTCGTATTTTTTCATGCACTGTTATAAACAATTTTGATATTTTCTGACGATTTATTGAAATTTGAAATGCAATAAATCGTTTTCCTTCCATCATCATGCCCCTGTTAAGATAAATATTCAGTATCATCATATTTCGACGATTTATTGAACTTTGAAATCCCCCCAAAAAATTAATAAATAAATTAAAAAATATATATATATATATATATATTAATTAATTAATTAATTAATTAATTAATTAATTAATTCCTTTGCCCCCGACAAAGGAATTAATTAATAAGGAATTGAATCTGGTGCCGCCGAAACCACTGACCCGTCTTAGTGGTCTAGTGGTTAACGCATTGGCGTTCTAAGCCAACGACCCGGGTTCGATTCCCGGCGGAGACATTTTTCAGCCTTTGCAAAAATTTCAAAAAGGGACAGCTCTGGGGAACTTTGATTTAAGTTACGCAACCATTATTCTCTCATTTCCTTTCACATTGTATTTATTTCCACGAGAGTTGCCAAAGCTGTTGTATATGTTATTTCCTTACAATATATATATACATATACTAACTGAATTCCCGATTTAATTCTAGACAAAACTTTACACCTTCTCCTTAGCCCAACCCTAACCCTGAACTAAAACCCAAGTTTAATGTAATTCTCTATCTGCGACGAAATAAAGCCCGCTAACATGTCGTTTTTCTGAAGGTTCGTTACTCCGACTTTTCGTAATTCCGAAAGTGAAAAAGGGTTCATAATCTCAGAAATGAATTAGGGTTCGTAATTCCGAAAATTAAAAAAAAGTTCATAATTTCGAAATGAAAAAGGGTTCATATTTCCGAATGTTCGTTATTCCGGAAAGTTATGTAGGGCTTTATTGTATTGTCAGAATTACGAACCTTCGTAATTATGAACCTTCGGAAAAACGAGTATCCCCGTAAAAGCCTGATGCATTTGTCGTCGGAAGTCGGAGGAAACGTCAGAGCACCACACTGGAAGGTGACTGTGCGATGATTTTATTTTCGTTTTATTTCGTTTTATTTGGGGGAGCATGGTTATCACCCGTCTGGATTTTGTTTAATACCAAACTCATTATCCCCAACAGCTTGTGTGCAAATACGAAATCGTGGGTCCATATAGATCTGTGCCGAAATTTTGCCCCGCCATTTTCATTCTATTTATTGAGATACAGCCCACTAGACCAACAGCGCACGAGACGAACTTTATGTCTATTTCTGGGACGTTATACTTCGGCCCGCGAAACTGACAGCCCTCGAGATCGATATGTCGCTCTCGTGAGCCTTCTGAGAATTTTTCTAAGGGTTTACCAGACCGGCGTTGTCGGTCTCGTCGGCTGTCTGTCTACTGGGATGTGCCGTATTGAGGTGTTGGCACACGCCCATTGTGAAAAGGAAAAACACTTCTATTAATTCTACCGTCCACAGGACTTCGTGGAGGTCGGATCTGGCTCTAATGTTGGGACAGATCTTGTCGAAAGTGGGAAACTGACCGGCCATTCAGTCCCTCACAAGGCCATCGTCATCGAGAACAACGTTGCCTGGATGAGATTCACCAGCGACCCAGCCAACGCTCGACGTGGCTTCAACGCAATAGTTAGGGATCAACCTCACAATGGTAAGAAATAGCGACCAGTAGGCCCAAAGGATTAGTGAGTGGATAGACATGTCACTGGCCGAATTTGATGGGCTTAAAATGACCAGTACCCCTTTAAATCCTAGTCAACATACATTAAGTACACTTCCCTTAAAAATGTGCCCCCTCCTTATTATTTTCAATTCTCGACCGAAAATGGCACCTGAAGATATGATGCTGTAATTCCTTTTTTTTTCTTTCTTTTTTTCAAAATCCTGGATCTGCCCTTGTAAGATACATTGACCATTCATGAAAGAAAACATGTTCATGTAGTGGGTGGATACTTATGAAAGGCAATCTAAAATAATATTTACATAATTATTGAATTACCTAAATGTAACGACCAGATCTTGTATACTTTGATAATATACTGTATTATTTTGAACAATCGACCACTCAAGAAATTGTGACGTCTTTTTTCTACATACAGGCTGTGGTGGGGCAATTGACATTCCCTCCGATGGCTCCATCGTGGTCGCCTCGCCCCTCTTCCCCGACCTCGGCTACCGCGTCAATCTCAACTGCATCTGGAAGTTCACCGGAACTCCCGGGCGCACGCTCTCCGTCATCTTCAAAGACTTCGCCACCGAGGAGAAATACGACACCGTGAGCGCCGGCTACGGAAACAGCCCGGCTCGTGACGGCTCCAACTACGTGATTAGGAGCGCCAGTGGGAATGGACTTCCAGAACCCACAGGCTTCGATACCCCTGATAATGAGGCCTGGATCTACTTCCGATCCGACGTCAGCGTAATTGATCGCGGGTTCAAAGTAGAAGTATCAGATACCTCGATTAGGCGTAAGTTAAATGGCAGAAAGAATATAAAATATATACCATATGTTTTATAATCTCAAGCAATAATTAGGAGAAGGATGTATATGACTGTGTCGTAGCATCTTCTTTTCATGTTCCCCACATCCCTTCCGCCTTTTTTTTTTTTGCCATATGATTTGGGGGCACCCCCCCCCCTCCCTTTGTCGCTAACACAAGTGTGGGGATCTGCCCTCTTTTATGATTTGTTAGCCTTTAGACAGGTCGTTCATATAACCAGTAGTTTAAACATAGTGTGCTGTAATGTAATAATTTATTAAATTGTAATTTCATATTTGTTCGACATTTTTGTCTCTTTCAGCTTCCAACTTTACACCCGAGATTCGTCCTACCAGGGAGCCAGACACAAGTAAGTTCTTAACGACTTTCAGTAACATATGTCATGTCAAAAGAATAGTTAAAAAACCGTGGATTCACTATGTAGTAAAACGTGTATAAGGTATGACTGTTGTAGGATAATAGAATGACCACCTTAATGACCTAAATATTGTTTGGAGCTTACCCAGTCTAGAAACTGGCTTTGAGATGTATCGTTAGGTCTGCATATATCATTCTCCCTTTTCCCTATCTTATGAATCCCTCGCTGATACCTACTTATCGTGTCAAATGCAGATTGTGGTGGCGTGGTGGATGGAAGCCGATTCAGTACCAAGCTGGTGATCGACTCTCCGGGCCGCATTTACAGGACGTTCCTGCACTGTCTGTGGGAGGTCAAGGTTCCTTTCGGTGGTCAGGTCCGCATCTTCTTCACCCAGTTCCAGACGGAGAAACACCGTGACATTGTCTTTGTCGGCAACGGAACGGACCCAGATGACTCAGAGAGCATATTCATCACCCACAGCGGTCGCGGGAAACCCAATGAAGTCATTACATATGCCCATAACATTTGGGTCAAGTTCATCACAGATTCCGTTAATGAGATGTCCGGCTGGACCATGGTCATTGAAGCTATGCCCTATACAAGTAGGTCCCCTGACGTTGCTTGACTTTTACCCGTTATTATTTAAAACGTTTTCCCGGTTGCACGCGAGGCGTCATTTTACTGACGTAAGGCTGAGTCATCAGCTACTTGCCCGGTCTTTCACGCGCCCTGTCACACCGCCAAGCCGACCCCACACCGACTACAAACCAACCGATTATTGGCCATTGGTGGCAATGTAATTTCTTGTTCGGTCTGTCGTCGGTCTGTCGTCGGTCTTGTTGGTGTGACTGTATGATAGTGAATAGTGAATGCAAGATGAACGGGGTAAACATTGCTTTGACTTTACTGCCGTATGGGTTAATTGCCTCCACGGGCTCGATTGGATTGGCGCAGGTAATAATGTAGTGAAATAACGCCTCGAACGGGCATTAGATTGTTGATTCCAAAAGTTCCGTGGATTCATCCACTAATTTGTATGCGTTTTTAATAAATGTTGTAGTTTTTGCAGTTGCAGTAATGGACGCACAATCTCACAATATCAACTTGCAACTACGCTTGTATTCGGATACTTAATTGTATATTTCTTGTAATTATTTATTCTTGTCTTCAGATTGCAGTGGTCACCTTTACATCCCGCCCGATGGATCCATCACCATCGGGTCGCCGAACTTCCCCTACAACTACAACAACGCAGAGGACTGCTACTACCAGATCATGGGTGCCCCCGGCCGAAGGATAGAGGTCAACTTTCTGGAGTTTACTACGGAACCTCGTGAATTAGATGTGCTGAGCATCGGGGAAGGATGCATCCAAGAGAGTGGGGATATCATCGTCGGTAACCACAGCGGCTACGGCGTCCCGCCTCCTGGTAGGTTCTTCTCCCGGAAAAACGCAGTCTGGATGAAGTTCCGCACCAGTGAGGTCAGCACCTACAAGGGATGGTTGGTCAACTTTGCTGACGCCAAAACCCCTGCTGGTAAGGAAGATCTCTTTTCTTTAATTCCTCCTCCTTGATCTCTTCTTTGTAGTTGTCTCTTTGTCTCGCCTGCGTAGCTGGTGTGAGACATGCCAAAGCATGACTCTGTAATCTAATGAACTTGGGTATGTTTATGTTCCCAAGAAGGACTTGGATGTAAAGCTGCGTGGTGCCGGTTTAGAGTAGTCAGTTGCTTTGACCTGCTTTGAGACGTGACCAGTCCTGTTTGGCGGATAGCCACCAAAACTTGGTATGAACGAGCAATATGTGATATCCATTGCTCTATGCAAATTGCGGTGTGCAGGTGAAACAACGGATGCCGTTTGGCTTGTCTTTCAGTTTTTGTCTGTATCTGCACTGCCTTTGTTTTCATTTGTGCCACTGTTGTATCTTTCCTTTCATTCTTCCTCTTCCCGAGAGCTCAAATAATCCTTGGTATTATTATATTCCTGTTTTCATTTCGTACCAATTTCAGATGACTCAGGAGACCCCTGCCCGGTGTTCATACCGCCAACTCAGCCTCCCCAAACCACCAAAGAGCCTTACAAGCCACTCATCTATGCTGAGGATGAGGACTGGTCCGGAGTCGGTCCCTTCCCCGACTGGTACGACGATGGCCTAGCTAGTGGAGAAGAGGAAAACCAATATACCATGACAGAGTTTGATTACTCGGCCCCTCAGGAGACCGGTGGCACCACCGAAGGGAACGTCAATGCTGAACCGAGCGTGTAAAGAAAGGGGACTGTTTGACATAAACAGGGTAAGCGTACACTCTAAATAAAAAGTAAAGTTTTAAATCACCATTTAAAAGCGCCTATGAGTGACAGCGGTTTAAACATTGCAGATCAACCATAGTGTTGGATTTATCATGTTACCGTGTTAATCTGCGACAAAAAATTAAAGGCTGCATTTTCTCAGCCATTTTAAATGGTGATTTAAAACTTTACCTAGAGTGTAAGAAGGTAATGAATAATCTCCATGGTATCCTTCATGAATTAACAATGAATGGAATTACTATATAGGTATCAATACATCGGAGTAAGAGTACTGGCGCAAGATGAAGTTTACACCAACAGTATTTTCTTTATAATAGGAGTATTCATACAATTTCAATTGCAGCTTATAAATTTTTCTTTGTCTTGAATGTAAACTAGCACTGCACAACTTATGACTACCCAACTGCTTTTTAAGAAATGATTGCAATAGTGGACAGAGACTCTAGTTAAATCTATGGGGTCGAGGTGCATAGATACTATTTCCTAAGAAATGGTGCTGTTATGGTGTCCGAACTCCTAAGTCTCATAGATTATGCTGGTGTCTATATTTCACCTTTGAAAAACTAGTTTTACTGTCCTCTAAATATATAAATACATATTTAAAGAAAATTAATCACTTATTAGTTCCCATTAGCAACAAGGAACATCACGAAATGACGTCATTTTCAGCTAGATAGCGGAAACACATTATGTCATGAGCGTCTCTGCCGTTGTATCGCGGGGGTTGCCCGAACGCGTAACAGCTAATACCAGTTAGTCAGTGATTGATTGGCAGGCCGCAGAGTAATTGAGTTCTACAAGCAAACTGGGAAAATAGTAAACATTATCTTACTTTGACGTCACAGATTTCACCAAATATCAACTGTTGCTCTTCTAATATACCAATCTATGAAATAGGAATTTTCTAGATGGAGAATATAAGATTAGATAAATATGAAATTTATATCCTCATTCTTCTCTATAATTATGTTAGCTTTAATTCTGTTTATTCGATTATTACAGCCATTATTTTGTCCTTTGCATCATTTTCCTTCTGCTCCTTATTCAGGGTCATACGATTTACAGAAGAGCAAGATATTCATCGATCGCTGTATAGAAATCGACAGGGAAACACAAGAATTTTGTAAAAAAGACAGATAAACATTGTGATTGGTTTGCATGATTTCTTGCTTGATGATGCTACATTCAAAGGATCAAGAAGTGCAGAGGTTGACAAGTTCCTATGTAGTTACTTAGTTTTAGTGTTTTCAAAGCCTACTTCGACATCAGCTCCGTTGCAACAGTGCCCTTACATTATATTTGCATTATGAAAAATTCAGACAAAATATCCAGAGTTTTAGTTGCCGCCTTTTCTAACCAATCAACTCTCTACTAATGCAGTTTACAATATTATACAATTGCTATAAAGCATGAATATGAAAACAAACTTGTTAAAAAAAATTACAAGGATAAGAACAAGAACGATTTATCAACCGTTCTTCTATCCGAAAATTAGCGTTTCTATTTAAAGAACAAACTGCCTATAAGATTATAGCAAGTGGTGGAGAAAATCTGTTATAGAAATTTGTTTTTAATAACATGTTTTTTCTCAAATTACGTGTATATGGTTACTAAATGAGTATTTGCCTTACATAATATGCACCAAATGAATAAGCTTAGTACTTCAGCCACTTATTTTGTATACGTATAAGGTAGTTATTATTTTCATTCACATGTAGTTTTATTTTTAAGGGTTATTGAATATATTTCGTTTGTTTTAATATTTTGTCGACCGTAATTCCGAAGCTGCTTTTAAAAAATATTTTGAGAATAAATTTCACGTAATTGTTAGCATAATATTTGTAGATATTTAGGCCATAAAGCTGAGTCACATATTTAGGGGATTTGTTTCTTATAGATAAAAAAGATGTATAAAATATTGACACATTCCAGATTGTCTACTAAAATGCATGTCCGTCTGAATTTTGTAATACAAAATAGTACTGTACTTTTAAAATTCGGGTTCATTTGACTATGCACATACACGTACCAATAAAATACTGTTTAAAAATATAGAATAAGGTATCAAACTTAGTGTATACATGTATATCAAAGTACATTAAGTGTAAAGTTGATCATTATTTTCGGTAGAGTGAAATAGGAATATTAGGTTAAGGATCATATATATGACATGCCTAATTATTTTTGTTGTCATTACAGTTGAAGTGTGATTTTCTTCTTTTTTTTCTAAATATTTGTATTCATCTAAAAGCACTGGGGGAGTTTACGACCACATTTACTTTTCATACAAAAATAATTAAAGGAAATGTAACGAAAAATGTTGTATACAATGTTTTTATTTTTTTAACTTTTCAATAAAATTGGACTCACAACTATAAGAATGCTGTCTGGATGACTTATTATGGAATATTTAAAATTAGGCTGCAGCACACGAGACCGAAAATGCCTATACAATATCAGTCTCGCGGGCCTTCTTATTAGTTATCTGAGGGTTCACAAGAAGGACATTGTCGGTCTCGTCGGATGTCGATGTACTCCGACGTCCTGTTGCAGTACATGAATATCCAATTAACCGGTGTGAACAGCAAGGCACTCAACATCTCAATAAAACCAACACAATGAGACGAGATGGATGTGGTGACATGTGATGTGATGAGGGATGAAAGAGAGAACTGGGGTAGAGCAAGGAGTCGTAGAAGAAAGAGGGAGAGGAAAGAGAGAGGGTGCGCATGAGAAGGTGAAGGGGGAGGTGAAAGGACATCGAGAGGAAATAAGAGAGAGAAAATGAGTTGGGAGCGATGGATCGAAGCTGGAGGGAATTAAGGAAAAGGAGATCTGAAAGAGACATAGAAAAAAATAAAAAGAGAGGGATTCGGTGAAGAAAGTGTGGAGGGAGAGACTGTAAAGCGAGAAAAGAGATGGGGCCGTATAGGGACAGAGGAAAGGAGAGACGGGGTAAAGAGGAAATTCGAAGGGAGCGAAGGAGGGGGGGAAGGAGAGGGAAGAGGAGGAGGAGGAAGGGAAAGGGAGAGGGGAGAGAGGGGCAGAATCTTCGTAAAGTAGATAATGTATCATGGTATGTAAAGTAGAGATGTCAAGTGAAAGCAATTGAAGTCAAAATGTTAAGTATAGAGTGGAATCTGTAAATATATGGTTTTAAAAAAACAACTCCGTTACATGTCCCCTCTTTTAACACGCATTTTCTCGTAATATAAGTAGAGATTTCTCTTTCTTGGCTGTATACTACATGCATGTGTGAAGGTTCGTAATTCCAAAGGTTCATATTTCTGAAACACAGATTTCCCATACCGCAGGGTGCATAATTCGAAAATGAAAAGGTTTCATGATTGCGAACATTTGTTGTTTCATTTATTTATTCAGGTTTGTTCATCCGAAGGCTAATAATTAACCTTCCAAACTCGTATATATAATTTTCCGCATTTCACACTACCACCCCCTGACTGGAGCCCCCCCCCCCCCCCCCCCCCCCCATCACTGTACACCACTATAGACGGACGTACTATTCATCGTCTTGTCATCCCACAGAAAGGGAATAATAGATGTTAGCTATTCGGCTATAAAAAAAAGAAAGATTATTGATCACTCATATAAATCTGACCTGATTCTAATAAATAGTAAATAATAGATAAGTGAAAGCTCGGGGTAAATCAGATCAGGAATAATAAAGTTAATAAAGTTTAAAAATTCATCATTTTTAAAATGATTGCACCGCAAAAAATATCCAGCTTGAAAAGAGATAATTTACCACTTGTATAGATTTGACTTGATTTTAAAGTGAAACTTTATGGGTAAATCAGACAAGGAATCAAGAACATTATGATCTTTTGAAATTTGAGATATCTATTAATATAATTATGGAGAATCCTCCCTTTTTTGGGAAATTCAATCATGATGTCATACTAATCCATTTTGTTGCGTCCCTATACTTGTACCTGCAAAAGTGAGGTTTAACTTACAAGTGAGGGTGAAATATCTTATCGATCATAAAACTTTAGCCTGACATTGCATGAAGTTTGAAGTTTTGAAGTTTGAAGTTTATTTGTTCCACATTCCACATTTACAGCAAAACAATTTTTCAGAAGTGATTTTACAAGCATAATTGTCAATTTCAAAACATAGGGGTAAAGAACTCTGATCAAGTAGAATGTACAGTAACTTAGGTATAAAGTTTGAGAGTATAAACGACTGGCAAAAGAAGTAAGAAAAAATGTAAAATGTGGGGAGCCTAAATAAAAAGCATTGCTTGTAAATGATTAGGCTCCCGTACACAGTAATTAATTCTGATTGGGATGCAATAAAACGGCGAGATCATAGACGGATTAGAACTATCATAGATTGATACTTTATAACTGATAAAGTAGAAAAACCTTAAGTTCGTATAGCACAAAGTACTTGGAAGCCAAGTACAGAAACAGAGATAGTTAGACAGAGAGAGAGAGGGGCGAGAGAGGGGGTGGTGTATCTTGTGTGAGATCCTGTGTATATACATGGTACATGTATTTCTGTCATGAGAGGCACTATATTTTTCTAGGGGGAATTGCTATATACATTTTGTTACATTTTGTTACTGGGGGTGCTGTGAGCAACAAAAAAAAAAAAAAAAAAAAAAGGGTCCTCAGCGTTTTAGGGTCTCTTTTTAACTACTTTTTAGCAAACAGCACCCCCAGCAAAAAATTGCAGGGGGTGCTGCAGCACCCCCCGCATCCCTGGCTCCCAGGCCTCTGTATAATAATACGTACATGTATTTGGGCTAATTCAGATAATCAAACTGGTAATAGGAGAGAGAATAAGGGAGGGGAGAGAGAGCTAACAGGGGGGAGGCGGAGTGACAGAGATACCAGGAGGGAAAAAGAAGAGAGCTATGGAGATCGAGAGCCTGAGAGTATAGGCCTATACAGTCCCAACGATCGATGCATATTCCCCACACATCTAAATGCATTGCTAATTAAGCTACATGTAGTAAACATGGTAAAAGCGTAGATATGATAAAAGCTATGATTCAAGCAGAATTAACCAATTAAAAATATAACAAAGTTTCTGATTTAAAAAAAAAGAAAAGAAAAAAAAATCTAACGGCAATATGGTTTGACTTCTTTTTGTTTCTCCACCCCCCCCCCCCCCCCACCCCCTTTTTCTTTTGCGAGTTCATAAAGCCGCAAATACCGCGAACGCACAGTCATACTGGCGGTTTCCTTGCCATAATTACGCCACACTTAGTTTTTAAAGACTTTTGAAAATATACATTATTGGCGAATACACAGGGGATACTTGGCGTCAAAACCGCGTGAGCATAATTATCTACATCTCCTCGGCAACGTTTGACGCTACTTATTCTGTGTGCGTGTAGTTTTAGATGCTTCTGAAACTACTAAAATTGCTTAAGTTAATATTATTTTCATCGAAAAATTCATTGGAGGATGGCTGACAGAGGATATCATTTGAAGTTTGGACCAGGGGCCGCTGAATCAGTGGATCAATATATGGAATACAGACGGTAAAACTTTGCTTTCTTTCTGTGCAGCGTCATATTTTTAGCGCAAATTGAGCTCGGTGGTGGCCCGAGGTCTCGGGGAAGCCATTCAAGCTGACCCGATGATGAAAAATGGGTTATTCTGCGCTCCTGACTAAGCCATGGCTATATAACTAGCCTAATATGCCATGGCTAAGATTTGACTTGGAAGATTTATTTTAAATTCTTCTAATGTTTAATATTATTTTATCAACGATGTTCTGAATGTTCTAACGAGTAAATGTGCTAAAATATCTCATCTAAATTTGGGCAAACAATGTCAATTGCACTTGCAAAAAAATGGGGCCCTGTTTACTGTCATGACTGTGTGTTAAGTGTCTGTTACTGTTTTCTACTGTCTATAGTACTAAGTGTTACTGTTACTATACCACACGCAGTTATTTGAGGTTATTAATAGATAACCTCGCAGTCCATATCTGCATACCACCATGACCACAGAGAATTGCCTCCTACATGTATAGTCGTCATAGAGAGTGTGTATCTCCAGCACGTGTGTGTTTTGAAATAGCCTGAAAATGTCACTGTCTTGATGAAGGTGCCATGTTACTAGTATTTACGGAACCATCACTATGTGGGGCTGTTTCAATTTTGGCAGCGTTCATGACCTCTAACTAAGTTAAAGAGGTAAATACACCAATATAATCAGTCAAATTTTGAGAAAATACTTTCCTCTACATTTTAGGATGATAGAATATCTGATTTCATGTCAGCTTCTTCAACAGGATCTTTATCATCTTGATCAAGTGAAATTTTCAGGCTGTTTTTGGCTGGCGATCTTGCTTCTTTCCAGCATACAAACATGTATGTGCGCTGTGCTAGAGATCACACACTGACACTTGCTATGGGAGACAAATTCTTCGCGGTACAACGACAAAGGTACGGAGTGCAAGGCTATTTTCAGTAACCTCACATATGTGTGCTAGAGCCCTGTTCATTTTTCTTTGGTTAATTTCTTGACAGACCTGAATAGTTTGGATCATTGTTTTCATTTCATGCGTGTACAGGTAGGCCTACAGTTATAATTGTATGATTGTTGGTGATCATGATAGTGAAACTGTAGCCGACAAACCTTCAAACATGTGTTAATCTTTTCATTATCAGATATGTCTATGAAATTTTCCTCCTGCAGGGACTTGCAAGGGCCCTTAGAGCCCAGATTAATTTGTGTTGGTTTACTTGTCATTCAACCCAGAATAATTTTGATCATTGTTTTCATTGCCTACGTTTTCAATCACAGGATTGTTGGTGATGATGATGGCGGGACCTTGTTCACTCCACAGCAGTATGAGGAATACAAGAAGAAGGTCATCCCCACCCGGATGAAGAACCGTTTATTCGTAAGCTGGACATCGCCCAGTGGGATGGACTGCAAGATGATCGGCCCCGAAACAAAGTGTTTCTGTCAGCATAGGTAGAATGTCTTCCAAATAGACTACCCCCAATTCTAAAATGATCTTTCTTTTTTAAAGCAGTTTACAGACAAGCAAAGGCTTGTTTATTATTTTGCATGTAAACGACATGGGGTGAGAAAAAAATATCTGCAAGAAACAAAGGCCCAGAAGATAACTTAGCGAATTGCAATGGTGCAGAAAGAGGAGGAAAAGAAGCATGGAGGAAAATTGTCATTTTTGTATGTGTTTCTAACCTTAGAATCAGACACATCTGAATAAAAGTTTTCATATTATTTTCCTTAAAAGTGTTCAAAGATTTAAATAATAATTCTACATCCTAATATTTTGGTTCTGCCTCTATGGAATGAAATTTTGATTTTGAATAATTTTATCATATCATGCGTTCTTACACGCCACAACATTTTGCTTTAAGTTTACTCATTTATCTGTGTGTTATAAAATACATACATGTAAATGTCAAGTGCACTATGCTATAATGTAATGCTGTTGCGTTTTGTTCAGGCATAACTTTCATCATGTTATGTGGGAACAAGGCAGGCTATTAAAGGGATACTCAATCGCAGATTGTGGACGAGAGGGCACGTGTTCGTTACCTGATCATGCCGTTGCCCCATGGGGTTCAATCTTCGGACAGACTAGTCGCTGTGCAACATGCATGCTCCACCTGAGCTCGAGCTCTCCTGCGAGATTCGGTCGGCTTCGTGCAGTCCGAAATATAATCCCAGTAGTCCAACGGACGCGTTCTACGCACAAGCTTTGTGTACGAGTGAATGGGGGCTTACGCAATCCTGACTTTCCCCACAGCCACCCGGTTGCGTCTCCCTTTAAGGGGCAGGGCAGGCTGAAAATTATGGCTAAATGCCCAGGGTGTTCACTTGGACACTCGCTTTCCTATCCCTACACTAACATAATTCCCAACTTAAACCCAGGATAAAGCACTGTACCTAACCCAGAAACTAAACTAAAACCTAATTGCAACCCTAACACCAACCACTATTTTTGACAAAATAAAACCAAATAAGATTTTGCAAAATATATTTGGTCACCAAGTTTAATCAGGAATTTTTCCAAGTCTTTATATTACCAGTACTTATGCCCTTGAGCAAATCATTTTATCTACATTGCTCCTCTCCACCCAGGTGTTAAATGGGTACCCGGTAGGATGCGAACATCATTGTGGTTGGATTAGCATGTGCGCGCTTGGAAACAGGCGACTGGTCGAAATGCTCCCCATAGGAGTAGAGAATGTGCACTGTAATGTGCTGAATCGCAATTGCATCCAGTGACCGGGGTAATAATTCTGTAAGCGCTTTGGTCGGGTAAATTGTAACTGGTAAGGCGCTATTATAACAAACAACTATTATTGTTATTATTATTATTACGTGTCATCATTGTGGTGCCTTCCAGGTACAAGCAACACAAGACAGACTTTGAGACGATCCCGACAGACCGCCCCATCCTGCTGCCATGCAGGGTCAAAGGTTGTAAGTGCGTCTCCTATAACTACGTGCCACTCAACGGCAGTCAGCCAATCAGATGCAGGTGTAAGCATTATTCAGATGATCATTCCGAGGACAAACACCATGGGTGCCGAAAAAGTAAGTTTCGAAGGTGCTCAGTTGAAATTTGCTCTGTGATTTATTTAGTCAAAGGTGGAGGGAGGAGGTCGTAGCATCTTCTTTATACAAATTACTTTTTTAGGTGATTAGTGCCTTTTAAACAAGTCCTTTCTCCTTGTACCATTTTCATTCAGCTGGATGCCAGTGTGTAGCTTTCAAAAGTTCATTCACCTGCAGCTGCACCCAGCCAACCTACGCACACGAGACCATCGTAGAGACGAAGGAGGAGCGTCAAGCTAGGGGGCATCCCGTGGGTCACGATGTTCCCTACGCAGCCATGGGTGGACTGACTGGGTTTAGCTCTCTAGCCGAGGGTTATATGAGACTGGATGATAGTGGAATAGGTGAGAACATGTTCCTTATGAGGGGGGCAGGGCAGTAAGTAGGCTTAAATCATTTTCAACTCTTGTCTCATGCATTGATGAAGTTTACTGTCTGGAATTAAGCAGGAGAAATTAGGGAAGCGTTTCATCAAGCGTTTTGTCAGTGATTTTTACTGACAAATTTGCTCTCAGCCAATCAGATGCAAGGATTTCAGTAGCTTATAACAGTTGTTGGTAAAAATCACTGACAAAACGCTTGATGAAACGCTCCCCTGGACCCCATCTTTTTTAGAGTTGCGATGGATTGAATTGATTGCACATCCTCAAATGCAAACTTAAAATCGCATATCTCTTTTCAATCTTAAGTTAAGTTGCAGTCAATTTTAGAGCAATTGCAATTCTTTATAAGATGGGGTCCTGAAAAATATAAAGCTACTGATCCTCAAGCATCAAAAAAAATTAAATTAACCAGTTGAAGTAATACCTATAAAGATAAAGTAGAGTTCTGGTCATGCAATTGCATTGTGAAAGAAACTATTTCAAAGCAATTGAGAAAGGTTGAGCATGTCTACATAAGAAATAATTTACCCTATGAAGTTTACAATCATCAAAATGATAAGAAATTGACCCAATCTCACTGAAAAGCACATGTACTGCACACAGAAATGGGTATAAGGGACTGCACACGCAAGTGGCATGAATGTTTGGCCTTTCAGCCATTTCTCGTCATATTTCGAATATGAGGGCATTTGAAGAGCTATCCTTTTCAGGGGACATTTCTCGTATGATGTTCTTCCAAACTGACATTTTAAAAAAATGAGAAAGCTCACAAATTATTTTTCAGCTCTCCAAGAACTCTACCTTCTCTTTAACCTACTGCCATCAGCTATTGAACTTACAAACCAAATCATTTTGTCCCTCAGGTACCCCCGATGAAGCCTTCTTAAATCAAGCAATAGGAGCCAGCGACCATCCATTCCTACGCATGCATGCTCCGGCTCTCAATCAGCTGGAAGGTAGGAGAGGTCAAGAGGTGGCCCAGCTGACCGATGACATGGCTAACTTCAAGCTGACAGGCACTGACGCTGACATGGAATACTATGAGAAGAGATACCAACAAAGGGTGAGTTCTATAACTAAGATGCATTCCGACCTTTTGGATTAATAATAATAGAACTATTCATACATGTTAATACTCATAAAAATATCCATGCAAGCTCCCTCCAACTGGGATCCAAATTTTCACCGATACGTCTATCATCTAATTGGCTGTACATGTATGTTTGAGGTTTGATGTCGTTTTCTTTGCTTTTTTTTTTTGTCTTGACCAATAGCATGAGCAAATTTATCCAGTGTGCAAAACCTACATGTATAAAACAGCCACTGAACAGATTACTATTGCTACCATCCAGTGCTTGCCCTTGGGAAAAAATGCTCCTAAATACTTGCCCACAATGAAAACGTACAAGTTAATTTAAATAACAAATTGTGACAAAATTTGCGTAATTTTTTTTCTCTATGATTCTCTTCCTGATTGTGTTCAGCTGAAAGAAGAGAGGATGAGAGCCAGGGCTGCACCTAACATCAAGCCTCCTGCTCGTAGACAAGCTTTGCCACAGACAAGATCAGGATCATCGAGTGCAAGTAAATCAAAGGCCACATCATCAAGATCTGGGAAACCTGCTACTGGAAAGTAACTAAGCTTCTGCACCAAACCCTGCACTAAAGCTGAGGTGCCATTAAAACAAAGGCCACATCATCAAGATCTGGGAAACCTGCTACTGGAAAGTAACTAAAAGCTTCTGCACCAAACCCTGCACTAAAGCTGCGGTGCCATTAAAACAAAGGCAACATCATCAAGATCTGGGAAACCTGCTACTGGAAAGTAACTGAATTCCTGTGGTAGGCCTCGCTCTATTAAAAGCTGTTATATTGCATAGATTAGCCCAACAGTTACATGTCGTTTTTCCTAAGGTTCATAATTCCAAAGGTTCGTTTTTCCGCAGGTTCGTTACTCTGACAGTTTGTAATTCCAATGGTTATAATTCCGAAAATGAAATAGAGGTCGTAATTCCGAAAAAGAAATAGGGTTTGTAATTCCGAAAATGAAATAGGGTTCACAATTCCGAAAATAAAAAAGGTTCATGTTTCAGAAGGTTTGTAATTCCGAAAAGTTACGTAGGGCTCTATTGTATTTTCGGAATCACGAACCTTCGGAATTATGAACCCTTTTTCATTTTTGGAATTGCGAACCTATTTCATTTTTGGAATTACGAACCTTCGGAGTAATGCATCAAATGTTCAGAATTATAAACTCTATCTCATTTTTGGAATTATGAACCCCCTGCTACAGGAAATCTGTGTTTCGGATTTACGAACTTTAGGAATTATGAACCCCCTGCTACAGGAAATCTGTGTTTCGGATTTACGAACTTTTGGAATTATGAACCTTCAGAAAAAACGAGTACATCCCAACCCGACTTCTATGTGCCAGTAAAACAAAAGCTACATAATCAAGCTGTGAAAACCATGCTACTGGAGACTAACTGAAATCCTTCAGTAAGTCCTGCACTAAAGCTGTGGAGATGTTGTGGTCTAGTGCATAAGTCACTGGATTGTGGATCACAAGGTCAGGGGTTCTAGTCCCTGCCTTCACTATCAATTTTCTTTGGCAAGACATTAATCTACATTAGCCACACTTGACCCAGGTACATATATAGGAAGTGGGTACCTGGTAGGATTATTTGTTGAAATGCTTGATGAGCTGATAAAAGTTGATGCAGCTAAAGCCAGGGTAACGATTTCTAAAACTCTTTAGAAGCATACCATTTGACATATGCTATATAAGAAATTAAGAATAGAACTTTGTTATTATAATTACTGATGCTGTTCAGGTACTGAAGAGAGTTATCCAATCACCTTGAATATTAAGAGCCATCCACAATTGAAAATTATTATTGAATTGTAATGAACTGAAATAGTTTTTCTTGTTGCTACCTGTTATCTACAAAAAATCTTGTAAGGTGTATTTAGATAGTATGTTCATAACTTGATTGAGTGGATTTTGACTAGAATTGCAATGTGTTATGAAGTTACAACTGGAAATGGAAATGGTAATCAGTTTGATTCTATACTTAATTTTTTTTAAAGGATTACTTTTGTAACTCTTTTTTGCCTATAATTCTACATTCATCCTCCAAGGGAACAGTGAGTGGTAGATATTGGAAATAAAATGGTCCTGGGGAGCGTTTCATGAAAGGAAGTTGTTGGATATTTTATCCGACAACTGTTATAAGCTACTGAAATCCTTGCATCTGATTGGCTGAGACACCAAAGCTGTCGAAGCTTGGGTTACACCCTGCTAGGAATACATCCATCAGCTTTTGTTAGCAATAGCTGATATGTTTAATCAGTCAGTACAAAAAGAAGAAAAAGGTACGAGTTGAAAATGGGCAGCTTCTTCAAAATAGTGTTCAAAATGTATTAGATCTTTTGCAATGTCCTGTTATTCAGACTATGTTTTATGGAGAGTGATCATTTTCTTACGCTGCTCCTTTGATTTTGAATAGGTCTACTATCCAAGGATTCATCCACAATATCTAAGTTTAAAATTGTCCTTAAAATGTGCTTGTTAAAAAAGCATTTTGAATGAACTATGTTTGGCATTTTACCCCATCTGTCTATCCTATTTTTTCCTTTCCTAAAGTGCATAGAGACCCTACAGCAGTGATATGCACTATAAAACCATTGTATTATTATGATTATTATTACCGGTATATTATATTATATTATATTATGTGGATACTAAATTTATGTATCTGAGTTTCAAAAGACGCAGAGTCCCAGATTTTTCCTACATTTTATTTTGGACTGTGGTCTTGAGCTTTTGTTCCATTTATTTATATGCTAGAAAGAGATAGCTAAAAGTTCTGGATGCTTTCGTTTCAGTTTTCAGGTTTGTTCCATAGATTTACATTTTTATGAAATTATTGTAAAAGAAAGCAATCCAAATTAACTGTTACGACTAGAAGTTTGCATTTGTTAATATATCTATATTTATATATCTATATTATGAACAACTTATTTGAGGAACTGAAATAGGGAAGAGACCGATTAGTTTGAATGTTGCAATTTTTCAATTTATATCATAATGTTACCGTTGAGTGATTGAAACTGTATCAACAAAAAAACATCCACCATACAGAAATAGTGCCTCATTGTTGTTTGAACGAGAATTTCTTCTTTTTGTCAACCCTTGTTGGAATATTGTGCAAATTATCTTTATGAAATATACTAAAGGGAATTCCAAGTGTATCAATTAACTTAAAAAAATACAGCAAGAATGTATAATATTAACCTTAAAAGACTTTATCTGACCTTCTGCGGGTTAACGTTCAAGGAGTTTGAAGAAAAGAAAGGAAATATCAAACCCCCTCACGCGGAACTGACCTTCCACTTGGGTTCCGCTCTGGCCCTTATTTTGTGCGAGTGCTTACAGGTGACTAGTCGACGTCACTAGTCTAATCACAAGTCGCTGTAAAGTTTATTTAGAGGGTGTGTAAATTTGCAATTAATCATTATAGAATTAACATTTTAAGCTCATACTTTGAATGAAGTATAGCGACATGGAACCCCTAACATGCTGAGCAAGATATTTGTTGGTGACTGGTACACTTTGGTATCAAGTTGCTCTGAACAAAAGTAGAAAAATCGTAGAAATAGATCGGTGAAAGTTTGAACAAAATCACCGTATCAACCACCATGTCATTCCAGAATATTACCTTCTGTTGCCTTATTTTCATCCCTCTCAAAATCATCTATAATTCTAGTGGTTGTGTTACAATAAGAGAATAGCAGTTGAATGCAACTTTGATAAGGTTTTTATTAGAATAGGTTAATATTTATGATTTAAAAAATATAAAGCAGATCTTGATGATTTGTAGTTGCCAGAGTGCAGTTGTGTGCAATTATAAACTACTTTAGTATGTGTGTGTCTGATTTTAGATAGACACACTGTAAGGTAAGAAATATGATATTAGCTATGCAGGTAGGTTTTTTGGAACATACTTTGTGACAAAATAAAGTTGTCTTTCATGTTGTTTATACTTCAATTTTCCGTCCATTGTGTACTTTTTACTATCTTTTTATATATCCTTTTGATGAAACCTCTTATGCATATATGTTTGTCAATATTTCACATTTTAAATGTGATATATATGCAAATTCAATTATAGAGTAAATAAATTGCAATAATAAGCCAAATTAAGATATACTGCTTGTATTTATTTTGTTGACCTGTTTGATGCACCTTCACGTCTAGCTATCAGCTCTGCCTTTGTTAATTTTTCTGAGTCTTTATTGCATGCTCTCTCTCTAAGGGTGTTAATTCATTCTCTGGAAGAGAGGGGGTGCCAGATTGGGGCCAGCAAACAGATTAATTTGTGTATATGCTTATTTAGCATAATTCTGATTCCCCCGCCCTCATTGATGTCTATCATTTCTCTAGCTCTTTATATTTTCTCATTCATTTCCTTTCTCTCTGTCATCTCTGTCCAATATATCTTGTCCCATTATCTTTTGCAAATATGTTCATGAATATTTTTATAGAGTTGTGAGTATATCTCTGTTTGGAGCCAGAAGGGCGTTAACCCTGTGTAAATTATACGAGTTAACGCCCCTCTGGCTCCAAACAGACGATATGAATTTGTACATCAGACCTACATTTTGTAGCCCTATCTAGAATCAAATTTTATTTATTAATTTTGTTTAATAACACAATGATGAAAATACTACTCTATTTTGTGAATTCAATTTTTAAATTATACTGCAAATACGGTTTCTGGCAAACATGTTCGTAGTCAATAGCCCCCCCCCCCCCCCCCCCCCAAGAAAAAATAAAAATAAATAAATAAATAAATAAATAAATAAATAAATAATAATAATAAATAAATTAAAAAAAATAAAATTTTAAAATTTTAAAAATAAATAAAAAATAAAAAAAAATAGAGCAATGTAGGAACATGCTTATAATACTAAATAGCTCGTCTGCAAATTAAAACAGAGCTAATACGTTTCATAATACTGATTAGGCAATATCGTGATACAGGCCCCGCAACTTACCCGTCTTGTAATCGATTACTAATCATCTTCTTAGACTTCTAACTTCAGCCAACTCACTAGTTATACTCGTGTTACAGGCCCCGCGCAACCACGTTGAACAGCTTACAAAACGGAAATGGGGCCTGTATCACGATTAACATTATAAACTCGTGAACAAGGCCCCATCCTATGCAAAATGAAGATATACAACACGGTAGTGGGGCTTCAAGATTACATATAAGGGCATAGTTGCAAGGGAGGCGATAAAGGCAGGGCGGATCCGAATCGGCCGCCCCCCCCCTTTCAAACCCTTAAGTACACAATAAAACAAATTGCCTCCTTAATTTATTGGGGGCGGAGGGGGGAATTGCAAGGGGTCTAAACAATTCTTTTAATGGGGGACTCCCCCAATGTATATTTTTGAGGGGGTAATGGCAAGGGGGGGGGGGGGGGTAATTGCAAGGGAGGGGATAAAGGCATGGGCGGATCCAGGGGCTAAAGCGGCCGTGCCCCCTTAAAATCCAAGTGGCATGCCTTAACTACACAAAATAATTTCCTTTTTTTGGGGGGGGGGGGGGTGTTGGGGGGACTACAAGGGAGGGGTTATTGCAATGCAAGTGGCATGCGTTAAGTACACAAAATAATTTCCTCTTTTTTTTTGGGGGGGGGGCGGAATTGCAAGGATGGGGTTACAACGATATATAAGGGGATACTTTCCCCCAATATTTAAACTTTTTATTTTGGTGGGGGGGGGGGGGGGTATTGCGCTGAAGTGACAGATAAAAATTAAATTAAAAGGAGGTCCAACTGAAAAGCAAAGCCCAAAAAAAGGCGGGGGTGCCTCAGGAACAAAAGAGGGGTTGAGCAAAATAACAATACAAATGAAAGGTAGAATACACTCAAGGAAACTCATTGTAATGACAATGCTGAAAAAATACAATGATTTAAGAAAGAAAAATTGGGATTTTTTTTTTCTTTTCTTTTTTTTTTTGGTGGGGGGGGGGGAGATATGCCCACGAATAAATAAATGAATAATATATGAATACATGTACACATTGGCGGATCCAGGGGGACACTTTCGGCCCGTGTCCCCCGCCCCTTTTTGGAATGAAGATTTTTTTTTTTGCTTGTCAGGGAATTATGGAGGGCAACCGGACCCCCATAACCCCCTACTGAGCGAATTTTGAAGGTTTGACGAAAAAAGAAATTTTGTCCCCCCCCCCCCACTCCCCCACTGAGCGAGTTTTCGAGAAGCATGCCGAGACCAAAAAAATATGGGTCACCCTTTTAACAAACTTTCATTTTTGTGCCCCCTCTTTTACTCAATCCTGGATCCGCCCCTGCATGTACATTTCAACCCCCCCCCCCCCCCCCCCCGACACCAACAGTACATAGTGTCCTTTAAAATGTCACACCCTTGGTTAGATTTGAAATGCTCACTGCGTTCCCTACTTTTATTGTACAGCAATTTACAATATAGCTGAATCCCACCCCCCCCCCCCCCCCCCCCCCCCCCCCCAAGGCATTTTCACGAGTAGATATGGAACAGCAGTCCTCATCGAGGCCCCGCTGCTGTATTCTGTGGCTTGAAATTCCGTAGCACGGGGCGTCGATAACGATTATAACTAGTATGGTCGTGAAACAGGCCCCATTTGGGCACTGTAGGACATGCAGCAGGGCCTGGATCACGAGTATAACTAGTGAGCTGGCTGAAGTTGGAAACCTAATACAAAGGTATGATCGATTACACTTGCAAACTAGCGGGGCCTGTATCACGAGTATGCCACTGATTATTTTCTGGTTATTAATGATGCTTGATTTCCTTGAAATTCTCAGAAAATTATATATAGAGAGTATAGCTATAATTATAAATCAAAGCTTTCATTGGGAGTCTCAATGGACAGTGTACAGAAATCGTCCTTCCAAGGAATACAATGTACAGTCATATCGCCTCGAATTCATTAGTTTGCCGCCATCTACGTCTGGAGCACCAAAATGGCAGCGACCATGAATGGATCTGTGGCTGTTCGGGGTGGAGGAATTTTAACAAATCGAAGGCCTGTATTTACCTCAGACAGCAAGTAAGGTTTCCTTATATTTTTATGTAGTCAATGTGGTTATGTAAAACTATTTCTGCTGATAATGAAATGTTTTGATAGAATTTTGTCGAGTTGACCAAGCGTGAGAGATCACCACATGTTACTACAGTCCCATATCCTGAAAATGACGTTGCACTTGCACTTTTTTGCAGCATCACGTGGCGTTGGTGGTTTTTGCAGTCGCGCAGCAGTAACTGTGTCTGTGTGCAATGAGAGATGAGAAAAGTGAAATATATTGCTCTATAATACGATGATTAACTCATAATTCGGCCTTCTCGTGAAATAAGCCGGTCATCGAGTGTGTATACACACACTGCCGTGTAAAGTCAATGGAGGATGTGAACCCTCATCATGCTCGTAGGGAATTTATACTAGGGACACCAATACGAAAATCTAACTTTTAAATTAAGCTAAATTAAGAGTTAAAACCTATCCCTGATGAAAGGCAATGTCAACACAAAACAAACTCACCAATTTGCTGTCTCAGAAATGGTCTTCAAAGAGAGATATTTTGCTGTAAAGTTGGTAACTCCGGCTACGCCAAATTGAGCCTTTCGCCTTGACAAAAACTGCAACGTCATGCTGATATCGTTACGTTGGCAATTAGAAAGGCCGAAATGGGCAAAAAGTTACCTAATTACAATAACAATAGCGAACCTGCGCGATATGAAATTCAAATTCCCCGCCCCAGCGAGCTCAATTTCGGTAGCTAGTCTTGGAAAAATGCGTAAACAGTATTTTAAAATTCTGTGTTGTGAGACCGAGCACAAAATGGAAGATTTCGAGCTCAAACGATTAAAAAGAAAAAAATTAGACGATCCATTCCAATAATCAGGCCCTAGACCTAAATTTTTAGTAAATATCTGAAATCTTACTGGCCTTATCTGTGGTTTCTCACCATTTTCTTGTCTTGTCGTCATTCGCTCACGCTCAGTCTGACACCGGGCCGTCGTGCATATCTAGCTGCCTAGCACATGCACAGTACAGAGTTCAATAGGCACTGAACTTAGCGTTTCGCATTCGCTCGATAGAGTCAGCTTGTCTTGCCGATTTTATGTAGGTCGGTAAATTATGATTGTAAGCATTCTTAAAAATATTTTATGACAAAAGAGAAGTATAAAATAATAATATTCACAAGTATAGATATATATTATTGCTTAAATTGTTTTATTATTAACTTATTTTTAAATTAAAAAAAATAATATTACTAGGTAAAAGAATGCAGTCAGCAAAACCGGCAACGCCGAAAACGAAAAGCATGTACCCGTAACAAGGATAAGACATTTTGGCAATGGGTCTTTCTACCCCGTTTTGGACCTAGAGGTCTATTTCATGATTGATTGTCTTGTTGCCGTTTTGGACCCTTTTTCATGATTCATTGTTTAATGTTTAAAAATATAAGATGAAAGTCAAAAGTTTAATATTCATCAAAAAAAAAGACGACTTGCAACTAAAAGCTGATGTTTGTTTTCACAAAGTTTGTACAAAATTGATCACATCATAATGAAAACAATAAAATCAGAAACAATTAACACCAGTTTTCAAGAGTCTGTTTAAACTCAAGACTACCAGCATCTTTACTCTAAGATTATACAGATTATAAGATTATACGATGTAAACCGAGCGGGAAACCGAGTCATGAAACAGAGAGTTCTTTGTTCTCCCAAATTACATGTTTTGGTCATTCTGGAATGCATGATTGTTGAAATGATGCTTGCTGAAAGGTTTGAGTTTATACATACTGTAGCATATATATTTTTGGACGTGGTGGAACAGCTACAAAGGCCCATTTCGGTAAGAATATATAATATCTATCTCTAGCTCTATATAGTTTGGTAGAATATGATAATACTTAATAGGTGTAGACAAAGATAGAGTTGTGCCATCGTCATGATCGTCATGATCGTGCATGCTGCAATGATAGTGCAGGATAGTTGAGTTCTTTGTCCTTCATGAAAGAATTACATTACTATAAATTTTTAGTGTTTTAATTCGGCAAGTATTGTTGCAATGATCATTGATGTAAAGAATCATTTGTTGATGGAGTTTCATGTTTGATATATTGAGTAAATTTATGTTTTAGGAAAGAGACAATTTCTCATTGTTATTAACTGATATATTTATTCAAGCTTATCTTTTATGATTGAAATAATTTAGTAGTCTGTTGCGTCTTTTTAATATTTTATATAGACCGAATTTCTTAAACATACTTGAAACAGTTACTATTTATTGAATTGAAAAGTACATAATTAATGTGGTTTATTTTTCTCAGATATGATTAATATTTTCTTATATTATATCGTTATATATATATTTCACATTTTTAGTTATAGGCTTTTACATGCTAACAGGATGAAACATTTATTAGTTGGACAAAAAAAAAAAAAAAAGATTTCAAAAGGCTGCCACAAAATGTTTTTCTTTTAATTTATGTGTATATTCAATAAAAATATAATCACAATATTTACAAACGTTTAAAAAGATTGGCATGAACAGAACAAGATCAAACATAAATCAAAGAAAAAATATAAAGAAAGGAAAAACATATAAAGAAAGGAAGAGCATGACCTGCACAAAGTTATAGTTATTATACAGGTATAATCATGTGAAAGTCCCTTGCATTCTGCAGCTCATTTTCAAAGTGTAAACTGATGCAAAGGAATGTTGCATCCTTGAGTTCGAAACAATGAAAGCTCTATGGACCTTATCTGTCCTAAATTTGTTGACCTCTGCGTGTTTGTAGAGCGAATGCAAAACACATGTCTCTCTTTTCCTCTCTCTCCCAAAATACCCTACGCTCATCCAGATTATATCCGTACGTGCTGCACAATAATTTTGTTCAGAGATCGACGGCGAAGAATGGACAGGCAGCGCATGCATTATGCATCTCTCTCTCTCTCTCTCTGGCCTACGCTTCCATCCACGTGCGCAGTCTGACTGTTGTGAATACAGTATACAGCCAGCCACACACAATCTTCCACTATACAACGGGTTCAAGAATCGGCTATCAAAGGTCAGGACTGGGTAAGAGTAGACTTATTATTCAGTCATATTTACTAAATTATCCTTTTGAACACTTCTAATACTCATAGGGTTAGTATTGCACTCTATGGACGATCTTGATGCCTGTGTGCACTGATATGAGAAATAGGGTCTTCGTGTGAGACTAGGCTACATGATTTCCCTCGCGTGTCACGTAAGAAGCTCATCAATATTCATGTTTCCACACCGATATAAACTAGATATTTCGCAATAACGTTGCAATAATTATCTTTATTCATGAGTTAGAGACCTGGTCGGCGCGAAAATATGACGTCATATTTCACAGTTTTCCCTCTATTTTTGAGATGGCTATAGCTATGGAGCTCAAACCAAAGTACGTTTGACTTAAAAATCATCTTCTATCTATACCTTTATGTCAATAAAGTAAAAGTGTAAAATAAGGAGCAAATCCTCTATTTTCTTTATATTTTCAAGTCTATAGGGGTACCATACATTGACATCTCGTGAATTATTCCCTATCAAAAGTTCTTTGACTGAAGCTATCACCCTTATTTTTTGTGCCTACTTGTTGCCAGTTAGAAGATTTTTAGTGATCAAACTTGCAGGCGCCCTCATTTCGTTACGCATTGCGATGTGTGTACGTTTTTCGTGAGCTGCTATGGAAATTATTGGATTCAAAACCGCCAAATTCTGCAACATCGTAACTCAAACGAGTAAGTTCTGTTAAAGATCGTAATTACAGGGATGTTTTGGTGTGTGTCATTGTCTTTGTTTCAGTGATGAAATCAAAGACGGGTTTTAAAAAATAATTTTGTAGTCATCAATTATCACTGATTATTTTCCAAGGCCTAGGGCGACGACGAGCGCGTATCGGAAGCAAAGCGTAGCCAACGCACCCTCGACGTGTTGGTGTCCCTATTTATACACGCAATAAACTGCATGTACAAAGTGAATGTGGGGTGGCTTATTTCACAAGAATGCCCATAATTCAATGTGATTTTACTCCTGTTAATTCCAAAATGAAAATAAATTGTACATGTGCCATATTTTAGACTAGTTTCAGTGATCATGGTGATGGTGTCATCTCCTCACTTGTCTGCTTGTCTTTGACTTTGCCTTTGGTCTTTGGATTTCTCATGTTTGTTTTTTCAATTCCCAGTCAGCATGGTCAGTCACTCCAGACTCATTTCAAATGCTTTTGCTGCCCATTGTCATGTCAGTAATTATTCATGATGATTTTACCTTAAACTAGGGAAAATCCACCTTGATATCAAGATGGTTTTAAAAGAAGCAGAAACAAAAACTAAAACATGTAAAACTAGAAAAAGATTAATAATAGAAGTTGGTGAAATAAGAAAGTTGTAATAAATCAAACACAATTTGGCAATTCCATGACGTTTCTCGCGAGCTCCTCTCCCATATGCCCTGAACTTAAGAAATCATTGATTAATCAGGTAAATTTCCATTTCTTCTATTGTCTAGAAAATGTTATCATACATGCACCGTTGACATAATCATTGCACATGTTTTACACAAAACCTGTATGAAACAAATCTACTCCATCAACAACTAAGAATGAGCAAATGAGAGAGGAGCTCGCAAGAGTTGCCGATTTGTGTTTGATTGATTACGACTTCAAAACTTCATAACTTTCTTATTTCTTATCATATTTTGCTCAAACCTTCACTGATCTTAATTTGTCTGCTTCTGTTAAAATCAATGTATAAGAAGGGTGGACATTCCCTTTAATAAGATCTTGTGGAATAGCAGATGTAGTGCACAATGGGTAATGGGTAGTTGTCTATAGTATACTATATGTTCTGAAGAAAGGGGATAGGGTATAATTTTATACTTGAATTTGTGATTTTTTTTTTTTTTTTTCATATTAAGAGATAATTTCACATCTCTGCAATTGGTGACACTTACGTTTTATTGGACCATTTCAGGTGTCTGCTGATTTGCTCTGGGCACAGGGTCAAAATTATCAGTTGCTTGAGTGGAGAGTGTATCAGGGAACTGACAGGTCATAGGTCAAATGTCACGGGAGTTCAAGTCAACCCATGGAATAAATTACAGGTGAGTCATATGCAGAAGAAACTTGAGTAAAAGTATCAAATTTAAGTGAATTTTTAATGAATTCTTATTGGGAAAGTACAAAAGCCTAAGTATTTCTCGTATGATTGCATCCTGTACAAAAGCATCACACAATGTGCTCACTTTCCACTGAACTTCATTCGGGGGAAAAGTGTTCCCCATTTCATTTGACAGATAGGTGCACGTGTTGATAATTACTGCATAAAATTGGATCATCTACTCCTACATGACATGGATATGATCCCACTGGCTACAATTTGATTTGGTATATTAAACACACATTTTTCCTTTGACTTTAGCCCAAGTTATCTCCAGAACAAATTACCAAATTAAAAATGTGATTCATATCTCATATATCATTGCCGTGTGTTTCCCTTATTGTCTTCTTTTGAATGCACAGGTTTTAACATCATCTGAAGATGGCACCGTGTTACTGTGGGATTACATGGACAATGTTGTTCTCAAGGTAAGTACACGTTCTGCTTCCCTTGTGGCTTTCTGGAACACTTCTTATGAGTGTACATTTTGCCCCCCCCCCCCCCTCCTTTGGAACTGATAAACTTTTTTTATTTGCTTATCAGAACATTTTTTGAGATTTGTGTGTCCCCCCCCCCCTGTTTTATAAAACCCTTTATCCACCCCTGCTTTCTATAGTATGAAAAATGTTTGTATTGAGAGCAAGGAAGTATAGCAGTTACCAGTTCAGAATGAAATTTGTTTTCAAGGCGTATCAAAGTGCAAAGTGATTTTCAATATATCCTGACACGATTTGGATTGAAAGTTTTCATTTTACAAATATAACTCTTTTGATTTTCCATTTTACATGATTCAGTAAAATTTGTCTGTTGGATTAGTATTATGTGAAATGTTATCATAAAGCTCCTTAAATCTGTCGATCATTTTTTTAGTGAACGATCAAATTTCTTCATCTAATTTGAAATGTTTTAAGAGTTATTTGAAATGCATTGGGTGATGTAAGGTAGGTCATGCTATCCTTTTATCTATATCTTGACATATATAGAATTAGCCCTTAGGTTTGCCATGTAACGTGAAATTTCATCTACTGTTTTTCCTTCATTATAGACCATTAAGTTTGACAGACCGCTCTATGGCTTGTTTCTTCACGAGGCGCACAAGAATATTCTCTTTGTTCTCTGCAAGAAGATGGATGGTAAGTTACGACTTAAATAAGTCTCTCCTCCCATGCACTCATGCAAGCATACCCCTTTTGAAATCGATATTTGCCAGAACAGCATTGACCATACACGTCTCCTCAGGCATTCTATTTTGTAGAAGCTGCAGCTTGTGCCTCTCATTTCCATGATTTTCGTGTTACATGGCACATAATTATTAAAGCAAAATAGTAGTATGAACTGAGAAATGTCATTATGTTATGGTTCTTCGTCATTCGTCACGGTCAAGAGCAAACATCAACAGTTCATGGAGAATCGGAATTCCCCAGTAGATCTTGAAAGGGTTCGGCATTATACCCCTGGCATTCCTTTTTTCGGTATGCCATTGAATGTCAATTTTCTATGTTTGTAAATGTGGATCAATTCCACAGAAATAATCTGAATCTGAATCCGAAATTCTGTAAGCAACTCTCATTAATTTCATGACAGACGATGGTCAAATCCTGCACAAGAAACCCCTCCGACTCTGCATGGCATCAATCCCAGGGAGCACTTCCAACGAGACGCCGCTGAGTCCAGAATTTGTGATCGTGGTGGGGTCTGGTGGGGATCGCTGCATCAGCTTTGGTGCGAATGGCCATTACATGGCTTGTGTTATGGGGAGTAACCTTAAGGTGTACAACTTTGAGGACAAAACCATTCAAAGGTAAGTTGCAGATTGATTAAGCCCTTACTATGCCACTAGGTTTACAAAGATCATCATAAATAATCTTTAAAAATTAATATTCAAGGTTTTTAAATATTGATTGTTAGGGATTTCCCCTGTTTTTCGTATAATTACTCGGCAACATTCTAAAAATAAATATCTTTGCAAGCAGATTTATTCTAAGAGGTGTGAGAGGTACTTTGTGATTGCTTATTTTCATTCTATGAATTTCTTTCTATGTCAAGATCTCTGGTCACAGGAAAACCAGTTTAGCGATGCTGCAAGGCTATGGGATATTGCCTATTTATTATTCCTTTCAAATGATATGTTACACCAAAACAAAATGGTAATTCCTAGATTCTAATGTCCGAACACATGTATATTATTTCTTTTTGTCCAGGACGGAAATGAAAGTCAAGCCGACCTGCCTGGCCTGCCATCCTCATGACAACTGCATCGCTGTAGGAGATGTCAAAGGTCAGGTGTCAATCATATGGAACGTTCTTCTGCAGGAGTGCATAACAAAGAGTATCAATCATTGGCATGCACTCCCCGTCGAAGACCTGTCCTTTTCTCCAGAAGGTAAGTGATCCCCATCATGAATGGTTTCAATTTCTTTTTTAAATAAATTGTTTAACTGCTGTAACTCTTTCAGTGCCGATGTCATGTATATGTGACAGATAGACTTGTCATTTTCATTCACCAATTGCTCGACCACAGGAAAGGTATATGGTGGTCAATGCATATCAAAATTTTGAGCATAAGTCTAGCATTCTAAATATATGATTATAATTATATGTTACAGTAGAAATTTTCAGAAAAAATTGCTGATTTTTAAAAAGATATTCTCTTACTTCAACATTAAACAATAAGGAAACAAATGAGAAACCAAACAAATAAAGGGCAAAAAAGAAACTCAAATGTAATTTTCAATCATTCTCAAGCATAAAGTTTGGGTAAAGTAATAATGTTTGGTATCATAAGAAATGGTAATAAATTTCCTACAAGTTTTATACACAATATTTTGTGAAATAATAGATGGTTAATGGAGTGGAGACATTTGAAAAGTAAGCACTGATCACATTTTGGTAAAATTTTGAAGAGAGCTAAACCCCTTGGCACAGTAAGAGTTGAACCTAATCTTCCTCTGAAAAAGAGAAACCTGCCTAGAGTAATTTCTAAATTTTTATTATGCAGTAAGTGTTGTTTATATAACTTTCCTTACATTACAGTTAGTGCTGTCACCAGCACAGATTTTCTATGTTGATATGTTAGTAAGATTACCCTGATGTTTAATAATCTTGATCCAGAGAAGATGCAGCAGAAGTTTCATCATTGTGATAATGACATAGAAGTGATGCTTTCATAAAGTCCTACAATGGTACACTTAGGTTACGAATCTCTTAAGGAAGGCCCTGTGAGTTGATGATTTTTTTTTTTTTTGGAGAAAAAATGAATATCGTGTTTATTTTGCCTTATTGAATGCCCCTCCAAAAGCTCAAATCTTTGAAGTTGCAATATCCCGTGATCAAATGCAACTTATCCATTTCGATTCGACAAAACTACACTCCTGATAACGGACAGTCAACCTGTCCGAAACGTCGAGGCTTCTCCACTCTCAGCCTCCTCATCTGGTTTACAGTCCTTTTCAGGACTTCACACTTTCAAGAAAGATTACTTCTACATTCTCTTCCTTTCTATCTCGCCTTTCCATTTCTTCTCCTCTTAACTTTCTCCACTCACTTCTTCTTACTCAACAGTCCTTTTCAGGACCAACCACATGGTGAACCATAAGCCTTCTCAACGTTAAAAACTGCACAGATGGAGAAGTGCTCAGTGAATGGTAAAGGGTCTCTCAGATGATGTGCCATCAAACAATCAATGTCTCTTATAATCCTAACCTTTGTTTCTCTTTCCTCTCAGGTACATATTTGTTCAGTGGAGGTCATGAATGCACCCTGGTCCAGTGGCAGTATAACTCCAAGCATAAAGACTTCATGCCACGCCTCGGAAACACTATCACTCATATCGCCTGCTCACCAAATGGACAACTGAGGGCACTCTCCCTGAGAAATAATTGTATGTACATGGAAATGCTTTATTCAAACTGAAATTGGCATTGGAGGGGATGGAAATAGAAAAAAAAAGATATAAAATTGTCTATTGATTTTATTTAGACTAACTCCAACGAATGAACGTTTGTAGATTATTTTTCATGGAATGAAAAGCAGTGCAACACCACACAGTCAATTTTAATAATTAGGTTGTATCATGCGATGTTAAATGTCTCATTCTATACAAGTAAATTTGAATTTCTATTAATGTTAAAATGATTCCTGAGTTTATGTCTGAATGTAAGATTCCAATAGAGATGTTATGTACCCTCCCCTCTAAACCATGACCATCATTTACTTTCTCTCTAGCTATCTTGTTACTTACCACCAAAGTCGTGCATACCATACAAGGTCTAGATCATACCAGTTTCCACCAGAGGCAGTCCAATCCGGTTCCAACCGGTCTGGCTGTTGACCCTCGAACTGGAGCTTTAGTTCTCAATGGCAAATTGGGCCATCTTCAGTTCTATCAGCTTGGAAGGGACAAGCTTCTATATAATGTAAGTTAAATCAAAGCTGTTACATGTCCATGCTTATGTCCAAACTTAATGTACAGATAAACACTTGGGATTATATCACACATGTGATGACGGATAATCCACAGCTCATTTCTAAAACTTGTGAAATACTAAATTTTTGTCCTGCACGCAAAATGTATCGGTACCGATACCTTGCCTAACCCTAAGCCTAATCTTAAACCCAATGACCACCCAAATCCTAACCAACCCTGTATCTGTGACAAATGAGCCTGGAGTAAATAGTGTTGCGGAAAATGTCTGAATTTCTTACTTCATTGATATATATTTTTACACTGTGTATATCTATCCTGTGTTTTTGGCTTTCTTATTTTTTTGAGCCGAACAGTTATCCATGTCAAGCGCACGTCGGATAAATAGATGAAAAAAATGGATGAACTTGTTCACTCTTCTTGATTAGGATGCAAGGTCCTCTTCAGAGCAACGATACTGAAATACTTTCATATTTTCTTCCTCTAATTCTGTAGATGGACATCACAGGAGAGAACTACATCTCCCCCGAGAACCTCCATAAGCCTCTAGCTCACACCGAGGTCACTCACATGACCTTTGACCTGAAGGGAGACTGGATGGTGACGGCGGAGAGGAGAGATGACGGGGAGACGTCGGTGGAGATGAGGCTCAAATTCTGGCAGTTTGATGCCAAGAAACGGGGGTAAGAGCCAATTTACGGTAAAGATATGAAAAAAACTTGTAGATGTGTCGAAGTCTAGTGGTTTAAATATTTGACTGGAGATGCGAAAGTCACGGGTTTGATCCCGACACATCACTTTGTCCTTGAGCAAGGCATTTTATCTACATTGCTCCTCTCCACCCAGGTGTTTGATAAATGGGTACCAGTAGGATGCGAAAGTCATTGTGGTTTTTGAAGCAATGTGAGCGTCGATCTGTAAAGAGGCGCCTGGCTGGAATGCTCCCCAGGGAGTAGCCTTTTGACAAGGCCTCGTGACTTGGCTATTTTCCTCGTCATGCTGTGCCTGAGATGAGACTAGCCGGCGACGAAAAGAATCAACACGGCCCAGGTGAACGCGCGATCGAGCGACTTTAGTCGCGAGGCCTTTTGGAACCTGGGTTTCCATCGTCCGATATGAATTATTCACGAGTTGACATTCGTATGCTAACACGCCTACCGATGATTATCGACCAATCACAACGGTATCTGCGGGGCTTGCTTTCCATGATTGATGTACTAGTAGCTTGCACGGGCCGCGCTAGCTCGAGATGAAGGCGAATTTGCACACCAAATGTATGCTGACGTCATGCGAAGATACGTTTGCTGATTGGCTCCTACCTATAAGGTAGCAGATCCTCGCTAGGAACAAAGGATAACATAAGAAATACAGGCCAGGTTCCAAAAGGCCTTCGGACTCACGTCGCTCGATCGCGCATTCACCGGGCTGGGCGGCTAGTCTTGTTATGCAGCCACTACTAGCTTACTTGCCGAGAAAAATAGCCAAGTCACGAGGGCCTTGTCAAAAGGCTACCCAGGGAGTGGAGAAGATGCATTGTATGAGGGCAAGCCTGAATCTGATGACGTGGGTAATGATATATCTGTAAATCACTTAGGCACTATATGAATTTAGAATATTATTATTATTATTGTTATTATTAGTAGTAGTAGTAGTAATTTCAGTTTTTGCATGCTTGACACTTTTGCAAATTTTGCAAAAGGAAATAGAGGATGATGATCTACACTATTCCATCTAATTTCCTTCTTTCATTGCAGTTTTACGTTGAACACGACTGTTGAGATGCCCCATCAAGAAGCGATCAACGCTCTCAGTTTCCGTCCCTCCAGCAAGGAGAGGAAGAATGATGACGCCATGGTTGTAACAACCAGTATCGATGGAAAGTTTAAGCTCTGGGTGCTGGTCGATGATACGGACATTGAGAGTAAGTTTGAGGCTAAAATGATGGAGATGATGATGATGAGGAGGAAAAGGAGGACAGTGGTGATGATAATGATGAGCGTGATAATCGTCATTATAATTGTTGTGATGGAGTTAATTATCATAAAGATTGATTGATATAGTACTAGCACTTCAACAGTTCCTACAGAGTACGAACAATGACAAAGAATTTTGTATCTCTTATTTTAATATCAACTTTCTTTTTTAATCTCCCCTTACATTATCAATGCAGCATTTCATCAGTGATTGTATATTCTGGGGTTTTTTTTCTATGATATTTATTAAAGTGTTATTAAAAGTGCTCATACTTAAATCCTGAGAGGAGTGTATGTTTAGCACAATTTAATTGGAGTTAAAAGCACATAATCTGATATTTCTGATTATTATATCGTAGGGTTAAAAATTGTCTTGGTTTACTTCATTCCTCCATCACAGAGTCCAAACACTGTTGGAACTGTGAGTCGGTCGGCTTCTACAAGAACACTGAGCCAAGGGCTGCAGCTTTCTCCTCTGATGGATCTCTGCTGGGGGTAGGCTTCAACGAGGTCATCACACTTTGGAACCCTGAGGTCAACGAACTTAAGAAGATCCTGACGCATGCTACAATCAGTACAGAAATCAAGTGAGTTCCCAGGAAGGATGTTTCCTGTCTACAAGGGAAGGAAATTGTAGTGTATATGTCTCTGGGCAGCAAAAAATCATGCCCAAGAATTGTAGTGATGAAGTGGAATAATGATAATAGGTTATTTTACAAAAAACAGGTGCATTTTTTTCTGAAGATTTTGACCAAAGGAGCAATTTACGTGTCGTATCCAACATTTAAACAAAGAATATGAGTAAAAAATTTAAATTAATTTAAATTGTTGAAGTTTAATTTTCCATAATTTTTTGAAGACCTCATAGCACAAAAGGGGTTACCTTTCAGTGCTCTTCAAAACTCACTGAAATGGAATTCAATTGAATGATATTGCAAATGATCTGAGTTAACATAATTAAATCCAGTGTGTATTAGATGTAAATGAGAGAAATAGAATTAAATTAGTTCAATTTGAAATTGATTTCATAGCGTTGATTTCCTATTACTTGAAAGTGTAATGAATTAATATGGAATGAGATATGATGAATAGACTTGTATATATTGGTAATGCTTTGTTGTTGTTCTTTAGATCTCTATGTTTTGGTCATGGTGCTTCATCCCATCTTCTCGTATCCTGTACTTCATCATCCCTCACTGTTTGGAATCTACTCACATGCAGAGGTAAGTGTCATCTCTTAATGAGGAAAAAAAAATTGTTTCATATCTGTCCATAGAATCAGTAAATTTTAGGCACTATTTTGGTGAAAGTAAAACACAACCTCCAACAATTTTGCTTATTGAATACCTGCACTCTCCATACTTGTCGATAGTACATTGTGAACTTTGTTCTTATAATGTTCAAATTTTATATTAGATTTTGTTTGCTTGGTCAAGACATGTTGCAGCCTGTTATACCTCTCTTATTAATATGTGTACAAGCAGGAGAAAAAGATTGTACGTATTAATTTATCTTCTCTGTCTGTCTGTCTCTCTCTCTCTCCCTTTCTCTCTCAGTTTCCTGGAATGTATCCATGTCTGTCGACATATTGATCGCTGATCCCTACACCCAGCACTTTGCCATCTTTGACAACAAAAATAACTGTAAGTATTCACAACTCTCCTATTAACCTACCAGAGATATGGTATTGGAAACACTGTGGTAGAATTACAATATTTTTCAGGGACATCAATGGATATTAATGGAAGGGTTTTTTTTTTCTTTCTTTCTTATTAAATTCTCCTTTTTCAGGAAAAAAATAGTTCCCTTTCCACAGATATTTTTTTCAGTTGCAGATAGGGGCATCATCTTCTCATAGTTTTTGTTAACCTTGCAAATAACTTTTCATTCCCTAGTCATGTGCTCTTCCGATTTGAAATAATTCTGAAGTCAATCTTAGTAATTCTAAATCTATTTCACTAAATGGCACCTTGCAACTCCCTGCCATCTCATTACCATAGATGCAGAGGTTACTTACTGGTGCCATAGCAACAAGAGATGCAGATCTCTTGCTCTCTGATTGATCCATCCACTGAGACCCCTCTCTGTCTCCTTGGATCTACAATCTCATAGACATGTTTTTAATGCATCTTTTAGAGAAGTAACTCTATGATACCGAGACTGCCACGAAAACCAAATATTTCCTTATGAAACATTCAGATTATACACTCAACCAAAAAAGTAAGTTCCCCCTAGCATTTTTGGATATAACTCAAAAAGTATTTTACCGATTTTCATAATTCAAACGGGAATGGATAGGAAATTTTATTACTCATAACATGAATGGCATATCATTGCCACCAGATATCATTATTGGTGTGAAAAAATTATGGGAAAAGAAGTTGCACTTAGGGTTATGAAGCATATTGTGTACATTTCCTACGCAAGTTAGCAAATGACCTTTTTAAATTGTTATGTAATTCTCAGGAATTTCTTCAGGTACAATATGCTTCCCTATTAAACTGTATGCTCATGAAAAGAAAGAGATAGAGAAATATAATATGCAATAAACCATGTTTAAAAGTTCAGAATCATGTGTGATTGTTTTATTATTTGTGTAAAAGTCAATGCAAAATGCATTTTTTCAGACCAATAATGATATCTGGTGGCAATGATATGCCATTCATGTTATGAGTAATAAAATTCCGTATCCATTCCCGTTTGAATTATGAAAATCGGTAAAATACTTTTTGAGATATATCCAAAAATGCTAGGAGGGAACTTAATTTTTTGGTTGAGTGTATATGCTTGTTTCTTTAGTTTTTGTGTGTGTTTGGACTTTTTTTTGGGGGGGGGGGGAGTACTGTAATAATACTGTATATTCTAAGAATTTATGCATATAATTGAAAACCAAATATTTCCTTATGAAACATTCAGATTATATATGCCTGTTTCTTTAGTTTTTGTGTGTGTTTGGACTTTTTTTTGGGGGGGGTGGAGAGTATAGTAATAATACTGTACATTCAAAGAATTTATGCTTATAATTGACGGGAAAATTGTGATTGCTAAAGTTTGCTCCCTTGTGCATTACATGTGACACCTGGACAGTCATACTTACAGTAAAGAATTGTAAGTCATTTCCCTACATGCCCTTGCAACTTCACTAAGAGCGTCACCTCGGGCATTACTTTTACAGTGATTTTCATGATTTTAGATTTTTATGCCTCCGCCCACCGAAGGTGGGTGCCGGAGGCATTATGTTTTCGGGTTGTCCGTCCGTCCGTCCGTGCGTCCGTCCGTGCGTCCGTGCGTCCGTCCGTCCCACTTCTCGTTACCGCGATATCTGAAGAATCATTTGAGGTAGGAACCTCAAACTTGGTACTAGTATGTATACCCATACGAAGATGAACTGATTAGATTTTGGGGTAAGTAGGTCAAAGGTCAGAGGTCACAGAGGTCAATTTACATGAAATTACATAAGAATTCTTGGTTTTTAGCACCGTTACCACGATATCTCAAGAACTATCTGAGGTGAGAACTTCAAACTTGGTACCAGTATGTATCCCCATAGAAAGATGAACTGATTAGATTTTGGGGTAAGTAGGTCAAAGGTCAGAGGTCACAGAGGTCAATTTACATGAAATTACATGGAATTACTGGTTTTTAGCACCGTTACCGCGATATCTCAAGAACTATCTGAGGTGAGAACTTCAAACTTGGTACCAGTATGTATCCCCATACAAAGATGAACTGATTAGATTTTGGGGTAAGTAGGTCAAAGGTCAGAGGTCACAGAGGTCAATTTACATGAAATTACGTAAGAATTCTTGGTTTTTAGCACCGTTACCACGATATCTCAAGAACTATCTGAGGTGAGAACTTCAAACTTGGTACCAGTATGTATCCCCATAGAAAGATGAACTGATTAGATTTTGGGGTAAGTAGGTCAAAGGTCAGAGGTCACAGAGGTCAATTTACATGAAATTACATGGAATTAGTGGTTTTTACCACCGTTACCGCGATATCTCAAGAACTATCTGAGGTGAGAACTTCAAACTTGGTACCAGTATGTATCCCCATACAAAGATGAACTGATTAGATTTTGGGGTAAGTAGGTCAAAGGTCAGAGGTCACAGAGGTCAATTTACCTGAAATTACATAAAAATTCTTGGTTTTTAGCACTGTTACCGCGATATCTCAAGAACTATCTGAGGTGAGAACTTCAAACTTGGTACCAGTATGCATACCCATAGAAAGATGAACTGATTAGATTTTTGGGTAAGTAGGTCAAAGGTCAGAGGTCACAGAGGTCAATTTACATAAAATTACATGAAATTACTGGTTTTTAGCCTTGTTATCAAATATTTCTAGTTTTATATGAAAATGAAATGAAATAAATTTTTCTGTCTCCTGTGCATTTTAAGTGAAAAGATTTGTCATTTTGTTGGACCAGTCCTTTTTAGAGTGTACATGTATGCCATACTTTTCCAATCTGGTGATGGCGGAGGCATAAATTCCGACCGCGCGCGGTCGAATATTCATCTAGTTTCATGTAAAAAATGATGCAAGGATTGTAGCTTCAAATCATTTTGAATCCTAGAATCCCATCCCAACATATGCCCCATTTACACTTGCACTCATTTTGGTTTGCACATGGTTTTCATTAAGCCTGAGTCATATCGAATATTTCATAAACCGGGATTCGACGGCTTTGATTCGATCGAATACCGGTTAATCGATAAATGATGTGCGGTGAAAACAGAGTTGCACACAGTTGCACGCAGTGCATGCACCATGCACCGGTGACCGGTCCGCTGGCATCGCGGGCATATGTATGGGCTCTTGCTGCTCGAAATTAACGATAGCCTGCTAGCCAATGGCTAGTAAAAATCACAGCGGACGAGCCAAAATCTTAAGTTTCTTGTCCGTATGGCTAACCAAAATATCACTAGTGTCGCACGAAGCGATGCTCATTGTCGACACACCCGACAATGATTCAAATTCAAAGAATTAATAATCTTACTTTGTCTTTGGAGAGCTGAATGGAACACGTTTGTTCGATGCCAAAAAAAACAAAACAATACGAAATAAACTTTTCGTCGCTCAATATATAGACTCGACTTCATTCAGCTTCAGAGATCATTCAGAAGTAATTGCCAATTTGATGAGAGTGTGATATTAGTTATTGCGAATTAAGTAGGAACACTCGTACTCATGCCCGTATTTATCATGTTCAATTATACAATTGTCAAATTGACAATGCAGAGAGAGTGCAAGAAAATTATCGTAAACTTCAGTTCGTAACGACAAAACGATTTTTCCATAGAGAAAGCACAGGTAAAGCGCGACGTCCTCCGCGAGCGAATTAGCGAAAGTTAGCCAACAGTTTGAACTTTGAAGTCGCCTTCACGTTCTCTGCTAGTATATATGCTGTACGTTACGGAGTTTCTTTTTTTATTTGATTTTTTCATGGTGGCTACGGTAGTCAAAAATCTGGTGGACTACAAATCGATGCACCGAATTTGCCAAAACGTATTCGGGATTCGATGTCTTCGATCGAACACCGGCTAACCAATCGATTCGACTCAGGTTTAGTTTTCATGATTCTAGGACAACTACCCCCAGGACAACTACCCCCCAGGACAATTACCCCCCAGATAAAATTGCATGACCCCAGAATCCGGGGGTAGTTGTCGGGGGGGGGGGGGGGGGGGTAATTGTCCTAGGGGGGTTGTTGCCCAGGGGGTAGTTGGCCGTGGGTTAATTGTTCGGAGGGTAGTTGTCCGGATACGGGTTTTTGCATCTTGCAGGTCAATCAGTGTGGGAAGTATTTTGCACAGCTTTCGCCTAACATGTGTATAGTCTACGCTTGACACTTGCCATAAATATAATCTTCCTCTTTTGTCATTTCTTTGATAGTGTTTGTATTTGACGGGTGTGAACCACGCCCGGTGTTCTACCAACCCTCCGCCTCGTCGTCCGAAGTCCTCTCTGCCATCTTCACACCAAGACACAGCCAGGGAGATGGGAATGATGAGGAGGGGCAGTCGGATGATGCGTTGCCATGGCAACATCATTCCGAGCTGTACTTCATCACCAAGTCCCAGGAGTTGCTGACGTTGATAAGCAAAGGACAAGCCAAGAGAGAGAAGCGGACAAACAGATACGATAAGGTATGCTTTTAAAACTTCATAAAACCAACCTTTCATTTTCTTGCGTACATTCCTTCTAGTATGTTAGCATGAAGATTGAATGAAATCAGACATTGATTTTGCTTAATTTGGTGTATAGAAAGAGAGTGGGTGATACAAGAATATATGCTTTGAGAGAGAATCATTGAAAGAGAGTTAGAAGACACTACTAGAGAGGAAGAGAAAGAGAAAATATATTGTGCAAGTGAAAGCTTTTCATATGAAAGAGAGTAAGAGAGAGAGAGACACACACACACACAGACAAATGTGTAGTCTAGTTAGGGAAAGAGAAATAGAGAATGATATAAAACATAAAGTAGGAGAGAGTGGGGGCAGGGGAATATATATAGAGAGAGAGATGGACAGACAGACAAATGTGTAGTCTAGTTTGGGAAAGAGAGATAGAGAATGAGAATCATATGAAAGATAATGGAGGAGATAGTGGTTACGGGGGATATAGAGAGAGACAGACAGAGAATTTTGAAAAACAATAAGATATTGGAAGGAAGGAAAGAGACAGATGAGAGAAAAAAATACATGTATTTGAATGGAGCTGTGCATAGAACTTGTCAAATATTGAAGTCAAGTACAAAATTCTACATATCCAGAAGGGCCCAACTTATCCGTTTCCATGCCTTTTGTTTTATTTTACCAGGCCGATCTCCATGGAAGCATACCACTCACACCCTTTGCCCAGCTGCTGGGAGGGGCTTCAAGACAGGTGTCTGCAGAAGATCTTTCAAAGGGCGTTCAGGCACAGAGCCTTGCGTCCGGCAATGCTACTGCAGCTGAGGTAAGAGTAGATTCAAACATCCATAAAACAGTCTCGGGGGGACCGACCATTCACGGTGGTTCTATGACATATGCTCCTGCAACAGTTTCTCCGTTGTCAGTTTCCTAAACCAAATTCTTTTCTTCAAATCTGGATGCAACACTATACCTAACACTAACCCTAACCCTAACCCTAACCCTAACCCAATTCAGTGGAAACTTGCTTTAACAAGGACCTTGGGACCATGAAAATTACCTCGTTATACCAGGAATCTCCTGATATCAGGGCAAAAAAACTAATAGCATAAAGACCTGGCACCACCAAACTTACCTTGTTATAACAGGAATCTTGTTATACTGGAGCTCTTTATAATGACTTTCCACTGTACTCAATCTTAGATGATAGTTAGGTGATCTGTCGTACATCGACAGATCACCTCTTAATTTCGTCAAGATTTTTCTTCTTTATTATTTATTTATTATTTATTTTTATTTTTCGCCCATTTTCTTGTTACCATGATTCCTCAAAAATTTCATTCTCAATTTTCTTCAAATTTTCGTCACTTATCAGACTGGTCAATGTCAAGATGTGGCATCTCATTCAAGGTCATCAGGTTATCATGACGTCATCAAGACGCCATTTTGTAAATTTACAAGATCGATTATATCTTCATAATCGATCATCAAAAATCAACTATATTTACATCACATAAACTTCACATGACGGGTCATCAGGTCATGTCCTCACAGGTCATCTAGAGGTCAGGACGTACGCGTACGCGCGCGTCAAAATTTTAAAATGCTCAAAATCACGTAGGATCAAGTCTGCACACGTTTCAGGTCAGTTTGAGCATTTCAAAAATGTCCGTGCGTAAGCGTCCGCGCGCGCGTTTTACGCGCGCACAAATCGTAAATAACGTTAGAACGCTGTTTTTTTTATTGATTTGCAATCCTGACACTTTTCTTCATCATTTCCATCAATTTGAATCAATTTCAATCAATAATAAGGTCGTACGGGCGCGTCAAAGTTCGAAATCCGTGCGCGCGTCTATGGCGAAAATAACGTAAAAACGTGCAAAAACATGCCTCTACAAAATTCATTGTAGCTCGTTAGATAGTCCGTTGACCCCCAAATTTTTTGTCATCATCAGGTAGGGTATGAATCATAGGTTTCATTTCATGTATCATTTCATCCATATAAACATTATGACGTCATCAAAATGGCACCAGAAGTCAAAATTTCCATTTTTCATGTTTTGACGTCATCACATTTATGCAAATTTGGCTCTAGATTCGTAATTATTGGTCGTTTTTCTCCCAAATTTTAATATGTTATAGCTGCAACAATTCTCTACGAGACATCTTGCCACCATTATTCATTTTGATGACGTCATCACACTGAAATCTTCAATTAAAGACGACATGTCAAATTTTTCCCTATTTGCGTGTTATGTCTATGGAAGATGATTTTTTTTCGAATCATGAATCTACATGACATCGTTCTCTGAGCAGTATCTCAGTTATTTTTGGTCTATTTCCTTCCAGATTTTAATATGTTGTAGCTGAGACTATAAGCTTTTATTAGTAAGCCCTCCAATTTTTGATCAGATGTCGGGATCATGCCCAATTTTTCAGTACCAAATGGGATTTGAGAATCACGTTTTTCGTTTACGTGTTATCTCTATGGGAAATATTTTGGTCTATCGGTAAAGCACATGACTACCATGGTCAAGGTACCTGGTTCGATCCCCGGGGCCGATTTTTTTTTTTTTTTTTTGCTTCTTTTTACTTGTCATTTTACCATCCTCTACGACTATTATAACATAAACAATCACAAACCAAGTAATAAAATGCCTTATTTTGCATGTTATGTCTATTGCAAAGTGCTGTGCAGTGGTTTATGTATATCCCTCTGGAAAATCTGTTTCACTGACGTGTATTAAAGCTATCCTACAATATCATTAGTCCTATTAGATATCACAATTTCTCAAAATTGGCTTAGTCAATTATCTTAATTATCTTATTGTGGCGTCATCTAGACGCCATTTTCTACAAATCAACTTATGGTCGTATCTTCATAACGAAATGTGATTTCTCGTTCATATTTGGCATGGTTAACGTCACTGTCATTGCAGTCATGATCCTTACCATTATCCCCATCATTATCATCATTATCATTATCATCATTATATCATCAATCATCTTCAAAATCCCCAACACCATAATCATCATGAATATCATTATCATCACCATCATTATATTATCATCTTCATCATCACCATTATCATCATCACCGTAATCTTTTTACAATGACCGTTTCACACATTTTGCTACATTCCTGTCCTCAAGAAGCATCTCCATTCATGGCATTCTTGACTTCCTATCTTCAGTTTAGCATTTCCCCATTATTATGATCATCCTGATTACAATCATGATCGTACAAAGTGAAAGACAGATCACCTAATTCGTCATGACGAATTAAACTCTAGTTCTATTTGAAATTATTTACACGCTGTATTTGAAATTACATGTGGTTCATTCAAACTTGGTCGTAATTGAAATTTGAGTGCATTTCAAGAGCAAGCGTTCCCACACAATGAAATTTGCAATGATATTCTTCGACTAAGAATGAAAATAATGAGATAGATCACTTTTTTTCCCCCCCACCTTTACGAGGACTTGACCTCCTGTTTGAATTGATTCATTGTGACTGAAATACCATCAAGACTTGTATCTGTATAATTATGTTTCACATTCTCTGTTCATTCAGATCCTAGCTGCTCCACCTCATATTCTTCCACCAGCCAGCCATCTTTGTTCATCCTTCATCCATTCTCTTCTGGGTCCAGCTCGTCAATTCTGTAGGCAAGTATCCTCTTGGTAGTGTAATTGGATTTAAATATGTCACTTAACAAAATGTATTCAAATGTGTAACCCCCCCCCCCCCCCTCCCTCACCCCTCACCCCAAGTGCTCTGTGATGAAGTATTGTATCCATCTTGTTTGAGTTGTATTTCAATCGCCAGAATCCTAGTTCAGAGTTTGTCCCAATTTGTGAAATACGTAACCAATGCCCTTAATATATATAGATTTTTTTTTACCAGATAAATACAGAGCCCAGTACAACTCGGGTTAAAAATGTGTGTTATATCAGGGTCACATTGTCTCCAGTGGGTTGAAAGTTATGTACATGTATATATAAAATTCCAAATATTCAATATTTAATAATTGGTTTCATACCATGCAAACTTTTACAGTTAACACAAAGATATAGAGTGATTGCTCTGATAATCTATTTGCTGGCAACTCATAGAAACTGTTTTTAATTTATTTCCCCCATCGGGGCCAGTCAGTATTGTCTAATAAGATGTATTTGTGTATTTCAACTTTACAGCATAGGAGCAGATTCTGAAAGTGAGGACTCGGATGACGAAGACCACACCCACCATTCCTCAATGGATTCTGACATGGAGACAGACGAAATAGCTCCGCCCACGGCAACGGTGGCTAACACATCACAGTCTCCTGTCACTGAGGAGGAGGCGGAGCTCAGCGAGAAGGAGATGAAGAAACTTGCAAAAGCGGCCAAAACCAGTTTCAACTGGATTCAAAGAATTGCAAATGTACCTTCTAAGTCATGACCAGCAGAAAGGACTAAAATGTGGGCCTTAAAGCAGCCCAAATCAGTTTCAACTGGACTTGAAGAACTGTCGAATGTACCTTGTATGTCATGACCAGCAGAAAAGACAACACGTGGGACTAAAGGAAAGTGATAACCATTGTTCAGCTTCCTAAGATGAGTGATAAGATTGTCGCAAGTCATGAGAAGTGTCGATCCAAACCAGAAATGAAAAGACAGGTTGCAATTTTTTTTATTCACAATGAAGGAGGATACCCCGTACTGTAATTTTTGAGCATTATTCATTCCAACCTTATTTATATGTCCTGCAACAGATGGCCCCACCATTGCATATGGGTATTTCCAGAAATAAGGGTCCAAATTTGTGACATTCTTGGTGTCCCGCTAACATATGGCACACACAGGTTTTTGTGGCTCTGAGTGTAAGACGCCAAATCGTGGAGTAAAACTGCAAAGTGTCTCTGAGCATAACATATTGCATCTTCACTGTTATAATAGTACTCAATCTTACCTCCACTATTTGTCTCTACCCAGAGCCACAAAAAAAACAGTGTGTCTCATATGTAAGCGGGACACCAAGAATGTCACAATTTAGGACCCTGCTTTATGGAAATACCCATATTCAAAATGGGTGAGATGTGAGGTAAGAGCACTAAGGCACTAACAATAAAACTTAGCCCCAAATTTCGCATCTCTTTTGCTATGACTTGAAGAGTATAAATCTTACTCTCTATATGCTTTGAAGCTTTAAACATTCAGTGACTTGGTAATTTTACACAACATATAATGGTATTTTCTGGCATGAATCATATAAGGCTAATTTTATAAGTGATCTACAGGAGAAATAATTTACTTTAATACATCATGCATAATAAAGCTAGCATATCTTTTTAATTAAAATTACTTGTTTTATTCAAGTGTATTTGTATTGTTATATTTTCTTCTTTTTTTTCATATTACAAAATGAACATTTACAGCAGTATGATAAATATTTACAACAGTACCAGTACAAAAAAAATAGATTCCGACAGCTTCTAACAGCAGTTTCATATAAAATTATACAGTCAAAACCTGCTTTAGCGACCACCTGTATAGAAAGACCACAATTGTTTCCCTTGAATAACATTTCTCTTTGATGTGTATTAAAGGAACCTGTCCATAAAGACCACCTGCTCATAAAGACTGCTTTTCCTGTCTCCCTTGAGTGGTCTTTATAGACGGGTTTCACTGTATCAGTCAAAATTAATTTTACTGTGAATGATTGTACAGGTTACTTTAATACATGTTTCAATGAGAAACGCTTTTCAAGGGAAACTAAAATTGTGGTCTTTATAGACAGGTGGTCTTTCTATACAGGTGGTCGCTAAAGCAGGTTCGACTGTATAACTAAATTTCATACAATCATTGCCACCCAATTTTTAAAATTTCATGCAGATGTATTTGATATATACGTCAAGTTAAACATGTTTAATTGATTCAAGTATCCTTAATATAAATCTTTTTGATATGTAGCCGACTCTGTTCCAGCCAAAAAATGAGAAAGCATTAGGAAAATTGTATGCTTCCTTGATACACTTTATTCCATCATTAAAACTTTCCCTGTGAAATATATATCTACAAACCAAATTTCTCAATACAAAGGGAAATTTATATGAAATGTATACACATATATCAATATAAAAAGTCAGCAATTCAATTCCGAATATATTTACTTTATATTTCCATTATTTATAGAGCCCTAGTCCAGTACTGGGGAGCGTTTCATCAAGCGTCTTGTGAGTGATATTTACCGACAACTGTTATAAGCTACTGAAAGCCTTGCATCTGATTGGCTGAGAGCAAATAAAAATCACTGATGAAATGCTCCCCAGGCTCTGTAGTGTATGAACAATACATGTATGACCCCCCCCCCCCCCCCCCCCCCCACAAAAAAAGAAGGAAGAAAAAGGGACTTTTGCATGGTCCAATGAAACAGACAAATTTGAACTTAACATGAAGCTTGCAACATTCCAAAGATTTATATCAAATATATGATTATCAAAAAAGATTTATATGAACAGCACCTTTCAGACTTTACTGAGTTTGGTTGCTAGTAGGACCAAAGCTAGTTTGACTATTGTATACGACACATACTCTGGTGACAATTGCTTGACTCTCAAGTTCTTGCGTTAGTCGAATTCCCAAATTAAATCATGGAACCAACACTATACATAACTCTAATCTAAATTTTGATGTTATCTGAATGTATCTTTATACAGAGATCCAAATTCTTAGTCACACCTGGTTGATACGACTTGTGCTCTGATAACATTTATACCAGACTTTATTTAATTGGAGATATACAGTGCGTCCCATGGAAATGCAAGCATCACTTTACACCAACAGAGCTTTGTCATCCCTGGCTCATTTTTACCAATTGAGGTGTCATATGAAAGGGCAGAATATGAACTTTCTATAAATTTGATTATCTCTTTGAAATTCAGATATCGTTGGCCGAACGACTTTTTGATAGCCCTCCTTCATATTGTCTTTATTCACTCATGCGTGAAGCATGTATCATGTAAGTGGCATCAAATGAAAGAAGAGGATCCAAGCTTTACAAATATGTGTCATTTATTAATCATAATTGTGATTAAGATATGATTAAACATCGCTAAATCTCGGCTTCATTTTTTTCTGGGACGCACTGCACTGTATAGGGTTACAGTTAAGGTAGCGATTGGGTTTTATGTTGGCTTTAGGGTGAGGGCTAGGTACAGTGTTAAGTCCAGGGTTGACTGAGGAGCAACTGTTGCTGAAGCGGGTCTTAGAGCCCCGAAGCTTAAGCAAACCTGAAGCTCTAGAAATATTGGTGCCAACTGCAGTTCAGCAGGATCTGAAAGTTACTTTGACACCACACAGGTTCCTAAATACTGACCCCACTGTCCTCTGCTCTCCAAAGTATTGGGTATTTCTCACTGGCGACGGGTTTCCCGGGCTCCAAATCCTTTGTGTAGATGTCTGTGGTCTTCCAAGGGCGTCTTGTGCCTGTGACGTCATCCCCCACCCAGCGGGTGGAGAGGACGCGACGAGGGACCTGGCGAGACTTGTTGCCTGGGGCCATGTGCAGTGTGCGCAGGTGAAAGACGATACAATCACCAGGCTAGAATGGAGGTAGACCAATTATGATATTGACGAATATGGAACAACTTAATGTCTTATCGTATTTTTAAGACTTCTTGAAGTCATCAAGAAGCAAAATAACTACATATGTATAACACTATTAATACAAAAAGATTCTTAAGGAGAAATCTACAAAAATCTGATAAAACAACGGAAAGAAGACTTATTAAATTTCATCAAATCCCCAAATATAAATTTCGGTCTACAGCAAATAAGTTGGATCAGAAAACTTGAAACAAAACTTCTTAAACATACAGCGACAGTAGAACACATTAATGCATACATCTACATGGATATGGGAATGTGTGTTTAATTGGTTGGGACCACCATCTCGGATTCTACATTTTTCTTTGTGCATTACTTCACTATTATTCATTTACTTTCCAATTCTTTTGGGCAAATAGGAAAAGACATGTATTTTTATAGTTTGTATATTTAATATAAATTTTGTCGAATTCTGTGACCATATCACTTTTTATGCCTCCGCCCACCGAATGTTTTCGGGTTGTCCGTCCGTCCGTGCGTCCGTGCGTCCGTCCGTGCGTCCGTCCGTGCGTCCGTCCGTGCGTCCGTCCGTGCGTCCGTCCGTCCCACTTCTCGTTACCGCGATATCTGAAGAATCATTTGAGGTAGGAACCTCAAACTTGGTACTAGTATGTATCCCCATACGAAGATGAACTGATTAGATTTTGGGGTAAGTAGGTCAAAGGTCAGAGGTCACAGAGGTCAATTTACATGAAATTACATAAGAATTCTTGGTTTTTAGCACCGTTACCACGATATCTCAAGAACTATCTGAGGTGAGAACTTCAAACTTGGTACCAGTATGTATCCCCATAGAAAGATGAACTGATTAGATTTTGGGGTAAGTAGGTCAAAGGTCAGAGGTCACAGAGGTCAATTTACATGAAATTACATAAGAATTCTTGGTTTTTAGCACCGTTACCACGATATCTCAAGAACTATCTGAGGTGAGAACTTCAAACTTGGTACTAGTATGTATCCCCATAGAAAGAGGAAGTGATTAGATTTTGGGGTAGGTAGGTCAAAGTTCAAAGGTCACAGAGGTCAATTTACATGAAATTACATGGAATTAGTGGTTTTTACCACCGTTACCGCGATATCTCAAGAACTATCTGAGGTGAGAACTTCAAACTTGGTACCAGTATGCATACCCATAGAAAGATGAACTGATTAGATTTTGGGGTAAGGAGATCAAAGGTCAGAGGTCACAGAGGTCAATTTACATGAAATTACATAAACATTATTTGGTTTTTAGCACCGTTACCACGATATCTCAAGAACTGTTTGAGGTAAGAACTTCAAACTTGGTACCAGTATGCATACCCATAGAAAGATGAACTGATTAGATTTTGGGGTAAGTAGGTCAAAGGTCAGAGGTCACAGAGGTCAATTTACATAAAATTACATGAAATTACTGGTTTTTAGCCTTGTTATCAAATATTTCTAGTTTTATATGAAAATGAAATGAAATAAATTTTTCTGTCTCCTGTGCATTTTAAGTGAAAATATTTGTCATTTTGTTGGACCAATCCTTTTTAGAGTGTACGTGTATGCCATACATTTCCAATCTGGTGATGGCGGAGGCATAAATTCCGACCGCGCGCGGTCGAATATTCATCTAGTTATCTTTTTTATTTAAACTCCTAAAAGGTGACCTTTTGATGACAAAACAAGAATAGGCCTTAATACCTGAAGTTCCCAATTGAGTAACTCGTACTGATCGAGGGTGGAATCTAGCTTCATGTCCGACAGACTTGACCATTCATGAGTGTCGCACGACTCATCATTGTCTGCTTCGTAATCCGAGTAGGACGCGAACCTCTGAGGGTAGAACCACTTGCCCCATCGATGTGACCCCTTGATGTATGTAACGCACGTTTCCTTGGCAACGGGGTCAATGGGTAGCCATATTGCACAGACCTGAATCGGGAGAATCGACTCTGATGATGGCATAACATTGTCATTTGTAAGATTGCTATATCATCAAATTATCTTTCATGGGTATACAGGTACATTGAAGCTACAGTCAAGAAAATATGCAACTATCTATGCCTGTTTCTTTTTTGAGCTAAGTCTACAGCTCCCCCTCTCCCTTTTTTCCAACTCCCCCCCCCCCCCCCCTCTCTCTCTCCCTCACGATCTATATCTATATCTTTTTCTTTCTCTCTCCCTCTTTACAAATTTTCTTCCATTCTTTCTCCCCCCCCCCCCTCTCTCTCTCTCTCTTTCTCTCTCCATCCCTCTCTTTCCTCCTTTCTCTCTCTGTAAAACTCACCTGGTCCCCATCAATAGGAAAGTAGGGTTGGTCTTGATGCCAGGGTGTGATACGATCTGTTCCTGGCTCCTTGCTTACCACTAGCTCATGGTAGAATACCACATGCTAGAGAGATGAAACAAAGACCCAGAATCATTCTTGATTACATCAGGTCCAAGATCAATTACATGTAATTGATGGAAAACAGAAAGCATTGCTCTCCCACACCCCTCCACCCCCAAGCTCTCTCTCTCTCTCTCTCATTGCTATCATCATCATTATCACCGCCACCATTACTAACAGCCACAATCACCATCACATGCATTGACCTCCATCATCATCACCACCATTATCAATGCCTTCATCATGCATCATCATCCTCGTCAATAACATCACTACAATCAACATGGAAACCATACATCTTCTTCACAGCCACAATCACCATCACATTCATTGTCCTATCATATTTCACAACCAGTCATCACCGTCATCACCGTCATCATCACCGTCACCATCAAAATCATCACCACCGCCACCATCATCACCATCCATCCATCACCATCACCATCATCATCACCATCATCACCATCCATCATCATCATCACCATTATCATCATTATCATCACCATCACCATCATTACCATCACCACCATCATCATCATCATCACCATCATCACCACCATCATCATCATCATCATCACCATCACCATCATCACCATCCATCACCATCCATCACCATCATCATCAGCAGCAGCAGCAGCAACAATATCATCATCACCCTCATCATCCATCATCATTATCACCATCATTCTCACTATCCATCATCATCATCAAAAACATCACTGCGATCAACACCACTGTCCTTATCATTATTATCATCATCATCATCATCAACATTCATCCTCATCACCACCTTCCATCATCATCACCATCAAACCATCACTGTCAACAATCTTTCATGATCACCTTGCTCCCCATCAGCTTCCCGCAGATCTCAGCAGCAGGGGACATCTTCACAAACCGCTGAAATTCCGAGATATTCCACCAGTTGGCAAAGTCTGTGAAGTACTTGCCCGTACCCTCTCCTTCACTCTCCAGAATCTCTACGTTCTCTCCAGGTTCCGTCATGTTTTTCTCTATCCCTTTCTTCACTGTCTCCAGCCAGTCCTCGGTGAATACTTGGCGCAAACACACGGCCCCATTCTCCCTGAACTCACGGATGATTTCATCTGACAAAGTGAGCGACGACATTGCTACTCCTTCTTCACTGCGTGATAAACTATGATAATAAGAAGAATGATAAGATAATGATGATAATGGTGATTATAATGATCATGATCTGAAGGTAAAATATGACATCACTACTCCTCATTTTGGGATAAACTATGATTATAAGAATAATGATAATACATGTATATCATCATGATGATAATGATGATGTTGATGATAATAATGAGAATGATGAGGATGGTGATGAAAATTGTGATGATGATGATGATTATGATGATGATAATGATGATAATGATGACAATGATGATAATGATGACAATGATGGTGATAGAAATATCGTGGGGGATACAGTGATAAGTCGACCCCATGCCCCCCCCCCCCCTTCCCTGCTCAATCGAATGAGAAAAAAAGGAAGTACACGTGATAATAAACATGTAACTGTAACTAATAAAAAATAATAAAAACGTATATAAAGGTCTAAACTGATTATCATGTATCATTTGATTCTGTGTCTTGATTTACCATCTTAATGTCTTAATTTACATGATGATGGTATAGGCCTTACTACAAGAAAACAATTTTTGTTTTATATATATATATATATATATATGCAGCAATATAATTTTTTTTTCTCTCTCTCTCCACAATGACTTTTATACATGATAAATTTTGAATAAATCGAGCATAAATAGGGTATAATTTTTCTTTTTAATATGCAAAATTTAATTGAGAAGTTCGGTGGTCTTCTGCGTGGGCACTTTTCCTGGCAGCCTTGGTTAATTGCATGCAGCTGCTTGCCGGGGGCCTTCCCTCCTGTAGATTTGCGAGCCATCTGCCTGGAATGTGCCATAGTTTTTTGCGAGACAGTTTGTCCCCCCCCCCCCCCCCCCCCCCCAGGTAGACCAACCCCGGGGCGATTAGAGAACTTAAATATTTTACGTATGTTTCTGGCCATTTAGTCCACCCAGAGTAGGTAAGAATCCCAATAGACCTGTTTACTAATGTATTTAAATTTATGCATGTTTCTCTCCAGAATCATTAGTTTCCAACTATTTAGTGCGCATATTATGCATAATGGTATCTCTATGGATGGAATACATTTTGCATAAATTAGTTGTTGCTATGTTGGGCAAGCCTCTGGCAAGCTTTTGAGTCGTCAGGAGAAACCTTTGTTCACACAAAGTATGCATAAAATTAGTAAACGGGTCTATTGCCTATATCGCAATCATCCTAGACACTTAAAGACCTCAGCCTGACCCAAAACAACCATATATTGACGTAAAGCTTAGTAAACAAAGAATATAATTACCCTGGGTATTCATAAATTTTCGTCTCCGTTTATCCATAAAAAATAAAAAAGATAATTTTTTTTTGGTCCGCCCTCTCCCTATGGCGTAACAACAGAGGAAACTGCAGGGGGTCGCTAGACGTGTGACGACATGTCATGTATACAGCTCCGAGTGCGTCTACACGATATGTCGTCATCAAATTTTCACCCCCCGCAAAGTAGCGTTCCTCAGAGACGGGGTCCTCGTCAGAAAAACCACCGGGGCTAAACACTCGGGACGCTGTTACTCATTCCACAGGAAACGGAATCTCATGAAGTTGGTTTCAATTTTTTCAGAAAATATATAGCTCCCCGTGGATGAATAAAGGGTATATTTCAAAATTCGGTCAGGCTGAGGTCTTTAAGTTTATTGTTAACCCAGAGTTGTCTTTGTGGCCATTAAGTAAATCCAGGGTAGATATAACAATTCCTGCTGTCTATATCAAAGGCATCCACAAATACGAGCTTGCGTTGACAACAAATTAAAACATCTGAAACACGTGTGATATAAACAGTTGGAATTGTTATCTACCCTGGGTTGATCGACTAAAAAGCCACAAAAACTACTCTGGGTTGACAAACTAAAACGTCTAGGATACCTATGATATAGACAATAGAAAATCTACCCTGTGTTGACTTAATGGACACAAAGACAACTCTGGGTTGACAATAAACTAAAGTTTCTAGAATTGTGATATAGGCAGTTGGGATTCTTATCTACCTTGGGTGGACTAAATGGCCACAAATAATACTCTGAATTGACAATAAATTAAAACATCTGGGACACCTGTGATATAAATAGTTCAAAGTTATCTACCCTGGGTTGATGGCCAGAAACATTTTTGTTGGGTGTGTTTTTGTTGATCTTTTATTTTCTCTCTTTTTCAAAATAAAGAATTTACAATTATATACAAATAAACAATATGAATTAACAATATTAACACAACTTTCATAGTATCAATAATACAAATTAAAAAGAAAGTTTCATATATAACAAAGCACCCCCTCCCCGACACTCTCCCCCCCCCCCCCCCCCCCCCCCCCCCCATTCCGGTGTACCTGCTCACATTCCCATTTCTCACTTACTCAAATTAAAAAGTTGGAAAACTGATGCTGTCAGGGAAGCTTCGTGGATGGGTAGGCAAAAAAAATTACTCCTTATGCATGACCAGCACAAAGGATATTCGGAAAGGTATTAAATGAAGTACTACAACAGAATTCTTTAAATATTTAATACTTGTTCCCATTTCAGTAAATGTAACCCTATTTTACCATTTTTATTGCTGATTCCTTTTCTCGATCTTTATAATCTAAAATCATCTTTAAAATTTTGTTCATTGAAGGAAGCACTCCTTCTGATCTAGAAAAATATATAATATATTTCATTATAAAAATAATAGAATTACACATTTTGATTCTATGAGAGTTTCCTTCGATCCCTACAAATATTAAATTCCAATTGCTGATGTCTATTTCCCTCAAATCCAGAGTACTTATGATTTCTTGCCAAGTTCGTTGCACTTGTTCACAAAACAAAAATAAGTGTGGATACGTCTCCTCCTCCTTTTTACAAAATGAGCATAATTTATCAGGGACAAATCCAAATCTATAGAGGTGTTCTTTAGTATATAAAGCACCATGTAGTGACTTGTATTGAAATTCTCTATGTTTACTGCAAATTACTGTACGTCCTACTCTCAAAAATATTTCTTTAATTTCTTTCTTATCATAATTATATTGACTATGTCCATCTCGTACTTGTAAATCATAATCTTCCTGAAATTGTCTAATGAAATAATTGTACATTTTCCTAAATTTCTAAATTAGACAATGTGCCAATTTGCCCCCCCCCCCAATATTTAATCTAATATTAAAGTTATGAATGTCAACCTGCATATGATCTCTCATTTTCCAATCATTTGGAATAACTTTAAAAGATATCATGAATTTTCAATAATCCTTTGCTTCCAATACCTTACCTCCAAAAGTGAGAATGCGGTTTCATATGTATTCCATCCACTATATCAGCTATTTGGACAACCCCCTTCTTTAATAAGTCCTCATGAAAAATCATTTTATTTCTACTGCAAATATTTTTATTGTTGAAGAGAATGGGATTGATTTTATCTTCAAAATGTCTACATTTATCCATTTCTTGCCACACTCTCAACATCTCTTCATAAAAAGGTGCCAAATTTTTCAGTCATTTTATTTATATCATAATCCCATAAAAATATGAACCTTCCCCCGACTGCCCTACAACAATAATCAAAAGAAGTCTTCCACCCTGAATAGTTTTCTCCAGCATAGAGTAGCCATTTAATCCACATAACCCTTTGAGCTTTAATAAATGTTTCATAATTTGTCATTCTTAAACCTCCAAACTCATATTCCTGATACATAATTTTCATTTTTATTCTGTCTTTCCCATTCCAAATAAAATCAAAATAAATACGTTCCACTTCCTCTAGAATATATTTTGGAACAGTAATGAGAGAAGAAACGTAATTAAATTTTGACAAAACGTAAGTCTTCAAAAGTTGGATTTTACCCGTTATCGTTAAATCCCTTTGCTTCCACCAACCTACAAGTCTTTTTATTTTACTTAATATCTCTTTGTAATTTAAATCCTCTTTCCGTTTCAAATTTCTTGTAAAGTATATCCCTAATATTTTCACCTCATCAACGAAATTCCCAAACAACTGAACTCCAGATATTTCAGTTTCTTCACCCAACCACACAAAATTGTTTTTTTCCTTATTAACCTTTAAACCACTATTTTTTTCAAAAGCTTCAAAAATTTGTTGTACCCTTTGAATGGATTCCTTGTCTTGTAAAAAAAGTGTTATATCATCTGCATATAATATTTTTTAAATTTCACTCTGACCTAATTTAATCCCTCTAATATTGTCATCATTTCGAATATACATTGTCAGTATTTCTATAGCCAGTACAAATAAATATGACGAAAGTGGATCCTCTTGCCTTACCCCCCCCCCCCTTATATAAAAAAAGAACAGTTGAGTGACCACCGTTCATCACACAACTACTTATATCATTGTACAGAATCTTCATCCATGAGCTGAAAATATCACCAAAACCAAAAACTTTCAAGACATGCAATAGAAATTGATGAGAAATTGAATCAAATGCTTTCTCAAAATCAACTGCAGCTAAGAACCCTATGGTATGATCTAAAGAATAAAAGAACATATCATCTATCAGGCGTACTGCCTCCCCTATATTTCTATTTTTTATATATCCTACTTGATCAAAGTGTATTATTTCTCCAAGAACTTCTTTTATCCTTTTGGCTAAGACTTTAGATGAAATCTTATAATCTACATTTAAAAGTGTTATTGGTCTGTAATTCTTTATCTGGAGATTGTCTTTGCCTTCTTTTTCGATAAGTGTTATTACCCCTTGCTTTTGTGAACTAGATAATTCCCCCCTTTCATAAGTTTCATTCAAAGCACCCATCAACATACCACCCAAAGCCGGCCAGAATGTACAATAAAATTCTGCCGTGAAACCATCATTTCCAGGTGATTTGTTCCACTTTAGTTCTTTCAAGGCATTATAGCATTCTGCGTTTGTCATTTTACCTTCACAAAAAAAGTTTACTGTTTTCACTTAATTTTTGTACATCTCTAAAAAATACACTGTTACTTATATCCATATCGTTTTCTTTCAAAGCATATAAATTTTCATAAAAATTCCTTATGATTTTTGAAATTTCATTTTTATCCTTTATAATATTCCTATCTTCATCATAAATTTCACAAATTACGCTGCTCTTTTTGTTAGTTTTTAAAAGCTGCTTAAAATACTCTACATTTTTCTCCCCTTCTTCAGACCATGGTGCTCGAGACCGCACCTTAACCCCCTGTCGTACAAAGTCGAATAATTTTTTTCTAATTCCTTCTTTTTCTCATCAATCCTATCACTTATCATCTTCGTAGGCGTTTCTAACATCTGATTTTCTAAATCCTTAATTTCCATTTCTAATTTTCCAATATTATCCTTTCTCATTTTAGCCTTCTCACTAGAATATTCTATAATATATTGTCTTAATTTCATTTTAACGAAATCCCATATGATTTTATTAGAGATTTGATGTTACTGTCCTGCCTCCTCCCCCACCCCTTGTGGCATTGATTTCTCCCACCATACCTATAAAAGTCAACTCCCAGTAAACAAGTCTATCAACGCCGAAAAACCTTTCAGGGCATGTCATTCCTTTAACATTCTCATACCATGTCATGGTTGCAATCTACCAAGAAAGCCCTGGGTACAACTGAACAGATTGCGGTCTGGTTTTGGCCGATATGCAGCAACCATGAAAAGATGGGGAATCACAGACTCTGACCTCTGCCCATGTGGACAAGTACAAACCCATATACATGTTATCAATGAGTGTCCCGTGATGAGACCCCATATGCCCACTCACAGAGGTAGACAACCCAGACCTGGTCACCTACCTCAGTAACTGCCAATTTTGACTGATGTGGATGACATACGAGAGAAGAATGTCATTCATTAACATTCTTATACGGAAATGAAATAATTGACTCCTTAATCCCAAGATTCAAACTCAGGCAAAGTCTTTTATACTAGGCCACGCCCTTAGTTGGACGTGAAAATGCCAGTCATTGCAAAGCATATTCCACATCCCAAGCAGTATGAATAGATTCCTTTGTACCAATTAGTGTTATCCTGTATTCTCCATTTAAATATCACCTTTTGGCAATAAAGCATCATTTGCATTTTACACAGTATATAGAGCGACAGAATCTGATACCAGCCCCTCAGTGCATGGGCGCCAATCCTCACAGGAATTCTATTCAAGTGGGGGGACACACCTGGATGCAACAATGGGATGCAACAATGGGGTGCTACAATGGGATGCAACAATGGGGTGCCCCCCCCCCCCCACTTGAATAGAATTCCTGTGAGGATTGGCGCCCATGCCTCAGTAGAACCGTTTACTAAGTGATTCAAATTTTATGCATACTTTTGAAACAAAGGGTGTTCTTGACAACCTGAAAGCTTACCAGAGGCTTGTCAGACATAGCAACAAGTAATGTATGCAAACTGGATTCCAAGTATTGTAGTTCATTCATTAATAACAGGTTAATGGAATACCTTGTTACTAGGTCCCCAGGAAAGAAACATCCATAAATTTGAACACTTAGTAAACAGGTCTATTGCATAACTTTAAGTCTTTTTTTCAAATGCCTTAAAGAAACATGATATACATGTATTAAATCCCCCTTCACTGTGCAAAGGCCACGAATTCCAACTATAAAATTTGCATTTTGACGCTGAAGCGCATCCATCTGCCAAGCACAATAAAGAGAGACAAAACATGAAACACATCCCTGGGTCGTGCCCCATTTAAAAGGTCTGGCATGATTCCAAGTTTCAATATAACGATTCACGCTATCAATTCCATGAATGTTTTAACATTAACCTAACGTACGAATAAACAAACCTATCTCAGGACTCAAACAATGCAAATGGTGCCTTTGAACCAAATACCATCCATGAAAATGAATTCTTTGAAACCCCGGGCTTAAATAGTTAAAACAAGAATACAAGCTGGGGGAATGATCTTGCACATTTATGTACGTAATAGCTTTCTGCATACACATTTATGTACGTAATAAATAGCTTGCTGCATACACACATCAATCCCCTTCCTGCATTTAAAGGGAAATTAACCTCAGCGTATGAATTAGCTTATTTTGAATGGTGTAGTATATGCCTCTTATTTGATACATGCAATTTCATGTAAAAACACAGGATATAGATATAAATCACTATTTTCCAGCCAAGCTATCGTCTGCTAGCAATAATAAGGGGGCTGCCATTACTTTATGTGTACACGAACATATTTTTCATCCCAAGTAAAATTTCCTTCATCGTTAACTTGTAATTGATTTTTAGAGGACAAATATATATTAGATAAAGTCACATATTCTGAAATGTAAGTTTAGTTTTATATATTTTTTAAAAGGTCTTAATTTGTTCATAAAAAATATACTTCATAAAAAATATACGTCAAGGACGGAGAATTGACGTCAAGGACGGAGACAATCGTAACAATACCAAAACAAAGCGAGGAATCTGCTTTACAGGATGGCTATTAGAACTCATGGGTCGTCAATTATCTAGGCCCATGGCCAATAACAATCGTAATACAATCAGAACAAAGCGACGTATCTGTTGTAAAGGTAGGCTATTATCAATGCATATGGTACCTAATGATCCGTGTCATGCACAAAATGGCAGCCTCCATGGAAAGACGTAGCAGACAATAGGTGCATCTAGAATATCACGTGGGGTTAATTGTCCTTTAAGCATAGGAACGCCGATAACAAAACTTGTCCCCGAAGTATATGCGAAAAGTTACATTATGCAAAATACCATGCCTTGTCGTGATACATGATTTCGTTTTCCATGAAATTCGCATGCATAATTTAACATCAAAGGTAGAATATAATTATTATGTATTTGATATTACTTTTTTCCCCTTCTTCCCTTTCCCTTCTTTCTCTTTTTTTTTTCATTTGTTTTGGTTGTTTTTGGAGGGAACATATTACGTAAAATGTTTAAGTTCCACCCACTCTCAAACACACACACACCCACACCCACCACACACAAACTTATTACATTGTACGTCATATAATATGATACAATATACTCATTTCAGTGCAGCCTTACCATACATCAATGCAACATCAATTCCTATAGTTGGTTGCTCACATCTTTATAACGTATTATCACTGTCATAACTCCTTGTACACACGTAAAAGAAGGCAAACGAAGTCTGTGCGGATATACAGACACCGCTCACATAATAATGCCTAAAACGTACGAACAAAGCAAGACGAACAAGGGTCAATTCACACAATAAAAAAAGTTCTGAATATAAACACACCTTTGTTCCAGTAGTCTTTGAGTTTAGGCTTTGTAACTATAATATTTTTTTTTAGAGAGAGAAAACGATTAGGGCTTAAAGAAAAGGAATTCGATGTAGTATGATGTAGCCTACATTGATATTAAGCATTGAACTTCTCTTTTTTTTAATCTTATAAAGTTATAAAACAAATAAAAACAATTAATACGGAACACAGCAACACCAATTTTGTCTAACGCCTGAAATTCCAAAGATGCATTTGCTCCGCAGTCTCATTATACATGATGGTGTTGCCTGCATAGACACCTTGACTAAATGTATTTCGGTTTATGCATAGACCTGTTTGCTTTTATATATTCTTTTGCTTTATTTTCGCATAATAATTATGCCCGTTTCCTGTGTATTTCAATCCAAAATCCTTATAGTTACTAACTATTTAGTGCATGCACCTGCTGTGCATAATGGCATCTCCATGGATGGAATCCATTTTGCATATATTAGTTGTCGCTATGTCGGCCAAGCCTCTGGCAAGCTTTTGAGTCGTCAATAGAAAGCTTTGTTCAAGAAGTATACATAAAATGAGTAAATACACGGGTCTATTTAAAGGAGAATTAAGCCCTGATGACAAATTTACTTATATTGGAAAGTGTAATATATTCCTACTTATTGGCCTAAATCATTTTCTAATAAGATATCAGAAAAGGGTATAAATAAAGATATTCCAACACCCGGTATCGTCTCCTACTGATTTACATGGGGGCTGCCATTTTCTTGCTGATTTGGAGTTGTACATGAACCATTGAGAAATGTTCCAGTCAGGAAGATATTTTGAATCCAAATCCTAAATTGATTTTCTTCATTACCTAAAATCCCATATGTGACGGAAAATATAAAGTGGGTGTTTACATGTATTATAAAAATTAAATCTTTATAATGATACTTTTAAATTGTCTGGTTTTGCTTAACAAAAATTTATTTATTATTTATTTTAGAACATAATATATGCAGCATGCATTCTGACTTTTCAAGTCCATTATCCGAAAGCAGGTGAATGCATATTTTGCCGCTATAGATGCTCAGGGAAGAAGCATCCATAAAATTTGAATTAATTTGCTCCGTCCCATACGTCCAGTATCGAGAAAATAGATTTCTATTAAGCGAATATCGATTTTCAGCAGAAATATATAAGGAAATCTTCAGTTTAAAAATAAATTGACATATCTATTCTATATTTTTAATCTCAAATGGGTTTTTAATTTTTAAAAAGGTAATTGAGCATTTGGATTAAGAAAATCTTCTTGTACACAGAAACAAAATGGCAGCCCCCATGTGCTGCTAGCAGACGATATATTGCTATAGCCGATGCTAAATTTTGCTCAGAAAAATTTGATTTGTATCGATCTCGTATATTTTGATGCGAAGCCATATAGTCTAACAAGTAGGAATTAATAACACCTTTGAACACTATCGTCTTTATTTTTGAGCGTAATTCTCCTTTAAGCATTTTTTGCTCCAGAACCCCTAGTTACTTTAAAGGGCCCCTGCCATATCATGGGCGTTAATCGTGACGTAACTCTATTCATCATGGGGGGGGGGGGGACGACACAATAGCCGCCCCCCCCCCCCCCCCCATGAACAATAGATTCTCTACTCGGATTGACGCCCATGCCTGCCATCTAAATACAAGTGGATGCCTGTTGGTGTGCAGTTCTACATACATCTCATATTTTGATTTTTAAACTTCTAAATAATTATGGTTCATAGATTTTTAAATATTTCTTGAAATAATTTTCTACAACCTGCTAAGCCCCACCCACTTAAAAAAATCCTCCAGCCCATTTGCCCCCTGTGACATCATCTGTCAATCATCAGTGAGCTAATAGCGATTTTGCAAGTGAAATTGGTATTTAACTTTGTCAAAGCTGATACCTGTTACAATACAGCATACAATAACAACATAGGAGTTGCTATGTCAGACATGCTGTAGCATCAGCAGGAAAACAAAGGCAATGAGGAGGTATTGTATGAAAGCATGCAATTCTATTATGAGTGTGTGCTTAGCTGGGGGATCACTCTCTATTGTATTTAGTGGAATGTAACAGATGATGTTACGGGGGCAAATGGTCTGGAGGATTTTTTTTATGTGGGTGGGGCTTAGTAGGTTGTACAAAAATTATTCCCAAAAATATGAAACACTATTTAGAAGTTTAAATATAAATATATGAGATGTATGTAGAACTGCACACCAAAAGGTATCAACTTGCATTTTGATGGCAGGGGTCCTTTAGTCATGGATTGACTTCAATGTGCATGTATTGGATGTTGCTATATCAGATAAGCCTCTGGTAATTTTTTTTTATTATTAGTTGTCGAGAGAAATTTTTGTTCTAGAAGTGTGCAAAAAATTGGTGAAAAAGTTTAAATGTAAGCTACGTTCATAAAGGACCTGTAGTTTCGAAAATTTAAATTAGGAAAACTTTAGATTAACGAAACAACGGCTCACTAACAACGACGAGGTTTCACACGGGACCGAAACAATGACACTCGTTGTTCCGAGACTACAAGTCGAGCGTTACCGGTAGTCATTTAACATGAGCAGAGAGGTCATCGTTAACGAGATTGCTAAACTTTATTGCTAAAGTTTGCTAAAGTTTATTCTGTCCAAACGTTACGGTCCGTAACTACGAGGAAGACCCCCACGCCTCGTGGTTTCGGCGTTAACCACAAGCTCGCTTGTCGCTCTGGAACTACAAGTAAACTTAAAAGTTTCGAAATTACAAGTCCGTTCATACGGTCTGAAACTACAAGATAACTACAAGATTACATCTAGTAATTGTTGCAGATCTTCTTCATTTTCTGCACACAATACAGTGTCATCGGCATAGCGCAAATTGTTAATGTTTATACTTCCAACACTAACACCCTTCATATCTGCAATTCCCCAAAATATCAAGTCTGTGCATAGATTGAACAAGGATGGGGACATTATACATCCTTGCCGTATTTCTCTTTTGATGTCCGTATAGCCGGTCATTAATTTTCATTGTTGATTTTGACGGCAGCTTTTTGCTCCCAGTGAAGTTTGGAGATGAGACGTATGTTCTTACCATCAACATGATCAACTTGATCTTTTGTAAGCTCTCAATCAGTTTACCATGATGAATTTTGTCAAATGCTTTAGAGTTATCAATAAAGCATACATATACATCTTTGCTTTAATACTGCAATATACCTTTCTGTCATCATTCTCATGCAAAATATGGCTTCCCTTGTACCACTTTGAGGTCTGAGACCAAACTGTTTCTTATCTACTTCCTTGTCAATTTGATTTTTTTATTCTATCTAGTATGATCTTCAAGATCTACTTGGTTACGTGACTCGACCATAAGACCAATAATTGTCCTTAAATCTTCACATACAGTTGTCTTAGGTTTCTTTGGGATTGGGTGTTATTATGTAATGAATAAGATGCGATTTTTGTTCGTCTTTATCGCTCTTCATCCACTGCTCGGATGTTGTAATGTCCGATGGTTGTGCTTTATAAGGACCCAAAATTAGCATCTTCGATTTATTTTTGTTTAATGCTAAGCCAGAGAGACACTTAAATCCTAATATCTAAACAGATCATTACACGGCCTTCAAGATATAATACCGTATTGATCATCCGCATAAGCATTACATTTTATTTAATGGGATACGAATTTTAGTTTAAATCAGAATATGAAAATTCCCCTTTTGCTAAATTAAGGAAAGTCTGAAACCAAGCCAAAATATCTTGCTCCCTCATATTTTGTATGGTGTCGAAACTATTTTGAGGTATGCATTTACCAATGGAATTTCTTCTTGACCTTCCGTGATCTATCCACAAGGTGAAATTTGAGGTCAATTGTAAAGTTCAAGAAACTTTACATTGCTCGGAACATTGAAAATGAAGGCAATCTAGATTGCTTGAGAATAATCATCTATATCAAGAAATCTGGCCCGGTGATTACAGAGATATCTCTCTCTCTCTCTTTATCCTGTACAATATTTTTCCTACTCCCTCCCTCTCTCTCTCTCTCTCTGCACTCTCTCTCTCTGTCCCTCTCTATATCTGTCGCTCTCCATCGGTATCATTCTTTCTCTCTCTCTCCCTCCCCTCTCCATCACTGTCTTCTTCTGTATCTTTACCTTTCCTAACCTTTATTCCCAAACGAAAATCACAACTCTCTCCAGACTTCTTTTCTACAAGATGAACATCTTTATTTCAGCTATACAGTGAGAAATACTTACATGTTTTCTAGGCTGAGGACAGACAGACAGACAAACCCAATACAAAAATGAACCAAAGTCTTTAAAAACCCTGTGCAATCGCCAACTTTCCCCAGTAGAATACACAGTGTTCACCCAGCCACTGAACAGTGCCTATCAAAAGGTGCAGGTGTATGCCAAGCTTCGGAACTTGGCGTCAGTGGTAACGTGGCCTGATGCAGATTAGTTTAATAGTGTTATACTGAATGGCTTTCTGAGGCCTGAATGTCACACCCCTTCTCACTGCTATGAAAAGTAATCTCGAGTCCCGGTAATCGGAGGAAAATAAAATATGCTCTGAGGGTTTCCATGGTGAGTGAGTACTCATCGTTGAAAACTCCTGGTAACACCATATGGTAGTATATTAGTAAACAGGCTGTTGATATACATGTATATTCTTTCATCAAAAGAACCCACTTGGAAAATAAATTCTCATAGAATCAAGCAAAATCAACACTGTCTATTGAAGACTACAAAATACTACATTAGCTCAATATAGCAAAGGATGACAAGCCTGTTTGGAGCAAGAAGGGCGCTAAGTCCCATCATTTGTACAGAGTTAGCGCCCTTCTGGCTCCAAACAGGCGATATGCATATTGGGAGCTGCTTTCTTTAGTGAATGTGATATCAAGCAATATTTTCATTAGTTTGCATTGGTCCAAACTAGAGTACCTACATAAAGAGAGTAGCGACAACTCATGATTTGAACGCCATTTTGTTTCCTCTGCTATGCAACATTTCTATTCAATTCCGATGAGCACCTGGGTGTTCTCAATAGAAAGAATTCAAACGCCATTTTGTTTCCCGAAAAGTCAGACGTCTAGTCACTACTCTCTATATAAAGGTACTCTAGTAAAAAACAACCCATCTACAGCATTATAAACAAATCAAAATTACTCTAATCAAATTTTCTTTCCAAAATTTGCAATTCCACTACCAGAAATCAAGATTAGGCTTTATTATGAAGGTAATTTTTTTTAGTTTTTCAATACATGGAAGAAATTATCTTTATAACCCTGGTTGAAAACCAAAAATGATACATAATGGTTCACATACATTGCATCTTTTCATAATTTAATTACCGTATACAGAAAAAAATTACATAATGCACATCTTTATGAAATTTAAATATTTTACTAACTGAATTGGGGGGAAAAATACAACTTTGCTACCTCATCATAGTATTATCAAGCTTGACATTTATGAGAGAAAATACAATTTTACAAGAAAAAAATCCTTACAATGTAAATTCTTGCATACTGAAATCAGTCACACCAAATTTGCGGATGGATCATGCAGTCAGTTTATTGTAATATCTTTTGATTTTAGGGTAGTAAAAGCATTGTAATTTTGTCTGTTTTATAGCCAGAAGGGCATTAACTGTACAGAAAGTATATGCAGTAATGCCCTTCTGATTCTCAAAAGTTAGTCTATATGCTATGCTATATTAGATCACCTGTAATGAGAAGGGTAAGATCACTCAAACATGTACAAGGTTATCTCAAACACCGGTACCTTGTAATCACACACAGCTATACTTGAGTGACTTCCTCAAATAGGTGATGCATAGAATTATGAAGGATTAGTCTAGGGTAGATCATAGTTGTATGTGTAGACGAGGAAAGAGAAAAGGGGCATTTCAATATCTCCATTTTCATCTTGGAACCTTAAAAAAATTTGTTACAGATTATACTTGAAAAGCCCTTGTCTCAGGTCATGGAGCAAAATAATGTAAATTAATTTCTGCTTACACTGATGTGGTGGGGTGGTTTTTTTACACTATAAGGCAGCAGCGAATATCTGCCATAGTCCCACGTACATTATTTATTTAGCTACGGGTGGGTGATATGCTACTTCTTATTCAAACTGTATGTGGGTTGCCTTTCCCATACCACCAGGGTTTGTTTCCGTCCCACTACAAAACAGATACGAGTGAAACTTCATGTGCTGTGTTGAACATGACAACATCAAGCTGCCATTTTAAGGAGTCAAATCAGTAGTGATTGATCGTTTCAAAAGTAGTTATAATTGTAATAATTTTGGAGCGCCAAGGAGTGTCAAGTCTGAGAGACATGTGCGCTATACAAGAACCCACTATTATTATTATCATTATTATAACTCTTAAAAATTTGTCTGATTTCAAACCTACTGGTCCTTAGTGTACTAAAAATTTAATCCCAAAGCTGGGTTTAAGCTCAGACTAAAGTCGAGTGAAAGGAAGTTGGACCAAGGTCTTACTGTTCACTTAGTTTAACATGACTGTATTCCTCGCATCGGGCTTAAATGAATGGGCAGAATAAGGACCATAGAGATATATTTTGATAAATCTCAGCCAAGTTGCAGGGATGCCACTTAGAATTGCTTAAAAAAGTAGGAAAAATCATCCAGAACGGGCCCTTGTTAAAAGTGGTTTTTCTATGGCTAAAAATATGTTTAAAAAGCAGGAATTCCTACTTTTGTCTGAAAAGTGGCATCCCTGTTTTAGTTGACATATTTCAAACATTACAGGGATGGACTTGTCCTTTGAAAGAGGAAATATTCTCTATAATTTATCAATTTCTAGATTGTAGTTAGGAGTAAAATGGAAATTCTCATCCATTCTCTGGGAGTATACACACGTAAATATATCTTCTCATCTGACATAGTTGACTGCTTCATCCATCTTTACACTACAAGAAAGCTCTTCATGAATAGAGAATGTAATAGACTAATTCTATCTACACTGTACAACGATACACTCTACGGCCCGTATTCTGACCCTCCGCTCCGACTTAAATCGCGGTCTAGGTGTGGCTTAAACCCAGTTTAAACCTGCCCTTTAAACCAGAGTTTTAGAAAATGGCATTCTGAACTCTGGTTTAACTTAAACTCCAGTCCAGTGAGGTTTAACTTTGTACAGAAATTTAGACTGGATTTGTGGTTAAGTCAGTAGTTTTAAATTAACTCTGGCTTAACTTAGACTGCAGTTTAAGTTAAACCCGAGTTCAGAATACAGGCCTATGTATCAAAGTCTGAACGTTATCATACAATCTTCTTAATTCTCTGTACAATCGTGAATGACTCACACTCTCATCTACATTATATACAATACAAAAGTGCCAAGCAAAGACCCATTTGCATGTTTCACGGCTAACATTAGATTCTTTGAAGTGACACTCAATCATTTTGAAGGAGAATGACAAACTAAATCAATTCATGGTCCCTTTTTGTGCTGCTTCCCAGTTTCAAGCCCTTTAAAGAACGGGACCCTCTTGCATAGAAAGTTGCGATTAAACGCAACTTGATTTTCAACCAATCAGGACCGCGTGTTTTTGACTTGCCTTTAATTTTTTGAGCTGCATTAAATTGCAACTTTTTATGCAAGAGGGCCCAGAAGAGTCTGAATAAATAACTTATTACATGTAAAAGTAAAGTAAATACACAAATCTTGCATTTATAAGAGTTTCAAAGTGTACAAAGAATACATGCAGATAGAATACAATGATATACAGAAGATGTTTCCGTTACGAAAGAGTGTGTGATTCGAAAGAATAAGTCTGTGATTCTTGTCCTTAATCTGCATATTAATGAAAAAACGAGTTGGCAAAAAAAATATGAACCTGCAATATCTACTCCAACTCAAGCAGCAGGAAAGAATAGGAAAAAAAATTCTCATTCTTCTTAATTCTAAATAAATATGAAGCTTTGTGGGAGAGTTTTTGTCGGAAAGAGCTTTCATAGGAAAGAATTTCGCCGTTACTCCCAGTGTTTGAGGTCATGCGTACTATCTGTATATATATGAATGGAAAAAAGATATGTGCAGTTGATATCTTTACGATTCATATCATATTGTCTGATACTCCATCCCAGATGAATTTAGAATGAACTGTTCCAAATAAAGATTAAATCTTGTTCATAAGAGATACGAGTCTCCTGATTATTACGATATAATATCAACCACGCAATAAAAATTGAGGTAGCATGTAGCCAGCAAGCATAGAAATATTTTGACGCCTTTTTAAACTGGGAATAAACCAGCGAGTCCATGATATCTAAGGCCTACAGAGAGAGCCTATGTAAATGTAGTCTATTTAATTAAGACCATTCTGACTGAATATAGTTTGAGATTTCATACTACCTTTATTTCACAGTCCGAAAGACTCACACACATATACATAACTTTAATAGCAGGACCCCGGTTCATAAACTTATTATCAATAACAACTGCCTCATTTCTATCAAAAACTCGCTCTCAGCCAATCAGATTCAAGGATTTCAGTAGCTTACAACAATTATTCTAACTTGTTATCAATAAAAAAAAGTTTTATGAAACGGGGCCCAAGTGTTGCAACATTCACAAAATACCAGAATATTTGCCTCCTGTTATTCTGCAAGTCAGACGCATATTTCTCAAAAAAACTTTCTCAGGGAAACTTCCTCCCAGAACTTTTGGTTAAAATTTAAATTAGTTCTTGCCAAGGATGCATACTGTGAAACGTCATGAAGTTCGACACTTGATGTAGACCAACATCCAAAGCTACAAGTAGGTGCAGAGTTGGTGTGATGTTGGAGTATGCGTAGTAGTGACAGAAACGACTGGTACTTTTCACCACTAATATTTTCCCCATCAAATTATATATTACAGAGCCAACTATTTTCATGCTTAACTTCATAAATTCTTCCAAAAAATCACCTAATACAAAAGGGTACAGGAGAGAAATTTATTGTAACTACTGTACTGTGAATACATCATTTGGTTTTCAACACCACTCTAAACTCAGTCTGAGTCAAAACGTTTAACCGACGTTTAAACGACTGCTGGAAGCAAAACCGTTTACCATTTTCTAAAGCATTTTCTTAACCGTTTAAAAGTTGGAAAAAAAAACACCTACTCAGATCTTTGCTAAGATTCAAATTGAACACTTATGAAATCTTCTTTCAATGTATTCACCATAAAATAGTTTGATTTGGCTGTAAACTAATACTAAAAACAGAAATTATCAGTTCTTTGTTGTGAAATTCTAGCAATTTCAGCAAAGATCTGAGGTTTTTGTTTTTGTTTTTTAACTTCTAAATGGTTAAAGAAAACTGTCCGTTTCTTAAAAATGGTTAAACGATTAAAAAAAAATTTTTTTTTAATATTAATGACTCAGGCCTACTCTAAACCCACTGCAGCACTGAACAGACTCTTCATCCATTCAAAATGGCCATCCTGCATAAATAAGTAATTCTCAAATAGAAGCAAGAGGATTAGTCTGGTGGTTCATTCTGGGGTTCAGAGTTTCTCGGGGGCTGGCTGCGTCCTAGAATACACAAATGGGTCTGCAAACATGGACTAGTGGTTGGACGCCGTACTGTACGGTCCTTGCTTCTTGTAGGGCGAGGTGGGCCTCGGGGTATAGCGGGGTTCCTGCGAGGTTGCGAAGGCAGGGCCGGATTTGGTGGAAGCTGAGAAGGAGGAGAAGTAGTCGGCGGCAAAGGACACGATGTCTTCGGGTTTCCGGAGCAGCAGGAACTGCAAGAAGTCGGCGAGCAGCGCCTTGAGCTCGGGGTGATGCCTCATGTAGGTTGCATGGTCACCTTTGAGTTCCTCCTGGGTAAGGGAACAATGAAATAAACAAAATGCTTTAAGCTCTGGGTTATACCATGTACCATGTATAATCACATGGATAGCTAGTCAACTGCCAGCTTCTCCTGGATAAGGGAACAATGAAATAAACAAAATGCTTTAAGCTCTGGGTTATACCATGTACCGTGTATAATCACATGGATAACTAGTCAACTGCCAGCTTCTCCTGGGTATGGGAACAATGACATAAAAGAAATGCTTTGAGCTCTGTGTTATACATAAGCACAATGATAGCTGGTCACAGCTGAACTCCTTATGACTGTGGGAACATTGGAAGAAAAGCAATGCTGTATCAAAGTTCTATGCTATTTGTAAATACATGTAGCTTGTCATAGCAACAACATAACTTATTCAATTTCTTGCATAAATTTGCCCTAAAAATAATACTTTTACAACTACCTCCAATACATGTATCTTTATTTCTACATCTTGGGGGGAATAAATATTTTTGAGAGGTTCACAATTGTCTGATACAAGTTAAGAAGCTGACAGGATTTTGATTCATATCTGTGACTCTATCCAGAAAGGTTGTGTTACCACCGTCAAGTTTTGATACCATACATCTGTCAGGCAGAGAGATCTTTTAAGACTGATGACTGCAAACAAACACCACAACCATTCTGACTGCTTGTATACGGCAATCAGTCAAATCTTTCAACAATGACACAACAACAATGAATTTTTGAAGCCTTCCAAGAGTTCATCTAAAATGAGCACTCTCTTTTTATCTTATTTACATGTACGTGACTTTTCGACTAGTCTTTCATTCTCATAATTCACAAAGTCTGACTCGTGACAAAAGACATTTTTATGGCTTCCACTAACATTTCATAATTCACAAAGTCTGACTCGTGACAAAAGACATTTTGTTTCCCTTCTGGTTTTCTATTCACCGCCTTGTAAGGCTTCAGATTTGTTAAGGCCACCGCACATCTTACGATCGGCCTGCGATCCGATTTGTGAAATAAATCGCTATGGCAATAAATATTGGCATTTTAACAAACAAAATCTACCCTATTCAGATTCTGAAAAGTAATCTGAATACTAAACATAGGGTTTTGGTGAGCTGTCAGCTTTATACTGGGAATAAGGGCAAAATTAGTTTCAAATCATACGCAGTTGTACGATTTTTGTGGCGTCACTTTGACTCAGAGCCGATTTGGCCATTCCACCGACTAGAAAACTTGGCAAAGTCCGTATTATCGATTTTACTATCTGTATGACTATTCAGACCCTCAATCAAAAAATATTTTTCATTTTTAAATGATTTGTCAAATGACATTACATTTTCTTCTGAAATCGGATCGCAGACCGATCGTAAGGTGTGCGGTGGCCTTTAAATGGATGAAACACTAGGCAAGATGTATAACGGGATACATGTGTATCTAATATCAAATTTTCATGCTGATATTTGTGCAGGCAGCATAAGACATTTTTATGTTTCTACATACATGTAATAGAACAGTTTGTAACCACATGTAGCACAAATGATCCCAAATACTGATGGATCCCTTAAGCATGAAGAGGTCCCACTCGTGTTTATTAAGAGTAATCCTTTGGTGCTTCATGAATAGCCTTTCCCCATGCCCCTGTATACAGTAGAATGCACCATTGTTGGCGCAAAAAAAATTTATAGTGATACCAGAACTTTCAAGAGCACATATCCAGTATTTGTGTCGGTGGTTTTAGAATTGGGTCAAAATAACCTTCATCTGTTCATGTGCACACTTTTACTACGAACTGGCCAACCAGACAGTTGCTTTCTGAATTAATGAAACACTTTGTTTACACAATTTCTCGTAAAATGGCGTTTTCTGCCCTGTACGAAATGATTCAAGTCAGACCAATGGCAAATGGTGTGAAGGGGTGCTCTTACCTTCCTGTCTAAGAACTGTGAATACAACTGCATGTCTTCCTCCCAGTTGAGGGGCTTCTTGGGGAAAGTGGGTTTATCCTCCCTGTCATCTACCGGTGGGGGTTCTGGTATCCTGAGGAGATGCATGGTGACTGGAGAGCCTACATGGACTCGACTGGCCAAGTGGCTGAAAGAACACAGATTACAAAGATGTAAGAGAGTCATATTTTTTTTACGAGGAATCCTACATGGACTCAGCAACATATCAGCAAGGAGCTGTAATAAATGGATCACAAGGTTCAAAAAACAAGATGAATGCCACTGCGTCTCCTATTTGCCTCCGCCTAGATTCAGTTGATGGCTCAAACAGTTCTTGAAATATTGTGATGACCAGAATAAAGAGCCTCTAATTACATGTTAATTGACCTCTTTGACATTTGACCTTACAACTTATAACCCAAGTCTGATCACTGGACACATGTACCTCCTCCTAGTCATGAATACAAAATAGTTGAGATATGGTGATAACAAAGGTAAAAAAACCTTAATTTCACATACACCTGTATAATGACTTCTATGACCTGTCACCTTTGACCTATGTGAACAAAAATCTAATCAGTTTGTCTCACTACATGGTGATACATACTAGTTCCAAGCTTGAAGTCAATGGATCAAATGGTTCTTGAGATATCATGTTAATAAGGCTAAAACCTGCAATTTCAGAATTGGCCTCAATGAACTTTGACCTACGTATACCAAAATCTAATGGGATCGTCTTTCTATGGTGATACATACTAGTACCAAGTTTAAAGTTCATACCTCAAATGGTTCTTGAAATATCGCGTTAACAAGGCTAACACCTGCAATTTCAGAAATTGACCTGTGACCTTTGACCTTTGAGCTGCATACCCTAAACTGTAATCAGATCGTCTCCCTATGGTGATACATACTAGCACCAAGTTTACAGTTCATACCTCAAATGGTTCTTGAGTTATCGCTAGAACAAGACTAAAACCTGAAATTTCAGAAATTGGCCTCTGTGACCTTTGACCTTTGACCTGCGTTCCCCCAAATTTAATCAGACGGACGGACGGACAACCCGAAAACATGCCGCCTCTGGCATTTCCTTCGGTAGGCGGAGGCATAAAAACTACTGCTATAATTAAGAACACTATCTTTTTTTTTTAATTTAAGAGAGAGAGAAAGACACCGAACTAAACAACCATGTAAAAGGAGAAAAAGGAAGAGACAATACGTTTGAGAGAAGAGAAGAAACAAGAAAGAGAAAACAAGAAAGAGAGATTTCTTGGGGAAGGTTTGATTTCTCCTCCCTGTCAACTACCGGTGGGGGTTCTGGTATCCTGAGGAGATGCATGATGACTGGGGAGCCTACATAGACTCGACTGGCCAGGTGACTGTAATAGAATAGATACACAAGGTAATGAAGGAACAGTCATATATTATTCATACTCCATGCCTGATTGTCAGGCTGTCGTCGTGCAGGTGTTGTGAGAAAATGTCATGTAATAAAGAAGGCCATGTCTGCAAGAGGAGCCGACGAGAAAGGCTAGTATGTCAATGAAAATACAAGCATATACTGGAGGATGAGGAAAAGTAAAGGAGTAGTAGGTGAAAAGAAATATGAAGATGAAACAATGGGGGAAAAAAGTAAAGGATATGAGAGGGAAAAGAAAATATGTCAACACAACATGAAACGAGGAAGCCCCCATGTAAGAGGAAACAAATGATACAAAAGAAAGGGAAAAGAAAAAGAAATAAAAGTGAAAAGAAATACAGTCATGTAAAGGGAGGATGTTGCAGTACAATAATAGAACAAGAGAACAAGAGAAGGATATAGAGAATAGAAAAAAAAAAGGAAAAGAGAATCAAATAAATCATCAGAAGTGAAACATAGAAAGAGAAAATATGATGGGAAAAAAATGTGGCCAAATGAAAATTTGCAGCTTGTTGAAGTGGAGGTTAGAAGAATTATGCAAAGGTGGTTGACAAATGAAATCTCTTCACATATAATGTGATAAAATGCCTAAAAGCATGGCAGAGGCAAAATAAAAACCAGTGTACATGGAAATCAATGGTATTTCATGGCAAGTGGGTTTGGAAAAAGCAGCTCCAAGTAACAAAGGCCCCTTATTTGCATGTTATAAGATACAGAATTGTGAAGCTCACTATGCTACATGTAAGTCCATTGATCTTGCAATTTTTATTTTTTAATTATTTTTTTTAATTATTTTTTTTAATTATTTTATTTAATTATTATAATTTTTTTTAAATTTATTTATTTTGTATTTTTAAAAAAATTTTTTTTTTTTTTATTTATTTTTTTAAATTTATTTTATTATTATTATTATTATTATTATTATTATTATTATTTTTTTTTTTGGGGGGGGGGGGGGGGGGAAGTCATGTCATGTGAGAACCCATAAGCGAGGAAGTCCAATGCACAGGTATGAAATGAGGTGGAGGAGAGGAGAGTATACAGCCCTGGAAAAAATTATTAGACCAAGGTTCTGTAACAAGGGTACTACAATATGCAAACAAAATTATAAAAATGATTTGTCTTTGTATTTCATTGAATGAATACCAAATTCCAGCAATTATACCTTGCTTTTATGTTTTATTTCCTTCTTACCACAAAAATAACACTATCAGTAACCAATCTTGGTCTAATAATTTTTTCCATGGCTGTATATGCAAAGATAGTGCACTTACCCGTCGGGTAGGAAGTACGACTGCCATGTATCAGGGACACTGCCATACGAGTTGATGGTCCTCTCAATTCCTTTCACCATCACTTCCTCCTCACCAACTCTCTGTGTGCGATCCTCAAGGCCTCTCTTTATGTGGGACAACAGACAAATCGAAAGTAATGAATACTTGATTCACTGACTGAATTTTGGGAGGTTTTTTGTGATGGGATAACCTTGGCTTTATTGACTGCTATCACCAAGGACCCGGTGCCATAAAAAATCAATCGATCACGATGTCAGATGATGATGATGATGATGATTATGATTATGATGATAATGATGTCAGATGAATCATGATGGTAACGATGATAATGATGTCAATGATGATGATGATAATGATGTTGATAATGATAATATAAGATGATAATGAAAATATAAGATTATAATGATGGTGATGATGTCATGTGATACTAATGAAGATAATATAAGATTATATTGATGATGATGACGCTGCTGCTAATAATGATAGTAGTTAATAGTCACGGCACACATCAGTGTAAAACTGTCATACAATCTCACAAATTTACCATGCACAGTCAGAGTTTGGATATAAGTGTATGCCACATAAAATACAACATATGGGATTTGTGATAGAGTCTACGGAAAATTGCAGTACTGTAATGGCACGGTAGGATTAAAAAGAATCAACAGACATCATCTCAAAAATATCAAAAAATGAAAGAGAGTAAAGAAAGGGATACAAGAAAATTAAAAATCATTGTAGCAGTGAAGACAACCAAAAAAAAAGAGGGGAAGGGAAAGGCGAGTCAAAGAGGGCATGATATTAAAATGAACATGTAGCTTCTGCCACTCTTAGAAAGAAAAAGAAAGGTCAACTGCCTGTAGAGCCTTTGCTTGTTTACATCAAGGCAGCACAAAACAACCAAATCTCATCTCATTTCAAATGTCACTCACTAGCATCTTAAATAACCACGGGCCTAGCACGCACCCCTTTAGTTGCCTTCTCACCCTTTGCTAGTTAGCCAGCTCCCCATTCAGACGAGCAAACTATACAATGTTGCATAAGATAAGATATTGCTTTTTATTGTCTGAACATCGTCAAGCAATTCATGAAATGTCATGGAGAAATTGAGATTGAAGCATCGTTTCTCATCAAACTCTAGATTCAAAAGCGGGTCGTCAACTTGTGAACATCATATAGAGCGTAATATCTCTTCTGTTGAGAGCCAAAGGGGTGTTAACTCTGTCTATGATTTATCGCCCTTCTGGCTTTCAGCAGACCAACTGTAAAACTGGCCAGGATTTATCACGAGGACATGCTGAACATTTACTTTAATACTGGCTGTAATTATGTACACTCCAGAAATTAATGCAATGGCACAGAAAACAATTGGGCACTATCTCCTTGAAATCTATTTCATTTATGAAACGTTCCATATCTTGTGTACATAACGCAGGCCCCTTTTGCTATGTGGTGATCATATGTGATTCTTTAAAATAACGTTTCTTTCTACGACGTGCCCTCTCGTGTGAAAGGGCTAGAGGTTGCCTGTTTTCCATACAGAGCCTCCTGAGTTTAATCAGACATCAACACTTGAGTGAACCCTCTGCATTTCATGTCAAAGTGACCCAATAAGAGAGGACGCCACTCAATATTATAGCACCATACTGCTCCAACCACAAGTGGAACACCTTGTTCTCCACATCCCCCCCCCCCCCCCCCTTTATGCTCTTGATGGCCTGTGCGTGTACTTGGCAAGTCATTTAGCTGAATGTTAACCTGTAGGGTACTAAACCTGCTATAACATAGGCTTGAGTCAATAGTAAATGTGTGTAATACTAAAATGAAATTGTATGCAATGGGTTAAGCAATGAGAAATGAGAAACATCTCTAAAATCATTCATCATCGTTATACAAGAGGAGCTGTCCTAATGTATGCAGCTTATACTGTACAATGTGCATAGGCCTACAGTGTACATGTAGCTTTAATACCTATTAAATTTTAACAAGGTATAACATGAACTATTAAATTGCATCCATTCATAAAACAATATCATTACAAAATCATATCAAAGGTAATATTTCATATTATTTGTTGAAAGTACATGTATTCTCTGGAGGTTAAATATGCACATATATCTAAATGATTAAATCATTCAGGGTTGCTGCAAAGGGTTTCGCCTTCTCTTATCATAACCTTTTTTCTATGACCTTAGCATAATAATTAAGCAAATCAACATAGTACTTGGAGCTTGGACCAATTTACAGAACAAAAACAACATTGCACATTGTGATTAATGGCAAGGAGAGAAATTCTTCGACCCTACACCTTTAATTAGTAATGACATGTGTATAGGAAAAACTGAGAAGATGCTATAAATTATTCAGCGAGAAAAATAATGTAAAGGGAATGGTAAGCGAGTTAGCTCAGCAGAGCTATCAGTATCAAAGTCAAGAGCTCTGAAAAATTAGACCTCTGGTTAACCCCCTCCCCCCCCCCCCAAAAAAAGAGACAAGAATACCATATATTTGAAGAAGAAAAGAAGACTGCCACAAGGAAAGCTAACATTTAATATAATGTACGTAAACAAAAACAATGTTTTTCTTAACACTGCAAACTTGACATTAGTCATGTAGATTAATTTCTCTGAATTACATGCTTAATTAAACAAACCATGATTACATTTATATAATCAGTTAATCACAATAATTATAAACGATATAATCATGATCAGCTGTGCTTATAGCATATCCTTCTTTCATTTATTCCGAACACTGAACAGTTCATTAATCATCAAAACAAAGTCCTATCTTCCTAATATTCATCAACACTGCATACAGGTGCATGCATGTACGAATCAATAATTTTCCTTCCAAAACCTAAACCAGTGACCTTAGACGGTAGGAATCTAAGTCTTGAGATCTACACATTACTGCCGATTGCCCAAGGAAGAATGGCGCAAGAAACACACCCAGGGTCTAAACTCATTAAATCCTAATTAGAGGCTAATTTATGGCCAATAAAGCGCTGTGAATACCCCCAGCACGTCATCCCCTCCACAAACTGCGGGACATCAGCTGGAACAAAACAACAATCACGTGTGTATGATAAGATCATTAGGCACAGATTGCTTGTTGTTATTTTTACGTCGTGTGATTTCCGCCATTCTGATTGCCGTAGAAGTTGCTCTCATTGCGAAGGATTGTACTACTTGATGACACTTCATAAAATTAATAACTGTTTTTTATCGTTTTTCATCAATTGGCCTACAGTGTTAATCTCATTTACAAAAAGGAAAAGAAATTATACTGGAAAACTTAATTTCCATGTACATGTACATGTAAAACTCGAGCAAATGATATAAATTGCTTGAGAGTTCACTGTGAAATTACCTATTTCCTGTAATTTCCCTTAGTTTACAAGACACTCAGTAAAGTAATTGCATATTTGATTAATCTAATAAAAACAGTGTACACTGCACATTTCCCTTTATATCAAACAGTATTCTTCTATAACTATAATTTTTTAAAGTTAAATACAATCCCACTATGACAATTAACAGTAAAATTTACCCAAGTTGTTATTCATCGTTGTACGGTTTATATTAAATAAATTTTTATTTATCCACACTAATACTTGGACTATTACCAACATTTCTTATCAGTCAAATCTGCAAAGCGAGTCTATCAAGAAAAAAAATTGCTGTTGCAGACACTCATGTTACATCTGTATCATTCTTTTTTTTTGACAGTTCCTTGCAAAACAATGAAACACTGCCTGCAGTGTACCAGAGGGAATGTCGAAGATAAAAGATGACGCAAGAGATATGGATACATACACACCCCAGGAACACCCCAGTGACATGAAGTTGACAGTGTTCGCTTCACCGTTATTTTGCGTACACTGTGACGTCCCCCGACCAACTTCTCGCCAAACAACAACACCCTGAAAAACAGGCCTTTCTCGTATCGATCCGTCTGAGGAACTCTTCTCACGGCACTCCATGGCCCGCCCAAGGTAGAATCAAGATGCAGAATATTCCTTAGGGGTGAAACACCTGACCACTTTCACAAATGAATGCAGAGGGGTCCCTTCCACACCCGATACGTAAAACTAGTACTGCCACAGTCTAGACAGTCTCAGTGTGGCATCTTAAAGCAATCTACAAGTAGATAGATTACATCACAAGAATACAAAGAGCCGAGACTTGCAGTGGAAAGAAATACACGGAGGGGCGATTCTGCGCAGAGTGTCCCGTACAACATATTACATTGATTCATATATTTCATCCATAAATGAAAAACTTCTTGATATGACAATGACTACACATGTACATGCAGGTAGTAATACCAGAACGGGGGTAACCTCGCTAGTCATAAGGACCGATATCCATAACGTGTGACTAAATGAATAGCGGTTTTGTATGAATAGCGGTCCTTATGAATAGCGAGCAAACATAGACAAATTACCTCGCTATTCATAAGGACCTCTGTTCATAAGGACCACTATTCATAACGCATGTTAAATGAATGCTCATTGTCGACACATCCGACAATGATTCAAATTCAAAGAATTAATAATCTTACTTTGTCTTTGGAGAGCTGAATGGAACACGTTTGTTCGATGCAAAAAAAAAACAATACAAAATAAACTTTTCGTCGCTCAATATAGACTCGACTTCATTCAGCTTCAGAGATCATTCAGAAGTAATTGCCAATTTGATGAAAGTGTGATATTAGTTATTGCGAATTAAGTAGGAACACTCGTACTCATGCGCGATGCCCGCATGTTCAATTATACAATTGTCAAATTGACAATGCAGAGAGAGTGCAAGAAAATTATCGTAAACTTCAGTTCGTAACGACAAAACGATTTTTCCATAGAGAAAGCACAGGTAAAGCGCGACGTCCTCCGCGAGCGAATTAGCGAAAGTTAGCCAACAGTTTGAACTTTGAAGTCGCCGTTCTCTGCTAGTATATATGCTGTACGTTACGGAGTTTCTTTTTTTATTTGATTTTTTCATGGTGGCTACGGTAGTCAAAAATCTGGCGGACTACAAATCGATGCACCGAATTTGCCAAAACGTATTCGGGATTCGATGTCTTCGATCGAACACCGGCTAACCAATCGATTCGACTCGGGCTTAATAACAACTGTAATTGCCCTCAAGAAAAACGGAAAAATACATGCAAATGACTTTAAAAAACTCACTTTTCTGCAGAAAGACAAGGGAGAGAGTGCTCAATGAATTCTTTAATTTGAGGATGGGAGAAAGGAAATTCCTTGTCCTAGAACTAACCATAAATTTATAAAACTTTCTTAATTTTATTTTTCAGAGTTTATCTTCATCATACCATTTTTCCTGTCTTGTATTAAAAACGTACGTTTGGTTTGAAGAAAGAGCCCACACATACTCTCATTACTAAAGTAACCATCAATTATGCACACAATGTATATTCTATTACAAATTGCAGTTAATATCATTTGGGCTGTTGTTTTAAACTCTCCCTCCAATCAATCATTATCTTTGTAACATAATGCGTTGTCTCTTCATTCTCTGTTGGCCTGCAAACTACATAATTTTAGCTTGACATAAAATGTCAATGCTAATTAAATCAACTGCACGTCTACAGGAAATCAGAGAGAAAGAGAGAAGCAGAATGAGGGAAAACCAACAAGAAAGGAAGGAGAAAAAAAAGAGCAGAAAAAAAGAGGAAGGAAGAAGATTAAAAGAAAAGAAGAACAGAAAGGAGAAGAAGAAGAAGAAGAGGAAGAAGAAGAGGAAGAAGAAGAAGAAGAGGAAGAAGTAGAAGAAGAGGAAGAAGATGAAGAGGAGGAAGACGAAGAAGAAGAGGAAGAAGAAGAAGAAGGAGGAGGAGGAGGAGGAGAAGAAGAAGGAGGAGGAGGAGAAGAAGGAGGAGGAGGAAGAGGAGAAGAAGGAGGAGGAGGAGAGAAGAAGAAGGAGGAGGAGAAGAAGGAGGAGGAGAAGAAGAAGGAGGAGAAGAAGAAGGAGAAGAAGAAGGAGGAGAAGGAGGAGGAATAGGAGAAGGAGGAGGAATAGGAGGAAAAGGAGGAGGAGGAGAAGGAGAAGGAGAAGGAGACCAGAAAGAAGGAGAAAAGAAAAAGGAAAAAAAAAGAACCGAAAGAAGAACAAAGAGAAGATTGAAGAAAAAAAGGAGAAGAAGAGAAATAAGAAATAAAAGAGAAATAAAAGAAGAAAAAGAAAAGGAAAAAGGAGAGAGAGAGAGAGAGAAAAAAAAAAGAGGTGGATAGAAAAAGAAAGAAATAGCAAGGAAAACAAACAACCCCAGATTAAATTTACGATAAGAAGTAGGTTCACAGAGATGCTACTTGAAATGATTGAAGTGGTACACTTGTATTACCAATCTAGGATATGGAAGACATCTACAGAACACATCGCATGCTGAGAGCCAGAAGGGCGTTACCTTTTTCTAAACTGAGATGAATTAGCACCCTTATGGCTCTCAACAGATGATATGATAAGTGTCTTCAGGCTAACCAAAAAAAAAGCCTTTATAGCATCCAGAAGTGACAAATATTTAGGAAAAATACAAAGAGAAAACAATTTTTTTTTAATATGAAGCAAAGAATTAAAAGAAGGCAGTTACTTTTATTAGTTCTTGAGTATTTGAATGTTTCAAAAAGATATTTGAACAAAATAATAATTTAAAAAAAGATTGTGCTTGCAATTCAAAATCTTTCTTTAAAAAAATATACACTGAATAAGACATATTTGCTGACTTTCAAGAAAAATAAGAAGTATTCATCACAACTTGTTCTTTTAAAATAGCAACCTGAAATAACATCTCTTGGATATTCTAGAAAGCAATCACACTAAGTGAAAAATATAAAAGTCATCTGCGCTCTCTCTCTCTCTCTCTCTCAGTATTATAGTAATGAACAACATCTCCCTCTCTTCCACCTTTTATAGTATGAAATTCGCTCTCTTGCTGCTTTTGTAATGGAAAACAATCTCACAGGATTACAGGTTTCTTGTAAATGTACACTGTACAAATCATGTACATATACATGTATATATGTTTGGACACAGAAATATATATTCAGTAAGACTTGCCAGTGATACTTGCCAAAGTGCATAATTTTATCTTTTTTATAAGACTGGCCAATCAGATCTGTTTATTTATGATTGGAATCAGTCTTTAACATCAATGAGCAACTCAGATTCAAAAAACAATTACAGATAAATTTGAGTTCTAGTCATGCGATTACATTGTGAAAGGAACTGTCTCAAAGCAATAGACCACTTTGGTAATGTATGCAAATTTTATGCATACCTTTCAACAAAGGTTGTTCTTGACAACCTGAAAGCTTGCCAGACATAGCAACAAATAATGTATGCAAACTGGATTCCAAGCATTGAGGCTCATTGGTAAAAAGCAGGTTCATGGAATAGCTCGTCACTAGGTGCTCAGAGAATATATGTGCATAAATTTGTATACATTACAGAAGCGGTCTATTAGGAAAGGTTGATCATGTCTACATAAGAATTGGTGTTTACCGTGAGGTTTTGGATTTATCAAAATAATAAGAACTTGATCCAATCTCGCTGAAAAGCACATGCACTGCACACAGAAATGGGTATGTGACTGTACACACATGGCATGAATGTTCGGCCCAAACAATTCAAATATATCTCGTCATATTTTGAATATGAGGGCATTTGAGAGCAACGCTTTTCAGAGGACATTTCTACTATGATGCCCTTCCAAACTTGACATAACAGAAATAAGAAAGCTTACAAATTTTTTTTCACCTTTCCCAGAACTCAACCTTCTCTTTAACCATTTCAGGACAGGAATTATTTAAGGGCTAAATTGATTACATTTTGTTCTTCAAATTGGCAACAATATTTTTTTCTTTTAGTGCTACATTGTTCTAATAAGATGTAATGTCTTTGAACAATATACATGGTATAAAGGAACTTTGTCAAAAGTTGAAAAAATCTCGATCAAAAATCAATGATTTTGAACCTCTCAATATGTTGCCAACTTAAGGATTTTAAAGCTTATTTTCATTTTTAAAATTCCTGGCATCAAATGCAATATGGTCATTCAACAAAAATGGACACAATGTGTGCAGAAATTTTTGGTATTTCTACTCATGCATCTGGTACATTTTTTAGAGCCCTGTATCAAAAGATATTGAGCCAAACCACAAAATGTGGTCAATTGTCTCGAAAGGGTTAAATGTGAATGTACGCACACCAGAGAGCTGACCAACTGACCAACTCAAAATCTCCCTCACCATATCCTATGCTGATAACAGAAGGACGTTAACTCATACTGTATTAAACACAGAATTAACGCCCTTCTGGCTCTCAACAGACAATCTACTTGAAAGATAAAGCTGAGTTCTGGTCATGCAATTAAATTGTGAAAGAAACTATCTCAAAGCAAATGGGAAAAGTTGATCATGTCTACACAAGAATTGGTGTATACTGCGAGGTCTTGGAATCATCAAAATGATTAGAAATCGACCCAATCGCGCTGAAAAACACATGCAATGCACATGCACACACATGTGGCATGAATATTCAACAGAACACTTCAGCTATTTCTCGTCATATTTTGAATATGAGGGCGTTTGAAGAGCACTCCTTTTCAGGGGGCATTTCTACTATTATATTTTTCCAAAATGACACAAAAGAAGTGAGAAAATTCACAAATTATTCTTCACCTTCCCAGAACTCAACTTCTCTTTAACTGTGCATGGCCTTTAATATGCAGCCTTATATATGTAATGGATTATATACCGAGTTTGTGTGTCAAATTATGGCATGCGAAATGGAGCAGATCCCGATGATATCCATAATCAAAATTTTGTGAGAGAGTTCAGACAGAATCCAGGCTGTATCACTTACTCGGTCGTCTGCATTTTATATTCCTCTTGCAGAGGACACTTGCAGATGTGTAGCTACCGAGTACCAAGCTAATAAATAATAGCTACCAGGTACCAAGTTTAATAAATCCAAATCGAATCAAATTGAATAAAAATAGAACACAAACACATTTTTTATGAAGAATGCTTTATGATTAGAAGCAGCATGAAATTTTGGGACAACTTCATTATTTTGTATCATGTATGTCGTCTGTTGAAATCTACGGGGCGTTTCATGAAAGGACTTGTCAGATATTTTATCCGACAAATTTGCTCTCAGCCAATCAGATGCAAGGATTTCAGTAGCTTATAACAGTTGTTGGATAAAATATCTGACAACTTCCTTTCATGAAACGCTCCCCTAGAAAGCGTGTGAACTCATTTCTTTTTTTCAAAGGACATACACCCACCCTACTGGCTTTCAGCAGGCGATCTGGTAGCGACAATGGACAGTATCTATTAAATAAGCAAAAGCTGAAGCAAATGCTTTCATGAGAACAACAGTTCTATTTATCATAGTGAGACGAAGCACTGGTATGTGGGGAATTTGAACAGTTGTTTGTACTCCGAGGCATCGTGCAGTTAAAAAACGTTTTTCAACTCTTGTACACTTTCTAGATTGAGTGATTTGATCATACTGCTGTTCAATAATGAAATAGTTTATAATTGATTATTGATTCCTATTTTCCTATTTTCCTATTATGAAAGGAGCTTGAAAATATTAAGCAAATGCTTGATGATGAAACCTAGGGGCTGGGAAGGAGTGGGGGCTACTTTGACCATGACCAAGGCAATTTCAGTAAATGTACACATGTAGCTCTGGGGGGAATAGTGCTCTAAATGTCTTGGACACTTTGAGAGCTGTTTACTTGTCAGGACATAACACACTTGCTGATCATATCAAGCATGAAAGCCTTGAAAAAGAGAAAGGGCAATGGCAACTTTTCCCTGATATGGGTAATAAATATTCAATGAGAAAGCTCAACCTTTGGAATTATCTTGTACTTTGGTCATGGCAAACCCTCCCTCCCTCCCCCTTTGTGTGCTATAATAATCCGAATGCATTAAAAAACGGAGAAAAAAATAATCCATGTAGAAGTATGAAAAATTCTAGCTAAAACACTTTGCAGTTGTGCTGATTGGCACTTTATGGTGCCCAAGCGGACTATTTCCATACCACAAGTAGATTGGAAGGATTTTCCAAAGTGACTTGCCCCGGGCTACCGGCCCAAGTGTTTACACAATTGATGAGAAAATCTGATGCTCTCGATGCAAAATGTATCTTGATGGATTAAACGCGTCCTCCCGTGTGCTTGTCATACTGATCGATCTACTTGCCCTAGGCATTCTGGGTCATTCCGTTTCATATGGACATGTATTTGAATTAATATAATGAACAAGAGTACAGTGATGATGGGATCAATACATAAAACTACAGTTTACATTTACATGTTGCAGTCAAAAATACATGAAAGTCGTATTAGGGATTTACATGTTAATGTCTGTAGTTCTGGAAACGTCCAAAAGGGCTCTCAAACTATTTTTAAAAAAGAGCCCTGATAAGAAATATTAAAAGTGAAAGCATCAAAATGTTAGTGATGAAATCTCACTCTTACAACAGCAAACCCTTAACTATTTTCATACAGAAATAAAATCCCAGCTGCTTTTCCACATATTTACTTTCACCTTTAGAATTTAAATCTACTAATAAGCAATGGGCAAGATACAAGTAATCGCTTTGGCTTGATTTATTTTCTGCACTAAAATTTGAAAAAATGGGAACGACAAAGATTTTTTTTTCTTCAAAATCCTTTTTCAGTGCTTTAATGAATATTTTGTTGACAATATTTAAAGATTATTTTGCTTGAAGGTTAAGCAACATTCCTGAAATAATTTCCAGACAGGTTTACATACAGCCATGGAAAAAAATTATTAGACCAAGAATGGTTACTGAAAGTGTTATATTTGTGGTAAGAAGGAAATAAAATATCATAAAAGCAAGGTACAATCGCTAGAATTTGTTATTCATTCAATGAAATACAAAGACAAAATCATTTTCATTAGTTTGAATGCATATTATAGTACCTTTATTTACAGAAGTTTGGTCTAATAAATTTTTCCAGGGCTGTACATGTGTGTACTGTAAGTGTGTTCCCTATTTCTTGGAATGTGTTGAATACAAGTTGAACAATAAATTGTACAAACCTCCTTTAGAGGGTTCCTTACTTTGATACACCCTGTTCAATGTTTTCATATCTACCATAGACTGTAGGGTTTCTCTCCTTTGAATGGACTTTATAGCCAATAGAAAAATCCTGAGATGATTGATTTTGAGTGGCTTTGCTCAGCAGTATTGATAAATCACAGTATCAACATATCATTTGTAGTTTGTGAGCTGCAAGGTTGAAGGCCCTTACGACCTTTTACTTGTCAACATTCAATTTTAGCTTTTACACATTTTCGACAGATGAAACAAAGCCCTGCAGATGTCATTCTAAATCTCCTTCAGAAGTTATGCATGTATACAATTTCTTGTCAACATTCAATTTTAGCTTTTACATTTTTTTCGACAGATGAAATAAAGCCCTGCAGATTTTTTTCTAAATCTCCTTCAGAAGTTATGGACAACAGCTTTAAACTATAGTTACCAGACAGTGTAAATGGAAAGATGTCTCTTCATTATGGAATTTCCAAATAGAAAGCCATCTTAAAGGCACTTCATCCCTTTGCAGCCCTAAAGTTTAAATTTGTGTGAGTAAAACAAAGTATGCAATAAGCTACAAAAGAAATATAATTGGAAAACTTGTGCGAATGTGAAAAGGATTATGATTTGCTTTTCTAAGTAATAACAACAATTTGGTGACACTTTATTTTTTTGACTCACAAAAAAAAATCATAATATTTTAAAAATTACTTGGTTGATTTCTGAATAGCTCCCTATGCTGCGACAAAAGCAATATTTTCATTTCTTACAAAGTAGTTCAATAGAACTTGTGACCTTGAAAGTTCAAAGGCATTATCTACAGGATGTCTACTAAACCTGGGCAAGTTTCATGGAATATTGTGTAAGTCTGCAACAGGGATGAAGTACATTTAAGGATTGTCTTCCATACGTACATTTAGCTTTTAGTGACCATGAACAGCAGTTCTCATGTAAAATTGTACTTTATGTAACCTGTAAATCAAGAACACCTACATGTAGCTATATTAAATTCAAGATCACTTTTATTGTCTCCCTTGGGTGGTTTATACATGAACAGACAGGCAGGTTTGACATGATTACTGATTTTGACAATCATTTTCCAGCTATAAACCTCCCGACTTTGATCATAAAATCCATGCACAAACCATACACCCCAAAAATATATGGAGTAAGATATTCAAATCATCTCTCGATTTCTTTTGATTTCCTCTGTGGAAAAGTGCATCGCTATCTTAACTTTCGAAAGGAAAGACTTGAAATAGCCTAGCCATAACAAATCATTCAATCACTTATACATGTAATCCCCTTCCCTGTGCTTGTTTTGTTGTTAGCATCTACTGTACTCGGCAACAAAAGTGCATCCTATCCCCCGATCTAAACAGCATCACTATAGTATCTATAGTACAAACTCATCAATCACTGAAGACAATTTTTTTCATTTCATGCACCTATAAACATGTTTATGGATACTTTCTTCCTTTTAGTGCCACTACAGGATAAGTACATGTACATGTACATGAACGTGAATACATATTACAGCCTCGGTCTGCAGGTATATACATTTACATTCAAGTTTGGTTGTTAGACAAGTGAAGTTCACTCAATTTGCCAAAAACTATACCATTTCAAAGGAAAAAGCATATCAATATTAACATTCAAGAATAACAATTTTTAAAAAGTGAGTTATTGTACTTGAGCATTGTACAGTCATGCAAACTTCAAGTAAATATGTGTAACATAGAGACAACAGATAAAAAGAAGTATATCTAAAAAAATTGCTGGGAACAACGACTGCGCCTACATGTAGATTATGCCATCTTGATTAAATATAGAGATAATATCACAAACATATATGTTCAGAATTGCATTTGTGTGACTGTTTTTAAATTTCATCAGACTTATACTTCAAAGTAAATATTCATTGTATGTTTCATATGAGATTCACCTGCATACACATGTAAAGCTAAAACATGTTTTCTGACCATTTTTTTAAGGTACATGTATTATCATAACATTATACACAAAAGAGCGATTGGTGTAATAGAGAACAAATTTTCCTTCTTTGCAGTCATTAAAATCTACAAACCTTCCGCTTATTCGACATACGTATATGTAGTCACAAGAGAACAAAAAATTGTAAACACCTTGCACATTATTTTAAATGATTATGATAGTTCATATTACAACATACATGCTTAATTTTGTGGGGTTTTAAAAACAACATCCCATAAGAAAGAAATATTTCCTTTCAATGACATTACTTGTTGAATGCTAATTGTTAAATATACTGGTAAATGAGCTTTATAATGAGCTTTTCATTGTGGCTAAATTTTACAGGCATACTTTTTTCATAAATGTTTTCTTTGTCTACAATTTCCCTTTAAGTTTGAGGACGTTAAGCACTCTTTGGACACCGGACATTCAAAGTTTAATGCGGATCTCAATTTCAAATATTCTGCATGGGAATATTCCTTGTTTAAAAATTCATTCAGCAATTTTCATTCCACACAAAATCTTGAAATTTACTGGAGTAAAGCAATGTGTATATTACACATGACATTTCCATGAACTGTTGTGACAATCAAACGCAGTTTTTCTTGCAGCTGCAGTGGCTTTTCTCATACATAAACTGGCTGCCGAGAGCCAGAAGGGCATTAACTCTCTCATTTTGCATAGGGCTAACGCCCTTCTAGCTCTAAGCACAGGAACTGTTCATTTGATACTCACATATGTGGTTGTCCAGAGCTTCGCTTCTCCGTCAAATGATACAAAGACCAGATTATCGGGCACTCCTTTCCTGGCCATAATCCTCTGCAGTATTAAATTGGAACCTATAAATTTGTAAAAAAAAAAAGAAAAAAAGAAATCAAAAGGCATCGATTGGTTGGGACCACGATCCAATAAATATTCTTTGGTTTGATGGATGAAAGGGAATCTAGGAACTAAATGGGAAATAATAATTAAGGCCTAGTCCCAAAAGTGGTTGAATTATCCATTGTACATTTTGTAAATCTATTTCAAACTGCTTAAAACACATATTTTGAAAAAAAGAGTCAGCCTACAATTTCATCTTCCACCTGTGATAAGAGATAAATTTGCCCGTTTTCTTTTTTTTTCTAGATGTACTGGTATTTTGTATTTAGATGATCAAACTCTTAGTACAAATGTCATATTTAATAGCAATCAGTCACAAAATGTTTGTTAGGTATTTAAAAAAACAATAACAAATTGCGTACAAGAATCATTAGTACCATCAAATCTACCATCTTTAACTAATTTATTGTTAACAATGTATAAATGTAGGTGGGACTGAGCATTAAGGATGAAAATATACTAAACATAATTAGATTTTAGTTAATAAAAAGAATAAACCATAATAATTATATCATTAAATTTTATCTGTATTCCTCCTCATTATATCATTAAAATTTATACTTTTTCCTCAAATCTTAACAAAATGTATCCTTATTCATCCTATGAAATTATCAATTACCATACAAAAAAAAAGAAAATGACGTATTTATTTTTACTAAATCTACCGTGGAAGTACAGTTACAATAAACATGGAAACACTTTAAAAATATTGTGGGCAGAAATATATAATAAAATAAACGGAGAATAAAATGGTCTTTCAAAAAGTGTTGCTTATCATGGCATATTTCATGATGCATTTTCACCAACCCTCTGCAACAAATATAAAAATAAAGCACAATGCAACAAAAATGAGGTAAAACAAAGACAAAATTATCTTTGAAGGCATTGATATCGTTTTCCATGAATCTTTCAAATGATCAGTCAGTTCACAAAAAACCCTCCCACATATTACGTTCCCAAAAGAAAATTTTGGATATGTCCAGCAAATAAATCTACATTGCATTGCCAAAGGCAGTTAAAGAAATCCAACAGCAGCTGAAGTTTACATTTCTACTTTGCCTGGAACCTTCAATTATAAAACTGCAAATAACAAAATCAAATTTGCAGTGAATATTATACATGCAGAAAGATTTGTATTGCAGTAATTCCACAACGCTTTAGAAGTCTACTTTCCTTAGATTTTCTTCTCATTAAATCCAGGGCAAAAAAATTTCAGCCGTGTAATTACTCTAATGGAAACGTTATGCATGCAGAGGACAAGATGACTTAGAAAAGCAATTTCTTTTTCATATGTCTTGCAAATGTTTAGCAGATTCAATTAGATTCAAATTGCTTTCCAACTGAAATCTCAGAAAAATCATCGGATATGGCTTTTCCACTTTACTAGAATGATTGAAATGCATTCCCAACAAAGTGATTCCTCTGAATCAAATTTTATGTAAGTCAGAACTTTTTACAACTTTCTTAGGTTCCAGCCAATGTACATATTTTTTTCCTTATGAAATAATCATTATGACTTTGTTATTAAGCATCTGAACAGAGTTGGGAGAGAAGGGTGGGGAAGGGGGGGGGGCAAACTGAAAGGACTTAAAAATATTTAATATAGGAATCCCAACATCATAAAATGTACTGTATATCACTTTCCAATACAAGCAGTTGCGGGATTCAGATAAAGCAATATTTGTTTCTCATGAAAAATGAAATGACACTTTCAACACCTGCACAAATGATTAAGTTTCCGATAAAAGAAACCTACACGGCTATTAACATTCAATAAGAAAAAATAAAACATAAGATGCCACTGGCATTAGCAGGAATATTTCTCTCTTCGTCTTAATTTACAGAGAGCTCAGAGATACATTTGATATATTCCGACGCTGTTGAAGTATTGGTGCCAGACTGTCAGGCAATTTAGTTGATTGCCCTGAACGCTGTATCAACAGATAAGTTTTTAGTAATAGAAGCAGTGGCTTACAGTGATACAGCCTATTTAGTCACTGTCTGCTTGTTTTTAGATACTTTAATAGATTATTTCTTTCAAAGTTTAGGAGACTGTATAAGCCAATTATTTCACGAAGGTTTAAATTTCGCTAATTTAGTAGACTACTGTATAGGTGTGAATCTAACAACATACGCTGGAAATGCATGGGTGACAATGTATATTGTAAGTACCTACTAATATCTCTATCATTACTTGTATCATTATAATTACTATCAAATTTAAACTACTGTATTAAGTGGTAAACATCTAAATGGCATACAAAAATTACATGGAATCCTGAGTATTGATAATACCTTTAAAATCATTGGGAAAGAATCAACAAGTAGTAAACTTTTTTTTTAAATCATGTAATTATGTGGTAAAGTTGAATGCAAACATTCAAAATATGAGTTTTGCAGCAAAATACCTTGCATTATCCTATATGTATGCTTTGATAACCAGCTAATAAACAAATCAGATATTAAATGCAATCACCTTCAACGTGCACTTCATCTATTCTAATAGCCATTTGCAAAACATTTGTGATACCTATAGGTAAACAATATATTATAGTATTTCTTTTCTGCATTATCCTGGTGCATCATTCCCAAATCACTTGTACCATTAACCCTTTCAAGACAATTGACCACATTTTGTGGTTTGGTTCAATGACTTTTGATTCAGAGCTCTAAAAAATATACCAGATGCATGAGTGGAAAGAGCAAAACTTTCTGCATATATATACTATGTCCATTTTTGTTGCAAGATCATATTGCGTTTGATGCCAGGAATTTTAAAAGGAGAATAAGCTTTAAAATCCTTAAATTGGCAACATATTGAGAGGGTCAAAACCATTGTTTTTTATCAAAATTGGCAATTTTTTCAACTTGTCGACAAAATTTGTAGCCCTGTATATTGTTTTCAAAGATATTACACCTTATTAGAACCATGTAGCACTAAAAGAAAAAATATCTGTGTTGCCAATTTGGAGAACGAAATGTGATCAATTTAGCCCTTAAATAATTCATGTCATGAAAGGCTTAAAATGCGTATCTACATTTTAAATGCCGAAAGCATAAAGTCTGCAATCAGAGCAAAAGGGTGCATAAAAGCTTGTTTGATTACGTTAGACAGGTCCTTCAGTTAAAGATCATGCATGTCACATTTGTTTTCCAAAAATGTTATTGGTACAGATTGACTTTAGTTTGCAAATCCCATAAATTGAAAAAATAGACTACTATAAGCTTCAAGAATTGAATTTGCACAATTTAGTTGATCTCGCTGAATGTCAAATATCATCAGCAGTATAAGCAATCTTAATTACAGCTTTGGAGAAAATCTATATCAAGCTCTCTGAAATCTTTTTCCAATTCATGAAAATTCAACTACCCTTTTTGCATTACATGTACTAGTACATGGCAAACATAAATAAGTTTCATCATATACATGGTATTTGCATACATCATGGATTCAAACATTGGCTTATTGTTGAGTATTTCATTTTTGCCTCCCTTTTAAAGAGCTGTGTCACTCCATGTATGACTGTTTCAAACTACACCCTTGTGATAGCATTGAAAGTTTATTTCCTTTGATGTAGTTTTTTTTTACAAGATATTTTCTCTTTGAATAATATGAATTCAGCTGCTTCTCATATGTTTAATATTCAAGAAAACTATTGTTTGCTTCTCAAATAATGGATTACAGTAAATCTTAATCTAATAAATAAATTTTCATTCATTTATTCATCTATTTCCAGAAACACAAACAATGATAATAGCAATACTATTGACAAATGAAAAACTTCATGTGGGAACATAATAACAGAAACAACAACTGATGCCAGGGGATTGCACCCCGAAAATATCAATTTCTGTATAAAGACTTCTATTGATTGTAGTATATAAAAAAATGAACAATAAAATACAATTAACAATTCTTTATTGTGAACAACATGCGGCAGCAAAGAAGAAAAAGGGGAAAATAATAAGTACCATTTACAAACTTACATTTGCTTTTGAATTACATGTACATAGCCTTCTCATCTGGTTTACAGTCCTTTTCAGGAATTTACACTCTCTGAATTTCTATCTCGCCTTTTCTTTTCTGCTCTTCCCAACTTTTCTCCACTTTCTTCTTCTTTAATACTAAACAGTCCTTTTCAGGACTAACCACATGGTGAACCGTAAACCTTCTCCACGGCATCTTTGAGTGCACCATAATGTAGTCTGCCGAGGGCCACAAAGGGCCAGCCAGTAATCATGAAAGCGTTGTAACATTAGTCAAGGTTTAAATCCCAACTAAGTGAGTAAAAGCTAGAGTCCACTGATTTATGCAGCACAAACCCAAATGAACAAACAATAATCATGTTAATAAGTATTTAAGTCATGACCGACGTTGTTTTGTTTATTCACTTTGCTACAGAATCACAACTGTTAATCAGTGGAATATTAAAGTTTCACCAGTTTCAAATTTATTGTCCATTGTTATGAAAACGAGATAAGTAGTAACAACCTTCTGGCCCTAAACAGACTGTTAACAGTTCGTATTGCATAGAAACAAAGGTGTTACCTTCCGATATGAATCCTTTTAATCTGTCTTCACTGAAAGTGTCTGCCGTTCTTTGCATGTCCTGTAAGATTCAAACAGAAAAGAAATAATTTCCCCATGAAATCACTTGTGAAAAGCAAAGAAAAAGTTACGTTTGTTTTTTTGCCTGATCGGTCTGGATTTGGCATTTCATCCTGTCGCATTCAATTTGAGTTCAACTCTTTCTTGCAAGACTTATTGTGTTGGATGTAAGCTTCAGTATCGTGGGTTTTCTGTAATATCATCACAACTTTTTGCAATATATATTCCCCCATCTAATAGTATTCATGTCCTTGAATGCCCTGAATTTTCAGACTGCATGCTGATTTATTACTCTCTCTCTCTCTCTCTTTTGCTATATATATACATGTATCTATCTGTGTGTGTGTCTCCCTCTCCATCTATCTTCGTCCTCTCTCTGTCTGTGTGTATCTCTCTATCTCTCTCTTTCGCCCTCTCTCTTTCATGCTCTCTTTCGCACTCTCTCTCTCATGCTCTCTTTTTCTCTTTCCCTCTATAAAAGAGACTAGAATAGACACTAGAATAGTCTGAAAAGCATCCCACATCCGAATACCTATGCCACGCAAAACATATACACCAAATTTATAAAGCTGTAATTTCCTGACAAGTACATTACTAGTATGGTTATCAGACAGATCAGTGCGTACAAGGAGGGGGCCATTTGTTGTGCACAGCTATGTTACAATTTGTACATCTTTACCTCAACAGCCTTGCCTCTTGCCATTCTTTGACAAGAGAAGTACTTTTTAATGCAGCAATTGTTATCAAAGAAAATGAGCATGCCATGTCTGAACGGGCCTTAGAAGTCTACCATATTTCAAGCACGTTCCCTTGTACGAACGATACACAAAATATGCAAATGAGATGATGGATGAACTGGCTGTAATTGATATCACCGTGCTCCTCATCCATTTCCCCTGCTTCAGGCAGCTTTATTGAGGAAATCTACAGCAATGTTCCAAGATTCTAGGGTAAAAGCCTCTTTTATACCTGTAAACTGCCTGAAAAAATGTCGCGATAAAATTATTTCATTGTAAATGGATGGCAAAAGAGGCTAAAAAAACAATTACTGCGAATACGGAATATTTTGCAGTGTGGAATTCTTTGCGCATTTCATGGCAAGAAATTAGTGTGAAAATAAAAGCGTGAACATTTTTGCTTATGTAATTTTTGTCCACGAGCTTAGCGCATCGCAGAGATTAAAAACGCATGAAATTCACTTCACTCTGCCATGTACGAAAAATTAATGGCTTGAAAATATCCACTTTTACAGTAGCACTGAGACACAAAGGCCCCCTGAGAAGTGTACTCTGCGATATCTGTGTAAGAATATACAGAAATGTGCGTACTAGGCTTAATAAATGCCATTTTATTTTGCTTGGGCGTTTTCTTTTTAGGCCGTTTAGCACGTCAAGTGTGAACAAGGCTTAAGAAGGGATTCTTAAGTGGTCTCTGGTGAATCTTTTTCTCACAGTATCACTCAACCTGAAGAATTTTATTAAAAAATGGTCCTTTTTCCCCCAAAGATTGAGATTCCCATGATAAGCTCTTTGCAATATTATGGACCCTTCATATGGACATGCGTATTGGGAAGTCATACGGATTCGTAAACAATATCACATTTGGTGAGCTCTATGGAAAAGACAGCTATGGTTGGTGTTGAGATCAATTTGAAAGTAATGCATAGAAAATAAACTTTACACATACATATATGTAATCACATGGACTGCAGTTGAATAGCTTCTTTGCAACTCAGTTGTACAACTTTAACCGTCATTAAAATCTGAGGATTTTAGTTTTCTAGTATGACCGAAATACCTGTCCTCTCTTTTCAGCAAGAAAATATAATGTTGAAAATAGTCATTAGATGTAGATGTCCCATAACCATAAACTTTAAGAGTGAGAAGAAAAGCTAACGAAAGAAAGTGAGGAGGAACAAAATTCGGAGGTAGAAAGTGAGGATAAAGAGAGAGAAAAAAAAAAGGAAATGATAAAAAATGAAAGGGAAGAACAGAAGAGGAGAAAGGAGAGTAAAAAAAAGGGAACAAACATTTAAAGATGAGTAAGATCGTAAAAAGGTATTAAGAGAAAGAATAACAGGAGTAAGGGGGAAAAATTAGGACAGAAAGAGGATGAAAAAGGGGAATAATTATCTCACTTCTTCAAAGCAAACCATCCCAATCCCACTACAAATAAATAGCATCTACATCTATAGATGTATTGCATATCCTTTCAAATGACAAACTATATGTATTACTTTTCCATTTGCCTACATTAAATTATCTGCTGAGAGCCAGAAGGGTGTTACTCATATCACATTACACGCGTGATTAAAAAGGGTGAGTTTAATAAGGGTAGATACAACCATGTCCATTTCTTGTAATCTACAATGTAAACAGTATTGCAGTCCACCCCTGATGAAACCCACATCAATTGCACTATGTACTCTCTTTGCCCTTGCTTGACAACATGCTACTCAAAGAATAACAAAATTATCCAATTTAAGAGTATTAAACAGGATTGTACACTGCAAAAGGAGATTAGAAAGAAGATGGCCTACTAACCTGTCCTCGTGAGACAATCTTGTTGAGGATGTATTGACCATCCTTGTAGATGATGTGTGTCTTCTTGTCAAGTTGGACATCCTCTAACTGCATGATGAAGTGAGAAAGAGAAAGAGAGAAGAGAGAAAGAGAGAAAGAGAGAAGAGAGAGAGAGAGAGAGAGAGAGAAAGAGAGAGAGAGAGATACGGTACGTAGATGATGCATTGAGTTGTGGCAATTTAGACAACAAAATGAAATCCTCGCAGAAGCCCAGAAACTGTATACCGAATAATCAAGACTACGAATAGATGATCTGCAAAGCAGATTTGACCAAGTATGCATAATTACTAATATGTGAACAGAACTGACCTCAATTAGCAATGTCCTATTTTGATAGCTCTCTTAATACATAAATAAATATCAGCAAATTTGTATAGGTTTGTTTCTATTCAGCTAGCTCAAACAATCCCTTCACTGCATAATAAATATTCTGACTTGGTTCCTTCCACTTTCTTTTGAAATGCATTTTCTTTATCATTGAACCTACAAGAGAAATAGAAAATAATGGACTCCAGGGCCCAGTCTTAATTTAAAAGAGTTGCGATTGATTTGAATCGATCGCAACTTGAAATTAATTGCAACTCCTATCTCTTAATTACACAGCTGTGATTAATTTTATGTCATGATCGATTCAAATCAATCGCAACTCTTTATAAGATGGGGCCGAGGTACTGCATTTTCACTGAATTACTGAGAACATTTTGAATTCCCTTCCCTCTGCAATTAAAGAGTCACAATCGCTGAATGTTTTTAAAAGTAAGATAAAAGAATTTATTCTTGCAAATTATTGTTTGATTTGAACCTTTTATTTTATTATACGCCTGGCACGGTGTTGTGTATTTTTTTGTGTGTGTGTCTGTGTGTGTGTTTGTTTGTTATGTAATGTTGTATTTTGTAATGTCTGCTATGTACATTTAACTTTTAATTATATCTTTTTAAGGTCGGCCACACATAAGGGTTGCATCCTTTCTGGCTGCTACACGTACCTGCCAAGCAACTTTTTATATTTTACAGTACCAATGTATATATTCCATGTATGTATGTATGTATGTATGTATGTATGTATGTATGTATTTATAATGTTTTTATTGCTTTGGTAAAATAAAATTGAATTGAAATTGAAATTGAAACATGTTAACATCTACTAAAGATTATGCGCATACAGTAAAAAACTAGAAATATCACTGAAGATGATGATTAATACCCCCGCCCCGTGACAACAGCCTTTCTTGACTTTTGGTCGAAAACTGAGGAAGTAGTTCGATCCGCAAGGTGTTTCCTTGATTTTCTGCCATAAACATGCCGTTACCATGGCAACGCAGATTCCGACTCATCCGAAAAATATGTCTTGCACATCTTCCCACCAAGACCAATGTGTGTACCAAATTTCATGACTTTCGGTCAAAAACTGAGGAAGTAGTTCGATCCGCAAGGTGTTTCCTTGATTTTCTGCCATAAATATGCCGTTACCATGGCAACGCAGATTCCGACTCATCCGAAAAATATGTCTTGCACATCTTCCCACCAAGACCAATGTGTGTACCAAATTTCATGACTTTCGGTCAAAAACTGAGGAAGTAGTTCGATCCGCAATGTGTTTCCTTGATTTTCTGCCATAAATATGCCGTTACCATGGCAACGCATATTCCGACTCATCCGAAAAATATGTCTTGCACATCTTCCCATCAAGACCAATGTGTGTACCAAATTTCGTGACTTTCGGTCAAAAACTGAGGAAGTAGTTCGATCCGCAAGGTGTTTCCTTGATTTTCTGCCATAAATATGCCGTTACCATGGCAACGCAGATTCCGACTCATCCGAAAAATATGTCTTGCACATCTTCCCACCAAGACCAATGTGTGTACCAAATTTCATGACTTTCGGTCAAAAACTGAGGAAGTAGTTCGATCCGCAATGTGTTTCCTTGATTTTCTGCCATAAATATGCCGTTACCATGGCAACGCAGATTCCGACTCATCCGAAAAATATGTCTTGCACATCTTCCCACCAAGACCAATGTGTGTACCAAATTTCATGACTTTCGGTCAAAAACTGAGGAAGTAGTTCGATCCGCAAGCTGTTTTCCTTGACTTTCTGCCATAAATATGCCGTTACCATGGCAACGCAGATTCCGACTCATCCGAAAAATATGTCCTGCACATCTTCCCACCAAGACCAATGTGTGTACCAAATTTCATGACTTTCCGTCAAAAACTGAGGAAGTAGTTCGATCCGCAAGATTTGCAACGGACCGACCGACCGCCCGACCGCCCGACCGCCCGACCGCCCGACCGCCCGCCCGACCGCCCGCCCAACCATCGACTGATTCCAGTATACCCCCTTCAAACTTCGTTTGGCGGGGGTATAAAAAAATATATGTACACATACATGCAGTTACAGAAACATGTAATATTTTAAATTCCAATATGCATGTAAATTAAATTTATCTACATATACTATCAGTACTAGAAAAAAGGGAATATAAAATTCAACAAAAAATTGTTTATAAGACTTTAGATTTTCAGTATGTACATGTACATATATGTAGAGATTATTTCCTGAAATATTTGCTATGATAGATTCAGTGTTCTTGTGAAAAAATTTTCGCAAGTTTCGATACTGGTCTTCAAAATTACACTAAAAAATAGAAGAAGAGAAATTCAATTACTAACCTCTACATATTCATGGTGATTCTCATCTAACGTCTGCAGGTTCTTTGAAACATATGCTGAAAGAGAGAGAGAGAGAAAAAAAACAACATAGTATAAAAATAAGAAATAGAACAATATTTTACATCTCTTTCTCTCTCTCTCTCAGGCCTGTGAGTTGGGTTTCAAAAAAAGAGCGGAAAAAAAGCTGAAACTAGTTTACCCGATCTACATGTATTTACTTGTCTTCTGCTTCTTATTTGACGTAATGCAGACTGAACGGCCCGCCCAACATATGCAGCGGCGCGGTCCACAGCAGCATGAACTTCACTTCGCGCACGAAGGCAAAACACACAGTACATATACAGTACATTGTTTTCCATTGGTCACAAGAGAGCTAGACTCCGCTCGCGCTCACAGACGTTTAGCTAAACTACGTTTCCAGCCATTTCAAACCACTGAAATAATGGTTGCCAATAAAATAGTGGGAATAGCACACGGGGGAAAAAAGCGGAAATTGAAATCGGCGAGCTACTGTCATACTGCATCATAGAACATTCCTGGAAGGAAAATAAATCACATCTTCAATATTTTTGCAAACCAGTGAATTGTAAGTCCCAAACTGAGTAATGAAATTACTAGAAATGTTTCTCAGCTTTAAAAAAAAAAAAATCCTACAGCATTTGCATCCTCTTAAAAATTAAGTTGAGTTCGGGTCATACGCTGTGAAATGAACTATTAGGAAAGGTTGATTATGTAGAGCAGACTGCACTGCAGAAGAATGTTATTGATTGTGGGGTTTTTTAATCATAAAACGATTAAAAAAACTTAGTCAATCTTGCTATTAAAAGAATCATACACAGCGAAAAGCATTGCACATGGATATGGTTACCGTAAACAGTACAACACATACATGTACATGAAGCAACAAAGATTTTGTCCAAACTCCAAAGTTTTGCAGTCTTTTCTAGTTTCATTTTGACTACATTCTTATTACTATAAAAAGGTACATGTACTTCATGGCTTGGCCCCCACCTATTTCAGCAACCATGCCAGTCTTACAGGCCCCATACATGTAGTTCCTAAGATATCAAGCTCCTTAGCTACAGGTATCTATTATAAAGACTAAGAGACCATGCTTTTGTTGGTGCTGCACCCAAAATTTGGCGGGTCCGCTCGCTATTCATACACTGTAAGGACCGCTATTCATAGAAAACCGCTATTCATTTAACAAGCGTTATGAATAGCGGTCCTTATGAACTGTTATGAATAGTGGTCCTTATGAATAGCAAGGTAATTTGTCTATGGTTTGCTCGCTATTCATAAGAACCGCTATTCATACAAAACCGCTATTCATTTAGTCACGCGTTATGGATAGCGGTCCTTATGAATAAGTGGTCCTTATGAATAGCGGTCCTTATGACTAGCGAGGTTACCCCAAATTTGGAATGATCTCCCTGCCTCAATGAGGTACATGTATGTTAAATTGCATCTTCAATTATATTCAAATACCTTAAAGAACTCACCACCTGTTTCAGGAAACATTTACATACATGTAGACATGTTTTCCTGTATAACCCAATCTGATTATCCTTCTCCAATCTCCATGAATATGATTCAATATATATTACTACTAGTTTCATTTCGACTTTTGTTTTTGTTACAAGCAGTTGAGCATATTTGTAGAGAAATCGGGCAATATAAATGTAGAATTATGATTCATTTGGAATATGAGGGTATATCGGGAGAAATTGCTTTTATGAGACACTGCAGGCATGATATTTTTTCCACATAGGAATATACAGATGAATATAAATAATGAAAAAGCTCTCAAATCCTTTTAAACTTTTACAAGGACTCAACCTTCTCTTTAATGCAAGATGAAAGCTTTCATGAATTCAAAGAATATTCATCCACTTAGACATTACCCTAAAGCGGTTTTCACTCTTATCCTCCATACAGCGCTTGTGTTGCTTTTTGTATTTTTTGGAAAAACAACTTGTGGCCATTGGAATTGAGGTTTGAATACAACGCTTTCACTTATATCTAAATGTCTATCGGAAAACTAATGCTTTCTATTATGATTAATAACAATGGATTTCTATGGATGATTAACAAAATAGACTATATTCAGAGAAAATGCTATTTGAGGTAGAAGAACTAAAAATGCATGTATGGACATGAAAATATCAGTTAATATCAAACTCTCATAAATACTGCACTAAAATGGGCACATAACTTCATTTCAAATTTTAAAAAAATAACTTGATTTCATACAGTGTATCTATAAATAAAGCCCCAGAAACCTATTCTAAAAAGTTGTAGATTAGCATGTAGCATTTTTTTTCAGCATAATTACATGTATATGTAGCCTATTTTATGAATAAAAATCTGTGAAGAACAACAAAAAAAAGCTCAGGAGCAAAGAGTAATTTACCTCTGGAACAGGACTCTGGTGAAAAGAATAAAATACATTTTGAAAAATTAGAAAGGAAGTCTCAGTTTTTACAATAGCAAGGCCTCCAAAATAAGCTTTGTGAACAAAAAAAAAGGCAACTTCCAATAGCAGGGGACAAGGAGAATTCATAGATATACATGTACATGTATATGAAAAATGTTCCAAAATACCAAATACTGCAGGATGTGTAAACAAGACAACATATCACAATCAGATATACATGTATAAAAGATTACTCTCAGTAAGGTTTGTTTTTTTCTCAACAAAATATTTGATTGATTTTTATTCCTGAGCAAGGTGACATTTTAGAACTACATGTAATTCTTAGAAGCATCATTCCTCATGATCCTAGTCAAATATTACGGTGTCTAGTATATTGTAATGCTTTTGACCCGTTGCGAAATCGATGATTCTGCAATGAAATCAATCTAACCGATTGATTTCAAATTGGCGGTGAGACCAATCTTGTCCATGAAAGAAATTGGTCAGACTACAACTCAACCTACAACTGCGAGGTTTTCTTCGCATTAGTGATATTCACGTACAGTATGCTGATCCATGCCAAATTTCATGATGTTTGAAACACTCCCTTTAAAGTATACAGCCCAAAGATAAAACCATGATTACGAGAACTTTTCTTACGGTGTACTTATACAGGTACTAAGGCACTACAAGCCATTTTGGAAATCTTCTTTCCAAATGGCACCATCAGCGTAAATGATGCATATGATGGATGTCTCTAAAGAACGATTCCCCAGCATCCTGTATCCTTCTCATCCCCTTCAGCATCATCCAGCTGTAGGAAGACGTGAATTCCTTAGGTAAACACAATCTTCAGATCCCAGACTTACACCCCATTCCAGCTACCTAAATCCATTGTATCGCCATATGAAAACCTCTGTACAATAATTAATTTTTCATAGTCTGAAAGGTTTTTTCATAGCAAAACCTGTATTTGAGCATCACTTCAAACAACACTCAATAAAGAATCAGCATCCCCTTGTAGTCTGAACATCATATCGTACAAAAACGTATAACTAGGCAGGACTTATCGTGTGCGCAAGCTGCGTGGACCAATGAGTTGGAATTCTGTACGCTCCATCACTGTCAATGACATAAACCTGATAACAAATCAGAATGGGAACAGCTCATTTTCCCAATACTAATTTCTTTTTACTATGTTCTTGAAATGATACTTTTATCTAGTGTGTACGCCCGTTTCACTTTACGATTCGTTATAATACGTTTCTTTATGCGACTTTCGCATTAATTTCCTCTAGTCTGAACAGGCTTATAGATAGAGTACGGTTGTATGGGAATACATTAAATGTATCGGAGAGGAGGTGGAGAAAGATGGAAATAACACATCTGTCACTTGGCTTGACAAATGGCATACAGTACAAATAAATGAATCCGTACGGTGATAAATTGCCAGCTTTCTGATTTAATATTGGTAAGGAGATCAAAACGATCAAAGCCACTCTGATCATGCATAACAGCAGTTTGACTCATAAGTGAGTACGAGAGTAAATGCATTAGTCAATGACAAGAGAGGGATGCAAAATGTGATTACGACTTCCCTCTCTGTCATCTACTACACCCTTTAAATTCTTTCTTTTTCTATTTTTCTCCCAATTTCCTCTTTAACTAATACATGTACACAAGGGTCTTTCTTTGCAAATGTACTTTTAACACTTATTTCTTTATTTAATAGTATTAATGTGTATTATCACATGAACTTTACATATTATAATGCAATTAATAGGGGACAAAGAATGTGGGTAGATTCCCTTCCCCATTCCCCCTCCCCTCTTTCTCCTCCACCCTCATGAAAAAGTAATACTTCTGTTCAATACAATATATTTTCCCTCTTGTTAACTACATGTATTTTGCTTCCTGTTGAGGGCCCTTTTTATTACACTCATTACAAATAACAACTGCCACAATCGTACAATAAAATTAGCTCACATGCCATCAAATCCATAGATCTATTAAATCATAAACACACATTGCACATTGTATGATCATTAAAGAGGTACGTAAATTGTCCATTATCCCATCAGTAAATCATTAGGGATGATGAATTGTAACTACATGTACGATTATATGTACCATCCATCACAAAAAATTTAATTACATAGACATTGTACATTACTATGTGTGCAATCTTGAGCTGATGTGAACTTATTATGATACAATCTGCTAAAAGCCAAAAGGGCATTAACTCCTGGAATTTAAAACAAGGTTAATGCCCTTCTGGCTCTCAACTGACAAAATATCATCTGCTCAAAGCCAGAAGTAATAAACTGTAAGTAATATATTTTGGGTTTTTTTACTATCAGACCTCTGTTTACCAGGTTGAAATTATTTGTGGTTAAGTCTGGTGTATTTATTCAATTCACTTCAATTTAAAGACATTTATTTCCAACTTTTCAATATAAGTGTACAAAGTAATAAACGAACAATATAATTTACATGTATTTTCAACAAAAATATGACAAAATATACATTCATGTGGTACATACATGTACATAATTGGAGGACAAACCTCTAAAAGCAAAAGCTTGGGGGGTGCCCTTTGTACATACACTAGAATATCACTGAAGGTGATTAATACCCCCGCCCCAATGTGTGTGCCAAATTTCTTGAGCATTGCTCCGAAAATGAGGAAATGGTTTGATTTGCAATATTTTTCACGTCTTCATGTCACTGAGGGTACCATAGTTTAACCAGAGACCCGAACGTACATGTAGGCAGTATATAATTGGTTTATATCCGTCATCTTGAACAAAAGCTTACTTCTACTCATCTACTTGATCATCATAGACCGCACACGTACATGTACATACACAAGCAGTTTGATGAATTTGCGTGGATATCAAACGCGTAATGATGACATCATCACGCACCGGTGCATGCCCAAAACAATAGTTACGCGCAAATGAATGTCGTCACAGTGTAGTATGCGCTCAGACTGAGCAGCTGCTTTTTTCCCCTTTGCGTCGCGAGTCGATTGGGGGCGGGAAAACGAATAGTTCAATTTTCCCTCTGATGATGGGGAAAAAATGAACTATTCGATGACGTCAGCAGAAAAATGAACTAGACAGCAGGAAACGGCTTTCTAGTAAAACTATTCCTTTTCTTGTTGTGTACACTCCTAATGCAATCAATCTTACGATGAGGGAGATAATACATATAATAAATATATAAAAAGAAAATAACTACATGTACATAGAAAAAAGGTAAAAGAAAACATTCCTAGACCGCTGAGCATCATTGGAGGCCTGGGGGGGGGGAAGAAGAAAGGAAAGAAAAAAAGGAAAGGGGGGAAAGAGGAAAGGGGGGAGAATGGAGGTGCAACATAAAAGGTACGGAAAAGAGAAATGTTCATGAAGAAGCAGATAGAAGAAATGGAGAGCATAGACCCAATGGAGGGAGGGGAAGTGTCTCCATATTATTTGTTAGATGAAGTGAAATGTATTTTCATCCTTCTTGAGAAGCTGGCAAGAGATGTGGAGATTTCTGGCTCAGCTCAAAAACCTTCAGTTTGCCAAGTTTAAGACCGGTATGGATTCTGAGCTACATGTACTGTACTGGATTTCTTGTCCTCTCAATGCATTTAATCAGTTTTGAAATCTATACATTTAAATGTAAAGTGGAAACTCGCTATAAGAGCTCCGATATAACAAGGTAATTTTGCTGGTCCCAGGTCTTTATGGTCTTTATGGTCTTATGTTGTTTTATCCTGGTATGAAGAGTTTAGGCTCAGAATGGCTTGAAAATTCTTCCTCATACAGAAACCTGTGCTTCCAATATAATGTTTATACCTATGCAATAAATCTTTGGCCAGTTTGCTCAAGAAAAAAACTCATTGATAGTTAATTTTCCACTCTTGAAAGTTCATTTTTGACAATTGCTCAAAACTCTGGTGGCATGAAAGGGGTTAAACACAGAGTTAATACGGGCCATGGAGTTTGATGACTACATTCAACCATATTGACTGGTTCATTGTCTCATAATCTAGGACATACGTCTGGAGAGTAATCTCGAAAGGGAAAGTTGGTTGTCTTCAAATCAAGATTATTACCATCAAGAGTAATTACCCGTGAAAGAGACTTATCTCGTCATGACTTGAACCCATCATAGACCATGAGCAAATAAACAGTCCATGGAAGCAGGGAGCAGTTACTGGCAGACTCAGGGGGCATGGGGGCACATGCCTCCACCCAAAGCCAATCTGGCTTAACTTACATGTACATGTAAGTACACAAAAAGGAAAGGCTCCTAAACTGAACCCCCCACCCCGTCCCCTAAAATTGCGCCAAAGAGGAAAGACCTAAAAAGGAACCTGAAAATCTGATTTATCCTTTAGTGTTTTTTTTCTTCTTTTTTTTCCTATTTTGCTGGTCAGAAAAGTTTCAGATTTGTGTCCCCCGGCAAGAGAATCCTGGATCTGCCACAGACATTTTATGAGACAAAGAAAGAAAAGATGCACTGAGGAGAAACACATTCAAGTCAAATACAGAGAGACAGAAAGAGATAGAGAGACAGAAAGAGATAGAGAGAGACAGAAAGAGATAAAGAGAGAAAGAGAGACAGAGAGACAGAGACAGACAGGCAGGCAGACAGACAGAGAGACAGACAGACAGACAGACAGAGAGGCAGACGGGTAGAGGAAGGGTTACAGTGGAGAAGAGGCAGTCCAACAGAGCCAAAGGGAGTAAAGGGGTGGGCTCAATGGGCTTTGAAGATACCATCAACATTTTTTTTCATTGTTGTAAAAGTTGTTGAATTGTTACTAATTTGGCTTCGATTGGTAGGAAAAAAAAACTCTAAAAGCTATAATAAAGAAAACTGATCAATGAAAAAAAATGATTGAAAATTCATAATTAAATGAATGTCAATAAGAAGGGAAACTTTGCTGCCTAATAACCAATAATAATATCACTTCAAACCACTACAAAAGAAGTAAAATAGAACCACATAAGAATGGCAAACCTCCTTAATAGGAGTGTAAACAAAGAAAAAGAATGGTCAGTACAATGTATATGTGTAGGTGCTGCTGACACCTAAATTTGCAAAGTCCATTGTGGGCATTAGACATGGCTCAAGCCCTTTAATCACACATGAATCACTGGCTATACATGTACATGTATGTGTGTTGATTTATTTCCATGTTATCTACATACATGTAGCATTAGACTCCTTGCCAGTCTCCCGCCCTGACACATACATGCCCCGCCCCCTGCTGGGAACAAGACACATGGCATATCAGATGCTATATGTCTGCTGTATTTCTCCTAACGTAGCTAGACAGCTTTAATGTCATGATGATTCACAAAGAGAATTTAGGCATATTCCAGATTGTGTTTACATACACAGGTCTCCATGAAATTGGTCAGTGTGCATACATTTCATGCCAATAATTGAGCATAAGTTGTCAATTTGATTTAGTAGACATGTATAGTCTACATTGTCTGAGATTGTATTGTAAATATACAGGATGTAAAAATGAAGATACAAAGTTTTACAAACGCAGCTTTATGGAAAGCATTGTGTAATATAGACCCTGTCTATAAGGGACCCGTTCTGATGTTTCCTTTGAGCGTTTCTTCTACAGAAGAACGATAACTATAATTTGCAGTTGATAAAGGATTTATGTACAACATGTATGTAATAGTTATAATGATAATGGTAATGACATCAATGAATAGAGAAAATACATTTATTTTACAAAGATGATGGAAATGATGACTGTAATATATTTATTCTGATAGTGATGATGATAATCATCATGATGGTAAAAGATCACAATTGTGATGATGGCAATGATCATAGCACAATAACGGCAAGAATGGAAATGATGGCAATGGCAATCTACTGATGATAGTGATCATGGTTATGATGGTAATAAGGTGATCCGCCATTTGCTTTGGTGATGTTGACACTGGGCTTTATTTTGGTGGGTTTCAACTCTTAAAGATAAAGTTGAGTTCTGGTCATGAGATTGAATTGTGAAAGACACTGTCTCAAAGCAACTGGGAAAGGTTGATTATATAGCACATAAGAACTGGTGTATGCTTTAAGGTTTTGGAATCACCAAAATGATAAGAAATTGACTTAATCCTGCTGAGAGTAACATGCACTGCACACAGAAATGTGTATATATGGGACTACACACAAATGTTCGGCCCTAACATTTCAGCTATTTCTTCTCATATTTTGAATGTGAGAGCATTTGAAAAGCATCCTTTTCAGGGAACATATCTACTATAATAATCTTCCACACTAACATAGAAAAAATGAGAAAACTCACAAATTATTTTTAACCTTTCCCAGAACTCAAGCTTCCCTTCAAAGGGAAATCCAAACTTAATGGCAAGTTGCTCTGAAAGAGGACGAATCAGAGAAGCAGCTTGGTGAAAGTTTGAACGAAATCGGACAAGCAATAAGAAAAGTTACAAAGATTTTAAAGTTGTAATCACTATACATGTAAATGTAAATGGGAATTTCAAATGGGATGCATACGTAAAGTCACTGTGGGTACATGTAGTTGTAGACAACTCCCTGATTTGCTCCAACACACAAAATGACTAAAATGTCATTTTTCTTTTTTAATGCATTACTCTGTAGGATCTTTTTCTTTCATGAGGCCCTACATATACAACAATATTAAAGCTACATGTATCTCCAATATATTTTGAGTACTGCCCCGAGGGCAAAGGTGCTTCGGAGAAAACCGCAAATTAATGATATTTTTGTGTATGACAAACAGGAGAGTTGTCCGCAAGTAGGTCACAATCGACTCACCGCAAATTGCCAATTTGGGATTCGCATAGATGTAGTGATCTCATTTTTGAAACATCCATAACTTTCTTATTTCTTGTCCAACTTTCACCATCCTATTTTTCTGCTTACAAACAAATCATCTTATTATCAAGGTAGGATTGCCCTTAAGGTTAGGCTTAGGGTTAAGATAGGTATAGTTACACGTACACATATTAAAGGGCCAAGGTAAATGTGGGGAAATTGACGGCGGGACAGCTCCCATTGTAAATGTACAGTATGCCAATAGGCAATATTTTAGCAAGTTTTAAAAATGACATGTGTAAACATGCGCAACAGAAAAAAAACATACGTACAGACTTCACATAGATTTAAAACATAATTCCAGTAAATCTTGAAACATTGTGTACCTCAGTTCACAGGCATGTGTATGAACAACACGCTGAATGCACAGTTTGTCCTGTACAACTAATAAAAGCAGCACTTTGCATTTTCCTACAATTACAAAGCAGATGAGATACAGTTGCCACCCTCTCACTCCAAGAGCATCTGCAAATGTGTTTGGTAAATTGACAAGAGTTGCACTTGAGGGATTTTGTGGCGGTTCGCTGAATAATAGATGATACATCACGGTTCTGTTCAATGCTGTATGCAGTGCGTATTCTGCAGAGAGAATTCTGCACCCATATGCGAACCTCTAAGAGATTGTAAAAAGCTTTACGATGAAAATAAAAGGATTATGATGCTAATTACATTTATTTTTCAATGGCTAAATGTGATTTTAAAAAGCAACAACTTTAATACCCATATCATTTTAACGTCTCCTTTCAGTGATGTTTTGTTTTTATCTTTTGATCCAGAATGCTCAGACTTTAATACAGATTATACATAGGCAGAAAGTACAAAAGTCACTGGAAAATTGGAATCCATACTGATCAATTCTTTTGCAGTACATTGTGCGTTTCATGAATAAGAGTGATTTAATCTCAAAGAGCCATGACCCATGTACCCTGAAAGACCTGGAGGTTCATTTAATAAACCTTTTTTTTAAACTATGAAAGAGTGGAAAATACAATTGGTGCTAATTTGAAGAGGAAAAGATGCTTCATTTAGCTCTTTAGAAAACTCTGAACTGCTAAATGTATGGGTTCTTTTTCTTTTGTATTTTTGTTTTTATTGAAAACTCATCTACACAAAACAATATGAAATATTTACAATATCAAACTAACATGGTAAAAACACACAACAAATCATACAGGACAACGCAACAAGACAAGACACAAACACAAGACAGGACAATGCCTCACTCGTAAAGAGAGAAGCCTCACTCTAATCAAAATGAAGGGGAAAAGCATACACCAGGAATTTTACCTGTAGGTAAGTTGGGGGGGGGGGGGGGTGGCGTCAGGGTAAAGTTTTATATGAACGAAACGGACCATTTTTTAAAATGTGAGCTGAATGCTATTAATCACAAAGCTTGTTCGGACATTCAGTTCTGCCTAATCCCAAAACATTTGGCAATCATCAACATTCTGATAATTTAACATCTACTGTAGATCATAATGTATACATTTAGAAAATCTGATAGAATAGATCAACTGAAGTTTCAGGTTATCCAAGCCCAATTATTATCTGCGTCGTTGAATTGAATAAATACATGTAGGTTCAAGAACTTGTACAAGATATTCGTTATTCAACATTTGTTAAAATCATTATCATTATATGTTTTGTCATTATGCAAATTGCAACTCTAGAAGAATAAAAGCAACCATTATGATTTAGAATTGTAAGTAAATGTACATTTTGCATCTAATATATATTAAACAAAATAAATAATAATCCTGTACATGTAGGCAGTCTAACAAGACAGGTTCGGTGGGGCTTACATGTACCAGTAATCCTGGGCTTTCCTAATTCCAATTGACAAAACTTTATTTCCTGAGATGTACATGTACATGTGATGTCATACTGATCAAATGCAACCGGGCAATTCCACGGTTACACATGTTTAATCTGGAGAGGGTTTGAGTTACATCTTAAGCTCCTGGGGAGCGTTTCATCAAGCGTTTTGTCAGTGATTTTTACTGACAAATTTGCTCTCAGCCAATCAGATGCAAGGATTTCAGTAGCTTATAACAGTTGTCGGTAAAAATCACTGACAAAACGATTGATGAAACGCTCCCCTGTTCTCATTATTACTAGTAAGTGAGTTTAAGTTAAACAATACACACATATTAGAGTACCTAAATACAGTATCAAAACTTCAGAAAAAGAAATACACTTTCTACCAACCCTGCAAATGTTTGGTTACTCACGTTACTTTTTTTTTTAAATGTAACGTGAGAAACCAAATATTTGTAGGGTTGGCAGAAAGCATGTTTCTTCTTTTGAAATTTACTGTACTTGTGTATATGTAGGTGTAGGTGTATGTGTGCATTGTTGTAACTAAAACGCATTTGCCCGACAATTACATGTATAGTAAGAGAACAGGAGCTTAACACTATGAACATGACGAACAAAGAAGCGGACAATTTATGCTGCTCCTCATTGTACCCTTCACAATTGCACTGGTTAACAAAAGAACATCCATTCATTGCTATCCTGTAAAAATATGTAGAACAGGTGTCACATAATAGCAGTGAAGGGATGTCCTTTTGTCTACTAGAGCTATTGTGGAGGGTACAATGAGGAGCTGCATAAATTGTCCGCTCTCTTTGTCACCGTGTTCATAGTGTAACCCCTTCCATGCCACCAAATTTTTGAGCAGTTGTCAAAGATGAACTGCCAAGAGTTACATATTAACTTTCAATGACTTTTTTCTTGAGCAAACTGGGCAAAGATATATTGCATCTATACATTATATTAAAGGCATAGGTTTCTGTGTGAGGAAGAATTTTCAAGCCATTCTGAGCCTAAATGAAATGTTCAACACTCAAATTTTTCGGCGGGATTTGCTGCCCACGGCATGGTAGGGGTTAAAGTGTACGGTAACTCAAAACCTCTCCAAATGTAACATGTGTAACCGTGGAATTGCCAAACCGCACTTCAGTCTAGTCAACGATACATGGTTACCCAACAAGAAACTTCTTCAAATGAAGGTTTTTCTCTCTTCATGCCAAGAAGGTACTCATACATGTACATGTACATGTATCTACGCACTTGGAGAGGTATGCATGATGAAGCACAGGGGGGAAATGTAATTTTTCCCCACATCCTAACAATCAATAGATTTGATCCTTCTCATTTGACTTGGGGCTCAGAGTAAAATCAATGAGTTTGCTGACAGCAAAGACATAGTTTAGTTGGTTGGCAAACAAGGAGTCTGTGGTTCATAAGATCATGGTCACATAAAATTCTAGAAACAAACTGTCCAATGGGAATTTAAACAACATTTTCTTGTGGACAACTCAGGATCAAATTGGTAGCTTTAGATTGGGAAAAGTATAATTTTAGGAAAGCCACATGTACCTCTCTTCATAGATTGAAAAAAAAGATGGGAAAAAAGGGGAAAGTCTTTATGAGAGCTCCGATATATAATGAGATTCCTATATAATAATTTTTATTTTCCTGGTCATACGTGTTTGTTCTTTTAGGTTTTACCCTGATATACATGTACATGTAAGGAGTTTCCTGTTTTAATAAAGTAATTTTCATTGTCCCAAGGTCCTCCCTTGGGGGGGGGGGGGGGAGCAATTTAGCTCTGGAGAGCTAGCTAGCTACAAAAGTGTTCTGGATATCATTTTTTCTTTTAATGAAATAAACTGCGTAGTCACTAGCAATGGCTGTTACAAAAGACTAGCTTTCTATAGTCATGAGGTCAATTGATACACCAGTGTAACCCATCCTTTAACTACATGTATGTACCCACATCAACTACAAGTCCATGGACATGTCGACCAGCATGCATGGTCTCAAACTGCATTTCAAGTGTGATGCACATCTGACAAACAAACGTAGTGCGCATCACTGGGCCCTTGAATAATGAGAGCATTTGTCGGACCGCCGCTGAAGTGTCAATTTGAGGCCATAAGAGATACGCATGAGGGATCCCTTAAGCATTGCGGCGTGCTCTGCAAGCTTTAATTACACCAATTGTTTCAGCTTTGCAGACAGGGAGGAAAATGTTGGAGCGACCTGGCAATACCACGGACGTGGAGAGTTTGAGCAGTGTGTGGTGTAATGGGAAGCAACATGGGAGAGTAATCTCCTGATAAAAGAGATAGTCCTCAACTCTGGATCTGTCAGCTCCATTATTTCATGTACAGTTGTACCTACATGTGCATAATGTATAAATGAAGTGCATAATCGCCCGAAACATGTCGCTTTCAAATTATTGTTCCGACACCGTAGGATATTGAAGAATAGTGGTTCAAATAAAATCAAACAGACCCTTTGTAGAAATCTGTCTGCATCAATTAGTATGTGTGAAGATCTAGTCTTGTGTGTCGTCTGACATTTATCTGGAAAGTCCACAAGATCAAAGTTGAATGAGATTAAAGATTTTCAGTCTTGTAGGCCTTTCATTTAATCTCATTGGCCTTCAGTTTTTCTCCTTGAGAGGATGAGTGCATGGCAAATCTCTAATCCACATGAACATTTTATGTATGAAAGGAAAATTGCACCTGCAAACTGCATAGTGTTAGCCATTGAATAGCCATTGAATAGCCATTGAATAGTAATTCAGAGAATTTAAAATTTCTTGCTCATACGTGTAGATTCATGTTTGGGCATTGATGTTGTACAGGGCACAAGACATGAATCCTAGCATATAAAAATATATATATATATAAGTCTCTGTTAGTTGATTTTGGTCTGATCTCTGATGATGTGTTTTGTGGCTTTGTTTATTTGGACTGTTTGTTATTATTTCATGGTGCCATAAAATAATGGTTTCTATTCATATAAACAGAAGGCTGGTGAACAAGCACGAAATATACTGTACATTGTATTATTGGAATATATACCAAAAGCGTTATGTCTGAAAGGTTAACATTAAAGTTGGCTTGCCACAGTGCCTTCAATTATTTTCAGAATATTAGATTGGAGCATGAAAGAATAACACACATCATGTACCTGAGCACACATGAATAATACAACTCCTCAAACACTGAGTATGAAATTAAAGGGTTGCCCTGGAGCAGGCAGCCTTCAAGCCCACTAGTCAACGGACGTGCTCTCGACGGCTTTCATCGCCCTTCCCCCGTCTCCCCACAGGTATGTACATGCAAGTAGCATCATTCATGCCGTCTTGCACTTTCTCATAATTCAATAAGATTCTGAGCACCCATTTCCCCGGCGCTGATGGGGATCCCCCCATCGCGCATGCCACAGGAATTCGCAATCGACTTTCCAATATCACAGAGGAGTGGACAATAATGAAGTGCCACTCTTGTGACCTTCACAGAATTCATCTCACTCTATAGATTAAATTCTTATCATCCAGTAGAGCTGCAAGTAATAATGTGGACATGATTGCAGACCTCTCAATATTCTAACTAGGTCTTGAGAAGGAAAGAAAGGTGTAATATAGCAACTGGGGGGGGGGGGGAGGGGAGAGAGAGAGAGAAGACAGGAGAGGGAGCAAAAAGGTGGACAGAGGGAAAGAGAAGATGTATGCTTCCTAAAAAGAAAGAGCACATTTGGTCCAAATCAGTGAAAAAACAGACTCTAAAAAGGTCTCGAACATTAAAACAATAGCCATAAATTCAGCTTGTAAAATGCTTTTATAGATCCCTTAAAAACCATAGCCAAATCCAATTCTAATCTTTTTTTCAAAAATACCCAAATCGTCTTTTTACAATTCTTGATCTGATGACAACTGGAAATCAATTGACGGTTCCTCAAATATTCCATGATTTACAGAAATCTATGAAGAAAATTGCATCATGGCAAATTGAGAAGAATGCCGTACATTTGAAAACTGGTAGGAAATACACGTAACTCTCACCTGTAAGAGAAGTTCCAATGGGTATATTATCGATGGTTCCATGGCTGTTGGCATGGATGAGAAGGCATTCTTGCCCATGATGTCTGGCAGGCTCGACGGTCACTGTGAACTCTCCCAGTTCCTTGCCAATGGTGGATATCGCTACCAGGCTGTCTGTGAAGAGCACATCTTGCAGATCGGCTGTCGCTGAAAGTAAAGTCACACAAGAAATAATGAATACATGGAAGTGATTGGGATTTGAGAAGCAGTACTTGGGTTGATCAGAAGTGTCAGTCATATTTTTCCTTTCACATGTCCTGGGGAGTTTCATCAAGCGTTTTGTCAGTGATATTTACTGACAAATTTGCTCTCAGCCAATCAGATGCAAGGATTTCAGTAGCTTATAACAGTTGTTGGTAAAAATCACTGACAAAATGCTTGATGAAATGCTCCCCAGATGTGTCAGTCATATTTTTCCTTACACATGTACAGTACACTATAGGTGTGAAGTGGTTCTGGATTCAGTTGGTCAAGCAAATCAGTTGATTGCTTTTTAAAAATTATTTACATTTGTTATAAACTCTTGTTCACTGATCAATAACATAATAATGTAAAAGATACATATTTTGCTACTTTGGGGAAACCTACATACATACATATATATTACTAAATCAAACATGGATCTTACATATAACAAATTGCCTGAACAACAATTTGTAAAATCAGCACTGATTTTCTTATTTACTATATAAATCTATATACCTACCTATTATGCCAGTAGTCTTGACTACGGGACCCCTTCGAGAATTTAACACACATGAGTCACAATATTGTGCGCACCCCCCGTAATCCTATTGTCCCCTTCGCCACTCACGCGCGTCAACACGCTACGGCCATCTTCCTCTTTTGCGAGCAACCCCAAGTAGAAACATGTTGCTTGCAAGGTGAGGGGAAGGAGGGAGGGTCATAGGTAGGTATATAGATTTATATAGTAAATAAGAAAATCAGTGCTGATTTTACAAATTTACTGCAATAAATCATATACATGTATACCTACCTATTATGCCAGACCAGCGCCAACTCAAAGACCGGGAGGCATGTTTCAAGCAGAAGGGAATAGGATTACACCAAAGATTACAAAGAAGACACAGCGGCCTTCAAGGTGGCTGACGCAAACATAGCCTCACCTACGGGAACATCCCTAAGGTAGCAAGAAATGAAGGAATTGGACGAACGCCAATAAGCAGCCTTCAAAATATCAACAAGCGCCACACCTTGAAACAGAGCCCAAGAAGTGCTGACACTACGAGTATCATGAGCACGAGGCTTACTGTCGGATAAAAGAGCCTCTGTGCCAGCGGCCCTAATAGCTTCGACGATCCACCTAGAGATGGAATCAAGAGAGGCAGGAGAAAAAGGCTCTCTAGTGATCAGGAACAACTGATCATCCTTACGATAAGACTTAGTCTTATCAATATACCATTTGAGAGCCCTTACAGGACACCAAACTTTGTCCTCGCGCACAGAAAGTCAGACAAAGAAAAATCTCAACAGGGCCAGAGGCAGCTGTCTGATTCTTGGCAATAAAAGAAGCCTTAGGAATCAATCTAACGCCTTTTCTCTCCCAGCGAACATGACCAGGAGTAAGACAGAGAGCATGAAGAGTACTGCGCCTCTGCCCAGAGGCAATAGCTACCAAAAAGAGCGTCTTAACCGTAAGATGATGAAGCGAAGCTTCACCTAACGGTTCGAAAGGAGGTTTCGCCAAGGCCTCCAGGACCTTAGGCAGACTCCAAGACGGTACTAACTTAGAAAAAGAAGGTCGTTTCAGAAAGAACGAGCGAATCAAACCACTTAGTAGCGGGGAATTGGAAATCCCCGAACCATCTGAGAAACCCGAATGAATGGCCCCGATCGCCGAACGGTAGCCTCGGATAGTAGAGATAGATCTCCCTTTGTCAAATAACGAGATTAAGAAATCCGCAATTGAACCAATAGGAGCCTTAGAAGGGGTTTGATTTCTCTCTTTACACCAAAGGAAAAAGACCGAGAGACGGGAATTGTAAATTTCCCTAGTAGAAACCCTACGACTGGACATTAAAAAGTCCGCGGCTCTATCAGAGAGACCTGACTGTCTTGCAGATTCCCTGACAGGGGCCAAGCAGTCAAATGAAGGGACCCCGGACTGTGGTGAAGAACCCCGAGAGGGGCTGCAACACCAGATCCGCTCTTAACGGGAGAACGAACGGTTGAGCCCTTAGGAGGCTCATAAGCTCTGGAAACCAATTCCTCCTGGGCCAAAAGGGAGCTATTACAAGCACCCGCGCCCGATCTTCCCTGATTTTCCGCAAGACACGCGGAATCAGTTGGAAGGGAGGAAAGGCGAATCCCTGAAGGTTCTCCCAGCTGAGGGAGAAAGCATCGAGAGCCCATGCTCCCTGATCGCGAACACGGGAGCAATATTTCGGCAGCTGGTGGTTTAGCACCGACGCAAATAGATCCACTTCCAGTGGACCTAGGCAACTGCGAATGCGGCAAAAGACCTCCGGATGGAGCATCCATTCCGATGGAAGATACCTGCCCCGAGACAGAAAATCCGCAATGAGGTTTTCCCGACCGGGGATGAAAGAGGCCACGGGTGTGATCGCCATGCGACGACACCACCTCCACAGCTGAGCTGCTAGGGCAATCAGGGCAGCCGAACGAGTGCCTCCCTGCCGATTGATATATGCCGCCACAGTAACATTGTCCGTGAGAATCAGAACCGAACGACTGAGAAGTCGACTTCTGAAATGGAGCAAGGTCAACAGAACTGCCATAAACTCCAGGACATTGATATGGGGAAGAGTCCCAAGATGAGACCAATCCCCCGCAACCGTGCTGCCGTTGCAGTGTCCTCCCCACCCCAACCGAGAGGCGTCCGTCGAAACCGAGATCGCTGGGAGACGGGCAGTGAAGGACCTGCCTCGCGCGAGAAACTCCTCGCTCGTCCAACAAGAGAGAAGAGACTTGATCCTTACTGGTACTGGAATCCAGACCAAAAGAGTCTTTTCCCGGCTTGAAGAACCTGAGGAGATGTCTCTGAAAAGGTCTCATGAGGAGCCGGCAGTCCTCTAGAACGTCGACAAGACTGGCTAGATAACCTAAAAACTGAAGCCACTGTCTGGCCGTGACCCTTCTGGCCAGCAAGAGCTTGCGAGCCGCAGAGACAATGGTGAGAATCCTGTCTCGACTGGGCCGAGCCAACTGATTCCGTATGTCTAACACCGCCCCCAGAAAAACTGGGCTGCGAGTAGGAACTAACTCTGACTTTTCCCAATTTATTAGGAAACCTAAGTCTTGAGTAAGAGAGACGAGCAAACGAGTCTCGTCCAACAAACGATCGCGCGACTCCGCAAGGAGAAGCCAATCGTCCAGGTAACAAAACAACCGAAGGCCGCGTCGCCTCAGAGAGGCCGCCAGCACAGCTACAACTTGAGTAAAAACCCGAGGGGCCGGGCGCAGCCCGAAGGGAAGAGCACGAAAACGATAAGTCTCTGAGAGGAAGGAGAACCCCAGAAAATCGCGTCCTTGAGATCTATCGAGACCGCGTAGTCCTTCCTCTTGATCAACGGAAGAATGGAGGCGAGAGTCTCCATCCGAAAATGAACCGGAGGAATGAATTTGTTTATTCTTTTCAGGTTCAGTATCAAACGAAGTTTTCCCGAGCGCTTGGGAATAACAAAAATTGGAGAAAGGGAAAGAGACGGCCTGTCTCCTACCCTTTCTATAGCCCTCTTTTCCAATAGAGACTCGATCTCCTTTGAAGCATGAGATCGAGCCAGGGCAGACATGGGAGGTGACCGAATTCTTATAGCCCCTCCGGGGAGCGAAGCGAAAAGATCTATGAAGAATCCATCTCGCACGACGGAGAGAACAAACGCGTCCCCGGAGATGGCCTCCCAAGCGGGGAGAAAAGAATGAAGTCAGCCACCTACCAAATTCGGAAGAACAAACGCTCGGGGAAAAACATCAAAACCCAGGCTTGGCCTTATGCGAAGCCGTCGCCTTACCACGAGAACCTCTCGAAAAACCCCTGCCACGACTCCCTCTCCCGCGAGAAGGAGCTGGCTGCGGCTCAGAAGGCGGGACCCGAGACACACGACTGCGTTGACCCGAAGCGGGACCAGCAGGCCTCCGCCGGACAGGGGCCCGCGTCGACTTAGAGCTAGTGTGAAACTGCTTAGTCATATCCGAGATCTGTTTTCGCGCATCGATCTCTCTCTGAAAAACCGTAGCGAATTTACCACCAAAAAGCGAAGGACCCCGAGACGGAACATCCCGGAGAAGTTGAGCAATGCCCGACTCTCTAACACCCAGTGCCGAGAGAGCCAAGGTCCTGCGACGGAACGTAACCGAAGCAGCTGCGGTGGAAAGCTGCGACCACTGCAGACAAAACAGAGTATGCAGCAAGTCGTCAATAACCAGCCTGTCACCATCAGTAACATTCAACTCGTCCGCCCTGGACCTAAGGTCGGAGAGAAACCCTTGAAAAGCCGCCAAACGCATACCTGACCTAACCTGGTTTTCAACATTAAACCAAAGCTTATCCTCCGCCTTGAACGTAGCGGAGGTAAGCGGATTAGTCGCCTGCAAGCGACGACCAACTTCTAAAATCTCCGGAGAAAGAGTCTTAGCTTTGAAAAAGCTGTCTTGATCCTGAGAACCGAAGGCGAAAGCCTTACCCTTAACCGCAGTAGGGCGCTTAACAAACAGCGCAGCCTCAATGCAGTCATACTCCAGCTTGAAATCCTCCTCGAGAGCAATACCCTCGGAGAATTCCTGCTGCTTAAACCAACGCGAAGCCGAACCCTGCGCGCGGGCTGACTGAAATTCAGGGAGATATTTAGACAACAAAGCAATCGCTTCCATCCCACACAGGGCGAGCGATTGAGGCTCCGCCTGCCCAAGCGATTCAGAAACCGAAGCTTGAGAGGCCGCCTCCAAGTCTGGTTCCACCCGAGTGGAATGAGACAAAGGACCGCAAACAAAGGACTCAGCAGGCAGAGCCCCGCATGGTTCAACAAAAGTCTCCTCGCCCGGCGGCGCCCCAAGGGCCGCGGGAATAGGAGGCACATACGAACGCGACTCAGACAAAGACGAATCAATCACAAAAGGCTGATTAGTCTCAAAGTCAGACCCCTGAATAGGGACAGAAGCCAGGGTTGAAGTAGCCGGTACAAAGGACCAACCCTGATCCTGAGCAAAAGCCCGCATCATGCTGAACATATCAGCTTGAGAGGAGCTAGCCGGGTTAGCCAGGCCAGACGGGCAAGAGGCCGGCAAAGCCTTGCCACTTTTTGCCTTCTTCTTGGCCTTTTTCTTGGCTGGCTCGACAAGAGTCGTAGCCGAAACCCTTTTCTTAGAGCGCTTAATCGGATTCGTTCGGATCTCCGAAGCCGCTTCGGAAACACGAACCGAACCCTCCGCGGAGGGACGTTCACCTCCCTCAAAGGGATTAGAGCGCTCAGGGTGTAACCCCAAAGATTCGCTCAAATCACCCATATTGGCTAAGCAAGAAGATGCGGTAGCCATGGGTTGGGAGCTAAAAGCACCCAGTGCGGGGGCAGACCGAGATGACTCGGTATGTGCCCGATGACTACTAAAGGCGTGTGAACCCACTATTGGACCGCTAGGAAGCGGCAATAGTTAGCTCGAGCATTCCCATTAGCTGGCAATGTAGACAGCCCGGGAAGTACTCGTTCCCCCATATGGCATCAGCACGGGGGCTAGGGTTTGAGAACCCAGACCAACATGGACTAAGCCCGTGGGTTGCCCTGCAGTAGTGGGGCGCGTCTCCCCTAACGGATTTAAGCGAGTGAACGCTACCGTACGGGAAACAACCGCCCCCCCCCCCCCTTCTGGTCTTGACGACCGGGGGATTGGATTCGAGATATCCAAACCACTAGAATCTGACGCCACCCACCCCAAAGCCACGGGCTTCGGAGTTGACAATCCAGACTCAGTTAACGCCACCCGTCCCGAAGCCGCAAGCTCCGAGACTGGCAAACTCTGCAAGGAAACACCACTAGGCAACTTACCCGTAGCCCTCCTCCCTCCCCCATGTACCGAAGTACTCGGGAGAGTTCTGGAGGGCCGAGTCGTCTTGCTAGACGACTCTTCGGAAGAAGCAGGTCTCCGTGACCTAACTGCTTCTTCTTCCGAATTCATACCACTGCAATAAAACAGACAATAAAGTATACTTTTCAAAATAAGGAATACTTCAACTGAAAGCAGTAAATAAGACTAAAGTTTATTTGGGAGATACGCACAAAAAATTTTCACAGCCAAAACCATAAGAACAAAACCGAACCCAAAGGCTCGGTGACAAACGGAAACACCCGCAAACACACAGAAATATCTACGTGGGGCTGACCGTGAAAGCGAAAAATAAATGCCAAGGAAAGGAATCAAAAATCCCTTGCAATCGGCAAGAGTGACTACTAAAACACAAAGTACTATAATCTAAGAGAATATAGGTACCTAAAAGTGCTTTAAAGATGCGAAAAAGCGCGCCTAAAAGATACTAAAAGACCTGATTTCAGGAGCGCTGTGACTAGACGTCCTAACTCGTCGGGGGCGAGCAAGAAAGAGGAAGATGGCCGTAGCGTGTTGACGCGCGTGAGTGGCGAAGGGGACAATAGGATTACGGGGGGTGCGCACAATATTGTGACTCATGTGTGTTAAATTCTCGAAGGGGTCCCGTAGTCAAGACTACTGGCATAATAGGTAGGTATATATGATTTATTGCAGTAAATCTCTATTTTTTATAATAATAATAATAATACATTGCATTTATAATGCGCTTAATACAAATGTTTCTAAGCGCCGAAGTATTATTACCCCGGCTGTAGCTAGGCTACCGAATTCGGTGCTCACAGCATTTCAAGGAATAAATTCCTACCGGGTACCCATTTACTACACCTGGGTAGAGAGTGGCAAATGTAGATTAATGTCTTGCCAAAGGACATTAGTGCCGCGGCGGGACTCGAACCGCAAACCATGAGATCCACAGTCCGGTGACGTATCCACTAGACCACGACACCTCTTATACTCAACTACACAAATGTAAATGTACGTAAACATGAGCTGATGAGAGAGCATGGAAGTTAAAAAGCATCAAAGGATCACTGTTCATATTTACAATATATCATTACTCTTTAATAAAATGTGCAAATGTATAGTAGTGCTGGTACTTTTTGTGCAAAATATAGCACTCCTAAATATTCAATATTATTATTACTATTAATTATTATTATTATCATAGGAACAATATTCTAAATTTGTTATCCTGTAGAATCTTGTGGGATTATTGTGATGTATGTACATGTACGTAGTTGGTTTAGATCAGTCAGTATGCTTATTACCCAATCCTACTCTGTCTGTGAGACCATAGTAAATAGTAATTGGGTAACACATTCCATCCTTGATGATAAAACACATTAACCATTCTGATTCGCCACCTGAGGTCGACAAGACATGAATATTTTATTTGTATGCTATTAAATTCATCATGCACTTATTGAAGAAAGAGCGTCTTGCATCTAAATTGTCAATAACATACATGTATGTACAACGTACATGTATACGCAAGACCAGTACAATTCCAGCAATAAAACATTACCCCCCCTTTCTCACATAAACTGTACACTAACGAAGTAGGAAAAAAATGCACCACAGCAACTTATTGAAAACCAATAATGCTGTCCAACATACACATGTACACATACTGCCAATATTTTTCCAGCTGTCGCTGATAATGACTAAACAGCACTTAAAAATAAATAGATGTACCACTAATAAGTCAATTAGGACAGATTTTCAATTTCACTAAAGTGCCTTTTGTATTGCTGCAAAGCTGCATACAAATAAATGCATAATGTACGTGCTATACAGGCAAACATCCACAAATGGATGTGCTAACTAGTAGTACTAATAAGTCCATTAAGACAGATTTTCATTTCCAATACTGTATGCCCTTTGTAAATTGCACATACAGTACCTGTACATGTATATGTGCAGTACATGCTATTGTGGACAAATTGCATTACACATAACTTTATGCTGAGGAAGATGTTTGCAGAAAGGATGAGCAATTCTGATTAAATGCAGCCATAAAAAGGCTGTCAAGCAAACAAGGATGCAAGGATTTATCTGTACAGATCTTCTATAAAAACAATGTTTCATTTAGGTGCATCTCCATCAGCCTGAGTTGGGTTCAAACTCGAGATTCTAGCCCAATCATAACGATCATCGCTACTCCAGTAACAGATTTCAAGTTTGAAAAACCCCCGTCTCCATCAGGCCAAGTGGGGCAATTCTCACTCAAGCTACGGAGCATGCAAACTTCAATCACCATGATTCTAAAACATGGTTTACATGTATCATGAAAAATTTAACCTGAATCAAAACACAGGTGAGTTTTCACCTGCGAATTAGCGGACTAATACGCCAAATACAATGTCGCTATTTTAATACAAAAAAAAAAGTTGCTTGGGTTTGTAAGCATGTGCTTAAACCCATGAAATAACCCACTATTTCCATCTTTATTACAAATAAACTTGATAAACTAGTTCTGCTCGGGTTATTTTTTCGGAGTCATCCCAGATGAGAGGTGGATCAGAATTAACGGGTTATTTTGAAAACTCGGCCTGATGGAGATGGGTCCAATGTACACATTTGCAGCTCTGTAATGATGAAAGTAGTGAATAATACTGAATCTGTGTTTCTCGTCCTAGATTTTTCCAACGTGAGGAGGAGTAGGTACTATTTATTTTATATTTTTCCTGCAAATAAAAATCCTACAGAGCAATGTCAAAAAAAAATATTCTTGATAAAATTTACTACATGGGACTCAAAAGTCAAACAAAATAAAATTCCACTGAAGGCTTAGAGTGCGTTTATGCTCACCTTTTTCAGGCCAGAATGAGGCTTTTGTTACGCTTTTGGTTCAAAACACGATTGCGTCTTTCTCAATTTTGTATAATCTCCGATCGTAAATGCACCTTTTTGTGCGTTCATCTCATCATAACTACCATTACACTGGCATAGTGAACATTTACCAGTAATTCTACATAACTGTACCCAAAAAAACTGTAAATCAATGAACCAGTATAACTGTAAAACAGCCCACCCATCCTTGCCCTTTCCAACATGATATTTTAAGACTGGACCTTTTTTTTTTCATCTTCTTCATTTTATTAAAACTACCAGATCGGCATAGTGAACATTTACATGTACCAGTAATTTTACACAACTGTACAAAAGAAAAAATGCAAATGAATGTACCAGTATACCTGTAAAACAGCCCACCCATCCTTGCCCTTTCCAACGTACATTGTAGTCATGAGATTTTTCAAGACTGAATATATGCTTGTTGCTTTTTTCGTATGAATTCAACACCGATTGACAGTGTGCAGTGATATCCTTTGTTGTTTTTCAAGTGTCCAACTTCAGTATGAAACTATCACTGATTATATTCACCAGAGGCAGGTGCAATTAACTTCCAAACCTGAGGAGTGGGTGTACAAATGGGGAGCGTTTCATCAAGCGTTTTGTCAGTGATTTTTACAGACAACTGTTATAAGCTACTGAAATCCTTGCATCTGATTGGCTGAGAGCAAATTTGTCGGTGAAAATCACTGACAAAACACTTGATGAAACGCTCCCCTGGACACATGATATGCATCCATTTTACTGTTTGGTGCCAAGTGAGATTTTTTTTTTCTTCTATTGAGTACATGTAATGGGTGTCCACAGGAATATGCCTAAAAATATACAATAGTCACATGAATGTAAATTATTTTGATGGCACATCAATCCCAGAGTACAACATGTACATAAACTTGAAATTTACTCTTTTTAAAAATTTTTTTAACTTCATGTAATTGATTTTACCAATCATATATTGCAAACAGGGGCTGTTGGTTTATTCATTTCACTCAGTAAAGTGCAGCAGTCACACTGCACGAAAATTGTACCCTTGAATTCCTGAAGTTTTTGCTAGTGTGAATGTGAATTTCCAGAAAACATTCTACCAAATCTTACCATAAATATATTCACATTTAAAAATTGAAAGAAATATAATGAAAAACTCCATAGTGAACATATGCCACAGGTATGTTTGTAGGGAAATATGAAAGAATTCTTGAAACTATCTTGAGGAACATCTAAAAACAGATTTCCTGGAATACATGTATAAATTTGTATTCATATCACAGACCTATTGAACCAAGGACTGCTATAGATACTGTACATGTATGCAGGTGCCATTGTCATGAAACCCAGTGCAAAATTTGGCAACTTTGTGACCTATCTTGCAAGCTCCTCTTCCATATTCATAAATTTTGATTTTCTTTGTTTTTGATGAAGGAATAGGTATCATACAGGTTTCATGTAAAATCATAAGTGAAATAATTACATATATATCGAGGGTGCATGTACATGTATGATAAAATATTTTCTTTATTAAAGAGAAAATGGAAATTTTTTTTTTTTTTTCAGTGCAAATGGGATAGGAGGTTGCCAATTTGTATTTGATTGATGACAACCTCAAAAATTCATAACTTTTTAAAATATTTCTTATTGGAGTTTGCTCAAACTTTCATTGATCTGTTTAATTTTTCTGCTTCTTTTAATACCAAGTTGATACACTGTATCAGGGTGGACTTCCCCTATAAGTTTGTCTGTGTTAAGCACATGTATGTACAATGTATGATGAAAGCATTAGTCTCTTACTCTCTTTTACATGTATATGCAGTACTTGGTAATCTGCTTACCAGTGCCATGAGTTTAGAAGTTTAGAAGACTATATGGCTACTGTACAAAGCTAACAGACCAAATATGAAATAAATGTGCTGTTTTCTTTAATATTCACCAGGACAAACCAGTACATATAGGTTCCATGTGGGACCCTGTCTTATTAAGAGTTTTGATAAATCAGGATTGATCACAAGTCCTCAGACTAACAATCGCAAATTTACAAACTCCCATCCCTTGATTACACAGTTGCGATTGAATCAAGTTGAGATCAATCCCTATCAAACACAACTCTTTGTAAGAATTATTCAAAATATCAGATAAAAATACTGCTTCTGTAAAACAAACTGCAAAAAGTATTAATACCCAAACTGCACTCTATGGTAAAAACAACTTGTGGATAGAGTACATATACATGTACACGAGGTCAACACACTCACATCAAATATGATGTGAGTGTGCATGTATGAAAGTTGACTCCAATTTTATTTAATTTCTGTGCAGGCCTTGATATAAAAATAATTTTTTCCCCTTATATAAAATAAACTTTAACCTATGACTGTTCCAATGTTTCATGCAGTTTTGGGGGATGATTTTAAAATTATACAAATTAATTATAATTTTTTAATTTTATTCTTACAGTGATTGGGCACCTTTGAATGTTCCCTTTCATACAGTAATTCAACAAGAAGGGCTCTTTTGATAAATTCTTCAAAAACTTGTGATTATACAAATAATATGGAACTTTCTTACAACTTACAATCCTCACAGTACATTAATTTGTAAAATCAGCTTATCTAATACATTGAATGTAATGAATTAAGGTGATGGCCTAATTGGGCTGCTAAAGCCTGCGTCACATATCCAACGGTCTCCGGCCGAAATTGTGTGCTCAAAGAACGCCCAAGTTTCTTCAAGTCGGGCGGGATTCGGGAGGGGGTCGTTTGAATATCGGAGAGAGCCCATGCGGTGGCCGCGCAGCTCTGCCAACCTCCGTCCAAATTTCACAGCAAAAAAAAAGGTCTAAAATCGTCGGATTGCAGCCTAAATATTGATCAAATGTTTGCCGATGCCCCAGCGATCTACGGGGGACCGATTTACGAGCTCTGCAACCTCAAAATTTCTCATGGGAAAATCGTTGAATTGGGAGCAGACCACATTCCTGGCAAAAATGCCCTTTTGAGCTTGCAGAGAAATCGGGCAGGCTCAGTTTTGGATATGTCCCAGTGACGCTTTTGAGAAGCCCCCTCTACAGCCCAATGACGCCATCAATTTCTGACACAACTTACTGACTGAATTCAAGAAATCCAAGGCTGGTTTATTGGCTTCTGCTACTGGTAAATCTGCTGCATTCTCCGCATCTCTGTAAAGGCAAAACATAAAAGACAAATGAAGATGAAGGATACAGTTCATTCTAGCAAACTATTAAAAGAATGAAGAAGTGTCATGTACATGTATATGTACAGTAGGCCTATGGACAGGGCTAGAAATCATATCCATGAATTTCGTCTTTCAATTTAGTATGTCAATTATCTAGATGCATATTATTATTAATACCAGAGTGCATGAGTCTAATACAGTACAGCAAATACTTACTGTACATATATTTCTACACTCTCAAAATATTGTAGAGTGAGAATGAAACAATAATAATATGTATTTTTAAGAAAATGATTTTTTGCTCAATAAAATAGCATAAATATAAAAAAGAAAATATTTCAATCACAAACATTATAATGGGGAGACCTAAAGCTACACACTTTGTTTCCAGTCCCTAAGAAGTGATTTTAAACAGCAGTTTATGTGAATCTCTTTAATATATCTCGGTTCTAGACTCTACATATTCTGAAGTTAAATTACAAAGGATGAATGTCAATACCATTATTCTTTAGTCAATGTCGATGCCCCTGTAAAATTTTGTTCGTCAAAATTAAGGGGTCCTAAAGCTACAAAGACATAATAAATGAATGTAAATCTTGATTTTGAAGCCGACTGATGTGAATTTCACCCCGATTTTCAAACAGATCTAGATCTACAATGTATCTAAAAAATAAAGGGATATTACTCCTTTTTGACAAACGTAGATGGTAGTCTCGTGACTGAGCGAGAAGACTGAGGAGATGAGAGAAGTTGGCTCATAGTAAAGGTGGTTTTCAGGAGGTTCTTTAGACTCTAAAATGGCTGCTCTATTACAGAGCAACATTAAAAAACCAGGCTCTATGAAGAGCAGCGTCAGCTTTTTTTTTTTACTCTTCAGAGAGCCTTCCAGGCTAAACTCGGCCTCACTTTTCCAGTAGTGCTGAGTTAGCCCAACCCCATGTACATGTATCATGCCACTGAAACTTAACCGCGGACGGCGAGGTCACAAAAAAATTGGCCTAAAAAAACTAAAACTCTGTTATTAGTACTTTTAATAAAATTCTAAATGAATATTTAGCTTAGTTTTTTATTCTAACAAATTCAAAGACAAAGTCAAAGTTTTTAGTTCAGTTTATTAACTCAATCACCCACCTGGGGTATGCGAGTACAAACAAACAATAAAGATTACACTTTTGGTGTAAGCTGGCAAGAGATACAAACAAAGAAAAAATGTATACATGTACATGTATGTATGCCTAACAAAATAAGATAAGAATAACAATATATATGAAGTGATGAAACATGAAAAGGTAATTATACATGTATACATGAGATGGAGCTGAACATTACTACATTGTACATTGTACCTTGCTAAACAGATCAAATTATACATCAGGCACTGTGCCTGCTTATAAAAGGTTGGTTAATTCTCATGACATTTTTAGTCAGTAGAAAACAGTATAAACATCTATCTACATGTGTCCAAAAATATTTAAGAACACCAGCGTATAAGTACCTAGCTTATACTATTTATTTAAAAAATCAACAATTTTCTTACAAAGACCTTTAATCTTTCCAAGCCATGGCATAGTGTGAATACCACTGTGATGCAGTGAAAAATGAAAAGAATACAAAATACTAGCCAATTTACCCTGTTTCCCATGAACTAACCTATACCAAAACAATTAGCATACGACTCGCGACAAAAAAACTCTAGTTTATATTTTCCCAAATTCACCATAAACCATGCAATTAGGGGTCCCCCTATGAACACCAAGGAGACCTTTACAATATTTCAAATAAAAGGTTTCAATCTGGGTTATCTTCTCAAATCCCCATAGGCCTACCTCACATCCATAATAATAATATTCCGTTCTTGTATAGCGCATGACACGTTATGATACATACGTCTCTAAGCGCTTCCAAAGGGTTTGGATATTATTACCCTGGCTTTAGCTCCGGCAGCCGTAATCAGCGCTAGTGCATTTCAAGGAATAAATCCTGCCAGGTACCCATTTACTACACCTGGGTGGAGAGTGGCAAATGTGGATTAATGTCTTGCCAAAAGACACTAGTGCCGGGCTGAGATTCGAACACTCAACCCTTGGATTGAGAGTCAAGTGAATGAACCACTATACCATGACACCTCCACATATACATGTACATGATATAGGCAATATCAGTTGATCAAATAATTGAAGTTGTAAATCAAGCGGGAGACATAAGGACTCTAATTTCATCTTCATAGCATAGAAAGCCCTTGACGCTTGATAGTGAATCTCATTATTTCTTGGCCTCAGATTAGTCTACCATGAAATCTAACTTTCAATTTACTTTGTTAGAAAAAGGAAAATGAAGTGTGTCGAAGACGAGCTAGATAGTTACAGTAATTCTCTTGAAATTTAAGTACAAATTTCTATCTTACCTGTTGAAATTAAGCGATGCGACTAGCCATACTAATGGGCGAGGTCGACGTTGGTTATTTGTACCTGGAGCTCCAACGCACAGCGTTGGAGCTCCCTGGAGTTAATAGATTAGACTATATCGTGTTGGTCGCTAGATGGCGATGCCATTCTATCCAAAGGTACGCGACGGAATAAAGCAATTTTGGGTGGCTGTCGCAAAAGGAACTCTTCCCGTACATTTATATTCTAGTGTTAATTCTCCTTTAACAAAAACTGAATTCCAATGCCAATGGCAATGTTCAGCAACAATTTCAATAAACATGAAGATAAATTATTCAAATGACTGAATTGAACACTGCAATGTGAGCTGAGCTGAGCTGAGACACCCAAAGTGTCTGAAACATATATCTATGAATTTTAATTAAGATCTAAAAAATAGCATTTTGGGACAATGCACTCTTGAATATGTTAAAAAGTTAATGAGGCCTGCACTGCCATGACTGCAGTGCAGAGATGGGATCTGATTGCGTCTACGGTACACCGACTTACCCACTCGCCTCATCCTCGGGGGCTTGCTCAAGTTGTTGCAGGCCCGACGGCCCGTCAAGAGCACCAAGTACGTCCATCATGTAAATAAATTCCTCTTTCTCTCTTTTAGATTTGGGGATTTTAAAGTCAATATTCAAATTTGCTTGTCACTCTGCTATGGATGAGACCTTAGTATTAAGCGATGTCCTTTCAAGAATCGTTTAAAATGATTTTTCCAGCTGAAAATCACATCACTCATCAGCTCGCTCACTAGGCTAGAAAAGGCGATATTAGCGGTTAATTCTACGATATTAAGTACGAACTAACAGAGTTATCGTTTCTTGTAGTACATGGATTGAATGTACTCGCGATGGACGATTGCGAATGCATTCGATATTTTACATTACCAATGGGATCACTATGGCATCCGTATGATGGCTAAAATCAATTTCATAGGGTAAAATGCTAAAATACATTGCTTGTATTTTTGTCAATTTAAGCATTTAAAAATAAAACAACCGTAATGAATTATAAATCTAAAAACTATAATTACAAAAAATGTATATTTAATTTGTCGCAATGTATGAAAAATGAATCATACGCAGTTAGTCTAGAGTCCAATAACCCTTTTGAATTTTGGAATAGTCCATTACTTCTAGGTACGTTTGATAAAGCATTAATTTTCCGTCACGACTGTGCGGCGCTGTGGCTTAGCTGGTTAAAGCGCCTGTCTAGTAAACAGGAGATCCCCGGTTCAAATCCGGGCAGTGCCTTTTCTCGTGGTGGGATGTTTTGTTCAACTGAATGATAAATACAATTATTTTGAGAAGTACAAAAAGTGATGATAATGGCATGTGCACATTAGGGTAACATACAATCAATCATAACTGTTTACCTCCTCTTCCACCTTCCTTCTTTTTTTTTCCTTTTTTTCTTGCACATTTGCATCTGTGTGATAATGTATTGTAGTCAGAGGTAGATTGGAACTAAAATTTGGATGGGGAATTTCAGAGCGACCAGCTCTTTATATTGACCATCCTGTGGGGAAAACTCCCCACAGCCAGTCCAACCCATAATGTAGTAAATGGTAAATTTGACACTTATCTCATTTGTAATTCTGCAATGAAAAAATGTTTTGGCACTGGCTGCTTTATGTTGTGTGCCAATTCAAGGAAAGGCATTTTAACCCCCCCCCCCCCCTTTTTTTCGTTTAAATCTATCTCACAGAAAGCATTCAGGAATAACTTTTCACATGAGATTTAACCCAGGCATCTTCTAGATGCAACCATTTTCAAACTTTACTTGTTCATGTATCTTGAAAATTGTTTTCACTATTTGACAAGGTACCCACAAATCTAAAGTCTGCAAAGGGATATTTGTTATATGTACATGATCACAGAGAACAGTAATTAAGCAAATATCTATTGTACAAGAAATTGAATCAAAATTTAAAACTGAATTTGCAATTTCATGTGAATGAGCCAATCTCCTTGTGGTGCCAGGCCAGGACGAGCTTTTTCTTTTTTATATTCTTTCTTTTTTGGGGAGCAACTTTTCCAAATTCTCTGACAAGTTAAAAAAAAAAAAACTAAATTGAATAGGAAGATACCAATGCAATGATTCTTCAGCTTTTTATTTTTTATTTTTTATTTATTTTTTTTTAATTTCTCTAAAATTTTCCTTGTACTGATGCTTTGATTTATTGCTTCAACACAAACCAACTTTTTATAAATGCTCTGTTGGGAAAATCTAATGTTATTTTGAAAGAAACTGTCAACAGGTCAACGTCATGAAGCTCTTCCTAACCTCTTGCACAATGAAAGCTGCAAATGTACTGGCTAGAAAACCAGTAAAAATAGCCGTCTGTAATATTTTATATTTGAATACACTAACCTCACTCTCACTCACTTTTCAGTAACATTGTGCGAGTATACTAATTTACATGTACATGCAACCGGGGCGGATCCAGGATTTAGTATAAGGGGGGGGGGGGGCACACAAATGCAGGTTTGTCAACTTTTGGAAAAGGTAGACCCGTATTTTTTTGGTATTGCTAGCTTCTCGAGAAGTCGCTTAGTGGGGGGGGGGGGCCACAATTTTTTTTTTTATTCGCCAGACCTCCAAAATTCACTCAGTGGGGGGGGGGTTTCCCTCCATAATTCTCTGACAAGCAAAAAAAAAGTCTTCATTATAAAAGGTGGGGGGGGGGGGGCACAATCGACAAAAAGGGTGGATCCTCTATGGTCAAAATGCATACTTTTCTTCCAAAAGGGGGGGGGGGCACGGGCCGGAAGTGCCCCCCCCCCTGGATCCGCCAATGCATGCAACCACTATGATAAATTTTATTCAAAAGAAAAAAATATTCCACAATTAGCAAAACAGAAAACACCGCAATAGTCTTGTACAAAGAATTCAAAAGAAATTCAAAATATTTATTTACATCAATTCAATGTATGCTCAAATTCCTGTATATACATCTAAACAAGTATCATGATCATTGAAATACAGTGGAACCTCGTTATAACAAACTCCTTGGGACCAAGATAATTACCTCTTTATATCGAAACCTTGTTATATCAGGGCTCAAAAACACTAGAATACCAAGAAGTGGGACCAGTAAAATGACCTTGTTATACAGTGGAAACTCATTATAAAGAGCTCTGATATAACAAGATTCCTGATATAACAAGGTAATTTTGCTGGTCCCAAGTCTTTATGTTCCCTTTTTTTTACCCTGATGAAAGGAGATTCCTGATAAGGTAATATTCATGGTCCGAAGGTCCTTGTAATAGAGAGTTTTGACTGTAACGCGAGTTTGTTACTACAGTGCTCTTATTAACAAGGTTCCACTGCATAAACATAATTTTGAGCTGATAGTTTGACATATATCGAGACCTACAGATAGTAATATTTCTCTCATGAGGAGAACAGGGGAGCACTGCTGTGTTTCAACAAAACTCAGTTGAAATCTATCTTCAAGATTGCAAAGAAATACAACCAATAAGCCAGTTCGTAGTAACAACATGCGCATGTGCAGATAAAGGTCATGTTTACCGAGCACAAATGACCTCTATATGCTGTTTAAGAGTGCGCTCTGTGATGCATACACCAATGTGATAATAGTTGGTAAACATGCAGTGCATCCACCAAAACAGACGCCCGTCCAATTTTTTTCCATCTACTTGTATTACATGTAATTACGAACTGGCTAATTACAGAGTACGACAAGTAATTTAATCTCGGCATCGATTTGCAGACTTTTACATCATTTTTTGTTTCACTTCAGGTGACAATGACAATGACAGTGACAATGACAATGACAAATGACAGTGACAATGTCAATGACAGTGACAATGTCAATGACAATGACCAATGACAAATGACAATGACAATGATTTTATTTCTCTGTGATATATAAACTTACATTTTTTCCATAGATAACTATCTGCATCTGCGACAGTGGAGATGATTAACAAAAGGACATGCAGAAACATGACATCACTGTATGAAAATCATAACATAATTATATCATTTCTTCACTGCAGAAATTACTGGAAATCATAATTTCAGTAATTTCAAATATTTTATGTACTAAAAGTAGGTTTCGTTCCAAAATTCAAGGAAAAGGCACCTTATTAATTTCCTTTGTATCATCATGGGTTTATATTTTATTTCATTCCAGTCTCCGGGGTGATATAAAAGCATTACAAATATGATTTAGACTTAGATGATAAAAATTTGCCACATTTTACAATTTGTCATCTGGAGTTATCTCTTGTCTTGACATAAAGATAGGACAAATGAAAAAACATGTTGAGAATAATGTCAAAACATATATAATTTTATAGGGGCTTTTGAATTCACAAATTTACATGCAGTAAATATGTATATGAATACACAACATTAACATTAAAGTGTAAGATATTAATTCCTCCACGGAAGTGGGGTTATATATCACAAAAATCAATTTTGTGGTAATCAAGTTTCTGGAATGTAATATATTCATTGACATATTCGTCATAACCTCAAAGAAATGGTTAATACCAATTCCACATATGTAACTTTTAAAGAAAAGGTTGGGCTCTGGGATAGGTCAAAAATAATTTGTGAGCTTTTTCATTCTCTTTTTATCAGTTTGGAAGATTATCATTGTAGAAATGTCCCGTGAAAAGGATTGCTCTTCAAATGCCCTCACATTCAAAATATGACAAGAAACAGCTGAAATGTTCGCCAAAAATGTGTGTATAGTCCCATATAGACATTTCTATGTGCAGTGCATGTGACTCTCAGCAGGATTGAGTCAATATCTTCTCATTCTGGTGATTCCAAAACCTTAAAGCATACACCAATTTTTATGTAGTATATAATCAACCTTTCCCAACTGGTTTGAGACAGTTTATTGTGCAATGTAATCACATGACCAGAACTCAACTGTATCTTCAATGAAATCATATTTCCCTCTATCATATTGGTGAGAAGTTGGATTCTCGTCCCATTGTATGAGGGATTGTGTGAAGTTTATCCAGTCACTGCTTTAGGTGACACGTATCTGGCTGACAGAACCAATCAGCAAAGAGTAATATCTGACTATTCAAAATGCACAGAAAAGTGCCTCATGAAGGACTGTAAAATACTTCTGTTGTCATGGCCCTGAATCTAAATACAGGTACTTTTGATGCAGAATAAATGGAGTTCTGAACACAACAGTCCTTGTCAAAAAAAGTCTTCATAACATTTAATTTTCTAACATAATATCTGGATTTCAGGGTCTTTTATTACAATAGATCACTCCCAGCAAACAAACTGATATTAGAGAAATCAGAGAACACATTATACAAGCGGGTATATTTCCTTTCTAGTTGAGAATAATACATAACAACATAACATGAGTATGCAGAAAGAGCAAATCTACCACACAACTTGAGTAAGTTTGTGTTGGACCACAAAATTTGTTGACTGAAAAATTCCTAGGGAAACAATCATTACAATCATTAATCATTTACATCACATAATCAATTATTCTCCCCTTGCAAATTGGCACTTTTATAATTTGCTGCAATATGCAGCATGTTTTTATACAATTTCATTTCAGACTCATCATGTCTTGTTGGTCGAATGCAACAGTGAACAAGAAGTCACAGTTTTGCCATTTTGGAGAGGGTCAGTTGAATCATTCAGCCATCCAGTCAAAATAACGACCAACACTCTGAACATGACGAACAAAGAAGCGGACAATTTATGCTGCTCCTCATTGTACCCTTCACAATTGCACTGGCTAACAAAAGAACATCCATTCATTGCTATCCTGTAAAAATATGTAGAACAGGTGTCACATAATAGCAGTGAAGGGATGTCCTTTTGTATACTAGAGCTATTGTGGAGGGTACAATGAGGAGCTGCATAAATTGTCTGCTCTCTTTGTCACCATGTTCATAGTGAAGTGGCCTAAGTTAAACCTAGCTTGACTAACTTGTGGAAAACCAAATGTCAGCTATTAAATTCCATATAACTTCCTGAATGATGGGACAAAATATAAAAACAAAACTTATTTGGTCATGAAATGAAAATAAGAAATGGATTTCATAAAGGCATATCTGTGAATTTTTATTTAGTTACAAGATAAAAGTGATTTGACATTTGTACAGGGATGGAGAGGTTAACATCTGGCACTCCATACATCCGTGGACTAGTTCTACACACTTAGGCGACATTAAGGTCTGGCGTAAGGTTAGGCAGCTTTCAAGAAAACGTGCCAATTTTCCTGATAGGTCTACTCATCAAGTCATAATTGTGCAACATGTTGGGAGTTCAACCTCAGAACAGAGATGTGTACGGACATCTGAAGCTCGATTGCCATTCAGTGGTTACCATGGAAACGTTAATAAATACAAACAAATCCCAACCAGACAGATGAAAGGAGGTCTCTACATGGGGTAGTTGAGCATGACATCTTGTCGAGCCAATTCCAGCAACATAGGGTCATCGAAGAATTTGTTGATGCTTACGTCCTCGCTCAGTCCCTGAAATAGACGTAGAAAAAAGAGTGTGCATGAATAATGATGTTATCATGAATAGGAGGATGTGGGAGGGGGTAATGTCCTTTTCTTTTCATGTTGCCTTCTCCTTTTCCCCTTCTTTTATTCTCTCTCTCTCTCTTCTTTTTCCCTCTTCTTTTTTCCTGTTTACAACATTCAATTGCCTCCCCCTCAGCTTTGCCAATGATCATGTATTAATTGCAATAACAACCGTTTCTACTTTATTGCCTTCTCATCATACTTGGCAGCATGTCAAGACATAGCAGGTGGTATATTAGCAAAAGAGTGAAGCAAGCAAGCCGAAAACCTCACACTTTTTTTCTTGCTGACAGTCAATGGTGGTATATCAAACTGGAACCAAACAAGTGCTTCATGTTTTTGTGGGGGTTTTTTTTGGCTGGATATTTTTTGCAGCTGGATCAATCCTATGGCAGGGGAGATCCAGCCCATGGGCCACCATTGAAGAACCCCGACCATAAATTACTACGCTATAAATACCTTTCGTCTTCTTGTCTTGATCATGAACTCTCTCGCTAGATGGGTGGCAGGTTGAGGTTCCAAGGGGCGGATGATGATGCCTTTATCCAGTGGGTCACCAGGCACAATCTACATCATAAAGAAGAGATTCAGGGCATGGTAATCGGAACGGCGCAAAAGAGAGGCTCAAAAAAGTGCTTATGTCAAATAACTCTTAAGTATTTACAAATAATCATAGGACTTCACCACTATTTATGACCAAAAATGCATGTACTAGTCTAGGTGAAATGTTCAGTGGGTTGATCACATACATGTATGACTGGGGATGCAAAGATTGTTGATTTGATCCTTATTAACCCAGGAAAGCCCAGTTATACTTTTATCATACTCAAACATCTCATACCACTCAAATGTAACAGTCCTAACAATTACAGTCTTTTCTACATAGCATTTTTAAAATCAACTTTTTGATATTTAATATGATTTATTTGGTTCTTATTGAGAAAATTTGATTCATTATGTGCACTATTCTATGTATAGAAATTGTATTATGTACTGTGAGCAGCAAGTGTGGGGGGCCAATGCCTCCAGGCAACAGTGTTGTATTTCACTTTTGTGCACCCTGACCCACTTGTTGTTCCCAATCCTTTTACATGTCCTTTTACATGATCTTCCGCATTCTTATTATGTACATGTCTCTTGCCATGTGGTATTGTACCTGTGCTTTATTTTTATGAATGGTTCAATAAATAATTAATCATCATCATCATCATCATCATCATCATCATCATCATCATCATCATCATCATCATCAGAATCAGCATTAACACTGTTCTTCTTGAGGGCCCTGCAATTGTATTAATACCCCTAGCTTTAGCCTGCCTACGCTGATATGGCGATCAAGCATTCAAAGAACTTGGAGAGTGGCAAATGTAGATTTATGTCTTGCCAAAGAACATTGGTGGCAGAGATTCCAATTCTGTTCCATGTGCTTCAGAGTACTGTGAGTTATCCACTAGGCCACAACAGCTCCATGTTGCCTAATGCTTACTTTGCTTATAAGTACAATGCCATACCATAAAATCTTGACAAAGATGAAACAACATACCTGCCAATGATGGAAGACAGAGAGACAGAAAGCCTGTCCTTGCGTGTGTGTTCGGAGATCAGTCTCGAAGCCGAATGAATCGATGGCTGGAATGAAGGCCTTGATGGTGTACAGTGGTGACCCGGGCACAGGTGCATCCTGGGTAACGTGACCTCTGTATAAAAGGAAATGGCAGAACAGAGGTTATCTCTGTGGTCATTTGGTGATCAACTCATTTATTATTTACCATCGTTGCTCATATTTCAAATTACACAGTATTTTGAAATACAACAAGTTCACAACATTACACATAAATGCATTTATTACTTGGTAAGTTTCACCAGTTCAGGGCCATGTCACAAAAATATTCGCATCCATACATACATACATATATACAATTATTGTATCAATATTCTTGCTACAATTTCTTGTATCTTTCTGTAACATAAAATTACATAACTCACTATTGTTTGTAAAAATATGTTTGATTGAATGAGATACGGAGATTTAGCAATTCAGAAATTTAGAAATCGATTGTAACTCTTTTTTGTTGCAGGGCCAGGATCTGTAATTTTCACAATTTATTTTCAAACTGCACATGCATATTTCCACATTTGCACAATGAAAAGTCAAAATACAGACAGATACAGCAGAAAATTAACAATATATTAAAGATGATGAAGTATAATAGATTGATATTAATTTTTAGTCCGTAATCACAACAATAACCTTACCTTCTTCTTGCTAGTACAGTGTAGACAGCAGACACGCAGTCAGCTGGCGCCTGTACCTCTACAAAGTTGTACGGCTCCATTAATCTTGGTGTGGCCTGTAAACGAGAGGTATTACAATGATCTTGATCGTTCAGATAATGACGGGATATGGAGGGGAATTACACTGAGGCCCGAATTCACAAAGCAGGTTTGGTTTAAACCATGGTTTAAACCCCCTCCTGGGTTTTTTAAATGTACGTGCGCATGGAATCCGATCCAATCATATATTTTCTTTGAGCGCGCGCATGGGCAACATGCGCTTATTTACGCTTATTTTAGTACGCTTACAGAGGTTTAAACCTCACCCATGACTTAAACCTCCTTTGTGAATTCGGGCCTGAATGTTCAAGACTACATAGAGAGGACATCTGCAAATAAAGGAGCTAATAAAGATTGGGGTATATCTAGCTTACAGTCCTGAATCACATGAATAATAAAGTCTCCTATTTGCAAATAATAACTGTATTTTTTTGTCAGAAAAGAACTAATGCCTCATACGTTTTACCTTCTCTAACTGATATTCAAATACTTGTATGTGTGGGCTTGTTGCACCATCAACCACCTCCATCCCCCCCTTCACCAACTCCCTCAAAAAAGACCATCTCTTGTTGACAAAGGAAAACTTTGTCAACATGATTTATACTTCCTTTTCTCAACAAAATTGTCAACAAAAGGGCTGCCAAAAACAGTCACTTACCATAAGGAAGGCTGAGTATGCTACTCTCCTAGCTGTGGGGATCACCTGACCACCCCCTCTGTGGATGGGTTCATTGGCTATCACACCATCAAGAATCTTGAACTTCACGTTACGGATTGCTAGCAGGAGAAAATGAGTAAAACCATCGTAAGCAATTGAGAAGAAAGCAGTTACACAAAGGACTATTCCATTTAAAGAGAAAAAAAAAAATTTATCATTTTGCGTTTGTTTTTGAAAAATGATTGTTACATATACTTATTTAAGATTCATTGTCAAAAAGTACTTTTGTATTGTATTTTATATATGTTACCGAAAAATGTTGTACTTACATGAATGGAGAAGAAAAATAAATCAAATCAAATCAAATCAAAGGAAATGGCATGTAAATCTCATGCATTGGTTTCGTGTTTCCCTTTAAACAGAAAATTGCACGTAGAACTTGTTGTATATACTTACGTTCATCACAGAGTGGCCCTTCCCTAGTACCCCACTGGAATCCCTGCACAATACTGTCCTTTACTGAAGTCAGCAGATCTTTGTCAACCTGTTGAGAAAACCCACAAAAAAGGATTTATTAAAAAATATATACACAAATAGTGATAATTTTGGAAAATACTTATCGAGTACATAAGGATAATTCTCTACATGCTTTACACCTCATCACTAACAAAGGGTGTGTCCATTAGATACATAATGTATTTTGATTGAAACAACAAATTGGCAACTACACATGAAGAATCACAACAATGAAAAACCCACCAGGATATCTCTCAGGATATTCGGTCCGGTTACATCAGGCCCAAATGCCCAGGAGACCTAGTCCCAATATCATCATCATCAATCCAGTTTTGATCCGGGTATATTCCCCGTTGACGGGGGTGGCCGGATTTACCTCACTTTGTAGCAATCTTTCTCACACCCGCCCTCCATCTCGCACGATTCATGGCATCCTCCCTCCTCAAACCAACTCCACTACACTCCTCCTCAACCTGTTTTCTCCATGTTTTCCTCGGTCGTCCTCGCTTCCTCGGGCCCTTCACTTCAAACTCCAGAGCTTTTCTCAAAATGTGCCCGTCCTCCCTTCTCAGCACATGCCCATACCATCTCACTCCATTTGCTTTTGCCATCTGAGCCACTGATTCTTCCAGTCCTAACATCTCCAACAGGTCCTTGCTCCTTTTTCTATCCATTAGTTTCACTCCACACATTGCTCTCACCATTGCTCTCTCAGTCCTCGTCAAGATCGCCAGCTCATTCCCACCTAAACACCATGTCTCACTTCCATATAACATCACTGGTCTTACACAGCTGCGATAGACCATTCCCTTCACCTTCAACGAGAACCTTTTTGAGTTCAACAGCTCTCCACATTCCCTGAACGTGATCCAACCAAATCTTGTTCTTGCTGTGACAGCTGCCTCGCAACCACCACCTGCGTTCACTCTATCCCCCAGATAACAAAAGCTACTCACTGTTTCGACCTCATCACACAACTTCTCCATAGGTTCCACACACCCTCCAGCACACTTCCTACATTTACTACACATAAAATCTCTCCCTAGCCTTGGGGTCACCCTCCTTACTTTGGCACACCTTCCATGGATCCATTTCCTACATTTCACACACATCACAGAATTTGCCATTACCCTCTTCCCACATATGCCACATGGATCTATCTTACTCGCAGACATTTCGCCTTCTGCCCCGCTAACTACCACCTTCGTCTTTCCCAGGTTCACCTTCAGCCCCTTGCTCTCAAATGCTTCCTTCCATTTCCAGAACTTCTCTCTCAATCCCTCCATCGTCTCACTCAACAGAACCAAGTCATCCGCGTACAACATCTCAGTCATCAGACCTTCTCTCGCACTCTCCGTAACCACATCAACCACAATTGCAAAGATCAGTGGTGATAGCACCGATCCTTGGTGTACACCAACTTTCACCTCAAACTCTTCAGACAGCCCTAACCCAACTCTAACTCTTGTCTTTGCTCCATCATACAAACTCATCACTGCTCTTACTATTACCTCTGGTATGCCTCTCTTCCTCATTGCCCACTCCATTACCTTCCTCGGGACCCTGTCAAATGCCTTCTCCAGATCAACAAAACACATATACAACTTTTTTGCCTTATCTCGGTACTCCTCCTGCAACCTCCTTAGAATGAACACTGCATCTATTGTTCCTTTACCTGGCATAAAGCCAAACTGCATCTCGTCCACTGTCACCATACTACGTATTCTCTTCTCCAGCACTCTTTCTACAATCTTCATTGCATGCTCTAATAACTTCACTCCCCTATATGCCCCACAATTCATTGCATCCCCTTTTCCCTTAAAAATCGGAACTACAATACTCTGCACCCACTCATCTGGTATTCCTCTACCATCCAGCACAGCCTGACACAACTCCATCATCACATCAATCCCAGTCTCTCCACTCGCCACTATCATTTCAACACTTACCTCTGAGGGTCCAGTAGCCTTTCCTGCCTTCATTTCAACGCCTTCACCACTTCCTCCCGACTTACTCGCTCAACCAGCCCTTCCACCAAATCTGCCTTCACTTTCTGATCCCACTCATTCTCCACATTCATAATTCTCTCCATATGCTCTTTCCATACTTTCCCTCTATATTTCTCACTAAAATTCAATCTTCCGTCACTACCTCTCATACATCTTCCTCCTTCAACATCTTTCCCATCTTTTTTCATTGACTTCACAAGCTTAAATACCTTGTTTGGTTTCTCACCTAGCTCTCTTAACTCCTGCTCAGCCTCCTCCTTCATTGCCTTTGCAACCACCTTTTTTGCACGATTCTTCATGTTCTTGTACTTAGCTTTGTTCGCCTCACTCCCATCTTCACTCCTCTCCTTGCAAGCTCCCTTCTTTTTTGCTATTGCTTCCTTCACCTCCTCATTCCACCACCACATATCTCCTTGATCTTTCCTCCCTTTCTTCTTCCCACATACTTCATCACATGCCTTTAACACTCCCTCCTTAAAACACCTCCATAAGTCCGGTGCATCAGCACATACCAGCTCTCCCACTCTGTCCTCGAATCTCGCCCTCGTATCCTCTTCCTTCAGTTTCCAAACCTTCCTCTTCTCGATCACTTCCTTTCTAACCACTTTCTTCACTTTCTTCTAAGACTTTCTCTGAAGTCTAACACAAACTTTTAGACCAGGTCCAGACAAGAGACTCAAAACAGAACTACAATGGATAACCCAAATATGAGACCTTGTCCCTTAAGTCTCAAACTCAGTTCCAGTCTAGCACAAAATCTTTAGACTTGGTCCAAACAAGACCACCCACCTCAGATGGCAGTGTATCATCTACAAGGATATTTGGTCCTGTTGCATCAGGTCCAAAGGCCCAGATGGACCTAGCAGCCAACAAATCCCAGTCGTACTTGGTCTGAAAGAACTCTCCTAGTCGTTTTCTGTTATAAAGCGATAAAACAATGACCTGCATTTAGAATATATGCAAAAAGCTACGGTACGTGTATGGAACATGATTATCGTCCAGTTTCGAATGCAATTGCTACTGTAGTAGTGGAAACTACTTTAATACACACATTGTCCTAGAGTTTCAGTTTTTAATAGGTGCTACGGACCTGGTGGAACCATATTAAAGCCTAAGTCTCACTATAGCAGCGACCGACTGCCATCCAAAGACACTCAGTTCATTGTCAGCGATCATAGGGGGATTTTGTGGTAGCACTACTTCCCCATTGAGCTGCTAATTCCATTATTTATACAATGCAGTCTTGTAAGGGTGTGCATTGGTAAACAACTTGGTAAAAACAAATTGGTAAACAACCTTTTGCCGACCAAACTGGTCGGCAGAAGGTCTTTCTGATCTTGAATAGGTTGTATAAATGTACATGTAGGCGACCCATCTGCAACTGACAGGCAACAAGTAGCTGAGTAAAAGTACATAAAATTTTGGGGTTTCAGTCGGCAGTGATTGTTCTTAATTTTTTCACTGCTGCTGGTCGGCAACTGGTCGCCACTCTAGTGAAACTTTAGATGAAAAGTGGTCCAAAACAAAAGCTTGAAAACACTTCCAGAAAAACAGAGAGAGAAAATCTCTATATGCAAAATACTAAGTGATATTACTCTTAAAATATAACTACAAATACATCTAAAAAACATCTAATATATAACAACTCTAGTAGTCTTACAATCCAGGGAAAAATATGCTGAGCCCTCTCTTAGAAATATGCAGATACCATGTACATATTGACTGGGGGCAGATGTAAAATGATATTTTGTGGATTTATGGAGTCACATTTCCCTGGAGTGCCACAAGGTCTTATTTCATTAATTTGGCTGACAGGTAAGCTAATTCCTGGGGAGAAACCGGCTAATCGCCATTATCAAGTTACGTGTTGTTTTACCTATTCCATGAGATTTGGACGACTTCATTCTCAATATCTTCAGCGAGATTCTTCTCTAGCGGCTCAGCAATCATTGTCAGCTTGTTCCTGAAAAAAAAAAATCAAAAATCAAAATGAATCATGTACAGCTTTTACGTATAAAATGAACACCCCCCCAAAAAAAAACAACAACAAAATATAAACAATAAAAACAAAACAAACTTTACCTAGAATTCTATACTTTGATAATCAAGAATAATGAAGGAAATAAAGGATAATAGAAAAACCGAAGCACCGAACCCAACTTGGGTTTCAAGCATGCCCTTTTCTTAATGCATTTGCATAAGAAAGGATGTCATGTGTCCACTGACTGACTATAAACAGAGTGAGAAAAGGCCACCAGCCACATGCACACATATGCTGCTGGGTAAAGTGCAGAACCCAACTTTAAAACCTTATTCCTTATTTTCAATTTCTAGGAATATTCAATTTCTATAAATAGTAAAATGATAATTCAAAATATTCCACAAAACAGATTATATATTTCATTTTAAAGGGAAGTAAGCCATTATAACCATAACCAAATGATATATGTAATGCTATTTTATGAATTTAATATGCCATGATGTCACCAATGTCATATTTATCACTGTTCTGTTATGTGAATGTTATATGTAAGCCATTTACTGTGAGCAAAACAAATATCCATGTTGAATTCAAGACCAAAAAATAAATACTATACTATACTATACTAGACTTACTTCTTGTTAGGAGTTTCAGCGAAGCATTTGAGGGAAGAAGTTTCCACGACGGTCTCACAGAAAGACACCACAGGATCCGCTACTTTGATGTCTGCAAGCAAGGGTCAAAGGTCAAGTAAGGCATCGGAATATTTAGGTAAACAACGCAGGGCCCTGTTGCATAAAACTTTTACGTCATGATTTATGTCATGATTCATGACATAATTCCCTGAATCAAGGCATAAACACAAATGTCAATGACATAGCTTATGCAGAGATTTATGTCAAGATCGAGATTTGTGTCACAATTCACTCAAAGTTTTATGCAACAGGGCCCAGGAGTATTTCAAAGAATTGCTGCTGTGGCTAACATGGGGCATGTGACCACCAGCTAACCAGCAAAACCCAAATTTGAAGTACACACTGTAAACAAAGAGGAAGTGTGCCCCCATTTGTGGACCCCCCCCCCCCCCCCCCCCCCCCCCCACCGGCAGCAATGATAGGCACAAACAGCCGCCTGACATATGTGATGACCTTCCTTCTTTTTTTTGTTTTTGCCAGAGAATTTTGGAGTAAAAAAAGCACTCCACAAATGTGATGACAATTTTTTTGTTCACTTTGCTTGTCAAAGAATTTTCAAACTTGTGAATTGTGAACCTCCTCCTCCTCTACCTAACAGAAACCCAGACCAATTATTGGGAATCGAGAATCAAGGCTTGCCACAAATATATACCTACCGATTTCAGAGTACATTTTCCTGAGGTCATGCATAACACAGTCGAGATAGAGCTCTCCCGTACCAAGTATCACATGCTCTCCAGATTCCTCAACCTGTCGAAGCAAGCAGCAAGGAAACACTTTTTCTCAATACGATCAAATTTTAGCATGGAAAATACTGCCTACTGTAAATAGAAGTGTATTCTGAGAGTCATTCCTCCACCCTGTACACTTGTATCATAAAATATATATCATTTATCTTCACTGAACCACAATTTTGTTAGGAATTTTCTGTGACTTCATGTCTCCAGTTAGCAAATATTGTATTGTATTTCCAACATTCATTTGTTCGTTCATTCATGCACTCATTCATTCATTCATTTAGTCATGCATTCATTTATTCATTTATTCATGCATTCATTAATTCATGCATTCATGCATTCATTAATTCATGCATTCATGCATTCATTAATTCATTCATTCATTCATTCATTCATTCATTCACGCATTCATTAATTCACTCACTTATTCATTCACTTATCCAACCAACCAACCAACCAACCAACCAACCAACCAACCAACCAACCAACCAACCAACCAACCAACCAACCAACCAACCAACCAACCAACCAACCAACCAACCAACCAACCAACCAACCAACCAACCAACCAACCAACCAACCAACCAACCAACCAACCAACCAACCAACCAACCAACCAACCAACCAACCAACCAACCAACCAACCAACCAACCAACCAACCAACCAACCAACCAACCAACCAACCAACCAACCAACCAACCAACCACCCACCCACCCACCCACCCACCCACCCACTCACTCACTCACTCATTCATTCGTTCGTTCCCTAACTCATTCGCTCACTAATTCATTCCATCACTCATTCATTCAGGCTTTGGACTATGGAAAAATACTCTTACACCATATCAAATAAAATATCCAATGGGATAAAATACCTTGAGGTAACTGATAAATCATACCTTTGTTGTAATGAGGGGGTAGCTTTTGTTGACTTTGCGCAGCCCATCCAACATCTTTGGCAGCTCAGAGGGATTCACTGGCTCACAGGCTATCTTGATGACAGACGTCGTGTTGAACTTCAGAGGTCGGAAAATATACACCTTCAGTAAGAATGAGAACATTGATTATAGATGTGAATAGTTAAAGATAAAGTTGAGTTCTGGGGAGCGTTTCATGAAAGGAAGTTGTCGGATATTTTATCTGACAACTGTTATAAGCTACTGAAATCCTTGCATTTGATTGGCTGAGAGCAAATTTGTCGGATAAAATATCTGACAAGTCCTTTCATGAAACGCCCCCCTGGTCAAGTGATTACATTGTGAAAGAAACTCTCTCAAAGCAATGGCTGATCAGATCAACGAAAGAATTGGTGTTTACCGTGGGCTGTCGGAAACATCAAAATGATACGAAATTGACCCAATCTTGCTGAAAAGCACTTGCACTGCACACAGAAATGGGTATATGGGACTGCACACACATGTGGCAAAAATGTTCAGCCCAAACACTTAAATTCTTTCCCGTCATATTTCGAATATGAGAGCATTTGAACAGCTATCTTTTTCAGGGGACATTTCTACTATCATATTCTGTCAAAGTGACATAAAAATAATGAGAAAAGCTCACAAATTATTTTTCACCTTTCCAAGAACTCGACCTTCTCTTCAAACATGATGTTCAGAATACATCATGCAGTTTCTGTGAAAGAAACTATATAGAATTTATTCAGAAGGGATTAATTTGATATAAACCAGAGCAACTGTCAATTATGAGGTTCTGGAAACATAAAAATTGGAAACTGACTCAGTGTAGAAAATCACATACAGTAAAGAGCACTGCACAAAGATGTGGACACACGTGGCATTAAAGGTATTGCATAGTTTTGGCAAGGGTCATTGATTTTGAAAATATGTGTTCTATTCGAATCAGTGGACATTCAGAAGAAGATAACTGCCGTTGGCGCGGTCAAAATCGGTCATGGTTCTGAATAGCGCCCTCACCGGCGAAAAAAGACAATTTCCTTGAAAATCATGGTTTAACATAAACAGACCATTATTTTTTTGAAAGATTATGATAAAGGGGTGTCAAAGGAAGATACTCCGAAAATTTCATGGAGATCGGCCAATGAATAACGGATATATATAATTTTTGGTGATTTCAGGATTTATCGGGGGTTCCGATAAAATATGATAAAAAATTAAATATCTCGAAAATGCAACAAAATTAATCCGAACGGTATGGAGGTTTGATTGTGTACCCCAAATGGAGTTGAATAACAAAAAATGGACGAAATTTATTTTTTGACCCTACCAAAACTATACAGTACCTTTAAAATATATGGTCTAAAGTTGTAAACTAAATGTATATCTAATCACATTTGAAATATGAAAGCATTTCAAGATCGGTCCTTTTCAGTGAATATTGCCATTATATTCTTACACATGGAAGTAGAAAAAAAGGGAAATATTGACAAATTTTGCACTAAGATCTGAATTAGATGATTGTCCAAGATTCTTTTATCTTGCTGCAGCAGGTGTTTTTGAGGCAGTTTGCCACTTTATGTCTCAATGGGTGCGTTTATGCTCCTATTTTTCAGGCCAGAATGAGCCTTTGGTTACCCATTTAGTTCAAAACACGGTTGCGTCCAGTCATTTCCGTATAATCGCCCATTTAAAACGCTGATGTAAATTTCACAAAAAGGTGCATTTGGAATCAGCGTTTCTCCAAAAACATGGTTTCCGGGGAAGCATAAATGCACAATCATTTGTTAAATGTGTTTATATGATGTCATATAAACTAGTAGCATGCGCAGCAAGGTTTGCAAAACCAGCTGCAGCACCCAAATTCACCTGGAGAAAAGAAGTACAAACAGTACCATGTGAAACTGCGTTTTAGAAGAGCGTTTCAAAACTCTCATTCTGCCTTCGCAAAGTAAGTATAAACACACCCAGATGGTTTACACATTAGAGAAAGAAAGGGTTGTATTTGATCATACCTCATCCAGGCCTCTGCTCTCTGTGATGGTGGCCGTTTTTACGATAGGTTCGTCCACCCCCTCAATCAGCACCCAGTTACCTGCCGGCACCCGATTCACTTCTATCTTGTACCTGTCCGTCGAGGGATTAAGAAATGGAATACAGTGAAACCTGTATATAAAGACCGCTCAAGGGAGACAAGAAGAGTGGTCTTTATGAGCAGGTGGTCTTTATGTACAGGTTACTAAATTAATACACATTTCAATGAGAAACACTTTTAAGGGAAACAAAAATTGTGGTCTTTAATAAGGGACAGGTAGTCTTTCTATGCAGGTGGTTGCTGAAGCAGGTTTGACTGTATAAAAAATCACCTTTATCTCATTGTTGAATCAATACATCTCTTCTTGCTTCATTGTATGCCTGTAAGCTTCCTTTCTTTGTTTATTCAAAGAAATCTTTTAAATTAAAATATATTGACAATAATTTTCTATTAACATGTAATTGAGGTTCCCCCCTTCCCTTTTATAGGGAAGGGGGTTTACTTCCTTCTACTTTGTGTTGATGTCTATGCTCCGTTCACCATTACCACATAGTCCTAAATGACAGATTGACCATTTGAACTTCTGACCTCTATAACCTTGCAATTCCCTTATATAAAAATAAGAGACTCCCAAAGCCAATCTTGTCCTCTTGATCCCTGATTTTTTACCTACCTTGCTTCAGATATCCTCAGCCTTTCTACCATAGTGATTCTCAAGTCTTCCTCATCTTCTAGGGTGTTGTTTTCCCCTAGAATTCCAACTCCTGAGCCCCGTTTCAGAAAACTTGTTATCAGTAACAACTGCCACATATCTATGACAAACTGTGTTCTCAGCCAATCAGATGCAAGGATGTCAGTAGCTTATAACAGTTATTGCAACTTGTTATTGATAACAGGTTTTATGAAACAGGGCCCTGGTCGGTATATGGATGATCCCTATTACCCTTTTATATCCTACACTACACTGTACTTTACATATCCCCATTGACCTGTTGACCCCATTGACCTGTTGACCCCTGCCCTTTGACCCACCTTGCTTCTGAGATCCAGAGCCTTCCTACCATGGTGATCCTCGAGTCCTCCTCGTCTTCCAGGGTGTAGTTCTCTCCTAGGACTCGGACCTCCTGGTTGGCGTGGATGGTCCCGCTCATCACTCGTCCAAAGGCATGGAAGCTCACCCCGTCCTCCGTGCTGTACATCTTGGTGGTATGCAGCATCAGGGGGGCCTGAAAAGAAGAAAATCAACAACCATATCAATAACAATATAAAGTTCAAATCGTATCCAAATTTAGATTTATTTTATAGTTCAAATCAGAAAACAAACACAGCACATTGGCATCTACTGACTTGAGACAAATAAAATATAACTAACAACTGAAAAACATACGTGCATTAGTAAAAAAAAAAAAAAACATATAAAGAAAGACAATAGCAACAAAAGAAAACAAAGGCTGTATACCTATACTACTATAAAACCTGAAAATTTTCAAAACATGAAACTTTTATGCATTGTTAATGACTCCTATTATCACAGCAAAAATTTTCACGAACCGCAAATGTTTCATGCTGTGATTCAATCAAACATAAAATTTGGCAACATGAAACTTTTAAGGAGTCTTGACCACTCAAAAAAATCATGAAAGTTGCCTGTGTTACACTGCATGGAGGAATAATTGACTATCTGTCACACCCCTTGCCTACATCATTTCAATGAAAATGACACACCGTTTGATTTATTTGATTTATTTATTTCAGTTTTATTTGAACAGGGTGGTCTCATTTCAAGTCCATTTCTGGACCTGCTCTTCCAGAGAGCCCTGCATGCACATAAAAAGTACAGAACATATTTTACATGATTAAAAGAACAGAACATAATTTTTATATAAAAAGATTAAAACAGAATGAACGTACATGTGAATCGGCTCAAAATCCACTCTTAAAATTTGTAAAAAGAGGGAGCACAATGATGAAGACAATGAAGAAAAAAATATGATAATCGACGTCCTTACAGACCTTACTTAATCTGCATCCTCATTTCACCTCTCCCTCCCCTCCTCATCCAGATTTTTAAAGCATTTAACCTTTTTTAGTCGCTGACACTTTCTCCCTTTGTCCCATTCTTTTGTTAATCCTGATCACTACTAACATGTTCCATTATCTAAATATGAACTCCCTTCTCCTTACACAATATACCTACCTCTGAATCGCAGTCGATCATGGCATCTCCCAGATCTGAATCGACTGGCCCCGTGTAGCAGTGCTCAACCTTGTTCTTAGCATTGTCCGCTGGGGATGGTATGTGATTGACGCACATCTCCACAAACCCTGCAAGAAATATGGCATATCAAAGTAACTATTACCCATTTGTAACATCACTGAGTGTACACCAGAAGGACACAAACACAACAATTTCTTTTAAAAATTCTTTTCATTGCTTAGTAAGAACACAAGTACTGGTAAAACCAATTATTACTCTACATTGTGTAGAGAAATGGCACATTGTATTAGAAATGATACTTGATTGCTTTCAAATCTGTTCCATTCCCTTATGGACAAACATCATGCATGCAGTACCAATGTGACTTTATCTATGGACGGGCTGTCAATATGTGCCCATCTCTGTATATTGTGCTTTTTTTTTTTTCAATGTTTTTTGATTTACAAATCCAATTCTCATATTTTGGCAATTCTTTTTTGCTTATAGACCACCTATAAAATGTGTGAGGGTTCACATACATCATAGGAATATATAAATTTGTGTCCTTACCTGTGAAATCTCCAAAGAACTTCCTGCAGATGAGTTTGAGAAGTGGTCTGATGTTGAGCTTCATCTCCTCCTTGGTCAGGTGAATACCCAACTCGTCCAGTACACCAGGCAGAGTGGAATCCACATCTCCAACAACCTACAGCATATACGTAGTTCATAACAAAGAGACAAGAAAAGGTTACCATTCAAGATTTTCAATACCTGATGATACTGGAATCCACATCTCCAACAACTTACAGCATGTATTAACACATAATAAAGACACAGGAAATGATTTTACCACTCAAAATTCCTATCATCCCGGGAGAGTGGAATCCTCATTTCCAACAAACTACAGCATGCGCGGTACATAATAAAGAATCAAGAATGGTTTAACACTTGCATTTTCTATATCTAGGGAGAGTGGAATCAACATCTTAAACAACCTACAGCATGCACAGTACACAACAAAGATAAAAGAAATGATAACTAGTCTTAATTCTCAATAGTGATAGAGAGTGGAATCCACAATGCATCAAACAGTCTCCTCACAAGTCACATTAACCTTTATTCAGAGTGTATCTTAACTTATCTCTTTTAATAGAGAAGTAATATTTAAAGCTGTACACCAATATGGAACTCCAAACATACAAGGACAAATCTTTTGGAGGGAGGATTGGTCCCCTGTAATATTATGAAATAAGATTAAGGACAAGGACATACCTGTGCAAAGAGCTTGTACATTGGTTCTAGGATGAACTCTACAAAGCTCCTCTGTGATGTACTGACTGGAGGCTTCCTGGTAAACTTTCTCCTGCAGAACATGAAACACACACATTGAACCATGAAGTCAGAGAGTGATCAAATGTGATTTTACATTGGTTTGGTGGCAAGCTCTTAAAGGGAAGGTTGAGTTCTGGGAAAGGTGAAAATAAATTGTGAGCTTTCAAATCCAGTTTATGTTAGTTTGGAAGATTATCATAGTAGATATGCCCCATGAAAGGATTGCTCTTCAAATGACCTCACATTTTGGTTATTCCAAAACCAGCATACACCAATTCTTAAGTGCTATATAATCAACCTTTCCCAATGAGTTTGGGACATCATTTTGAATATATTTTACTAAAAATTGGTACATTATTTGGTATAGTCTGAGGACATTTCATTCAATGAAACAGAGTTGCTCACAAGGAGGCATGCTGGTTCAGTGATTATCTTGTAACCTGAAGGTACTGGATTCAAAATCAAGTCAGTGTGCTACTGCCCTTTGGTAAGGCAAGACTAATGGGGTGTTGCAAGAAAGTTGCAATCAATTGCAAATTGTGAAGCAAATTAGAACAAGCATTCTGAATGGTTCAGGGTCAGCCCATTCAAGAAGATGTGCTTGCAACAATGATTTTGATTGGTCAGTACCGATCAGTTGCAACTTGCAATCAATCGCAACTTTCTTGCAACACCCCATTAGTCCCTCAGATATGATTTTAAGCTATAGCCCCCCCTTCACTTTAAATCATCAAAATTCAAAGGAATACCCCATTCCTCAAACTCACGTTTTCTGGCTGAAGTAGACATCTCCCCAGAGCCTCTTGGCAAACTGCTGATAGTCAATGTCTCCGTAGGTGTCTGTGTAGATCTTGGCAAACGATGACAGGGTGAAGCAGACACTGTACTGGGAGCTGGCGAAGCACACGTTGCCCAGGAGTGGAGATACGATCTTCTGATCTGCCTCATCCGTGTACATGCTGGAGAAGATATAGAGAGTTTGACTGGGGTTACAAATCATCAGGTCTTGGGCTTTTGCATTAAGTGCTGAAGGTTTTGTGTACTGCGTGTAGGGGGAGGAGTCATTTATCATGGCATATATATTATTGCTTCATCACCAACACCATCCTTATTAGCAGAACTATCCTAACTTTTACCATAACCATTATTGACCCATAGACTATGGGAGCCGGGTGGCTCCTGTATTAAGCCTATGAGAGTTAAAGAATTCAGTAGTCAACGGGTTAAAATGAATATCGTCATCAACACCAATAGCATTACACCTGCATTTATCATTTTCAGGGAGACGATTTATCAATAAAATTGACATTATAGCCCAAAAAATCATCATCATCATCATCATCATCATCATCATTACTAACATCATTACCAACACTGGCATCGCCAACTCTATTTTAGGTATATTAAATTAGTTATTACAATTAAAAATATCATTATCATTATAAATGATATCATTCCTAACGAGATCATAGTCTTAGTAATTTCATTACTATCATCAGGGGCAGCATTAGCATCATCATCATCATCATCATCATCGTTAGCATCATCATCATCATCATCACCCCTACCACCACCACCATCCTACCTGAGCAGTCCATTGATCTCATCCACAATGTGTCTCAGCTTGTACCATCACCACCACCATCACCACCACCACCACCATCATCATCACCCCTACCACCACCACCATCCTACCTGAGCAGTCCATTGATCTCATCCACAATGTGTCTCAGCTTGTACCATCACCACCATCACCACCATCACCACCATCACCACCACCACCACCACCCCTACCACCACCAGCATCCTACCTAAGCAGTCCATTGATCTCATCCACAATGTGTCTCAGCTTGTACCATCACCACCATCACCATCATCACCACCACCACCCCTACCACCACCACCATCCTACCTGAGCAGTCCATTGATCTCATCCACAATGTGTCTCAGCTTGTACCATCACCACCATCACCACCACCACCACCCCTACCACCACCAGCATCCTACCTAAGCAGTCCATTGATCTCATCCACAATGTGTCTCAGCTTGTACCATCACCACCATCACCACCACCACCACCCCTACCACCACCACCACCATCCTACCTAAGCAGTCCATTGATCTCATCCACAATGTGTCTCAGCTTGTACCATCACCACCATCACCACCACCACCACCCCTACCACCACCACCATCCTACCTGAGCAGTCCATTGATCTCATCCACAATGTGTCTCAGCTTGTACCATCACCACCACCATCACCACCATCACCACCACCATCATCACCCCTACCACCACCACCATCCTACCTGAGCAGTCCATTGATCTCATCCACAATGTGTCTCAGCTTGTAGTAAGCATCCGTGGGAGGCAGTTTCAGCTCCAAGACCAATCTATCAATCTTGTTGATGCAGATGGTGACGGCAATCTTCTCCTGGACAGCGTGTTTGATCATCCTCTCCGTGTTCAGCATCACTCCTTCCGCAGCATCCACAAAGACCACAACGCCATCGGAGATCCTGAAGGCAGATGTCGCTTCATCAGAGAAATTGACATGACCTGCAAACCAATTCAAGTATAATTAGTAAATGGACTATATTTTATTGGATAACATGGTTATGCCCCAGTTACACTGATGAGAAAGACACCAGACACACACCAGACTAAACAAATTATTACATTACTCCCAAATGTTGTTGTTGATTAGAGTTCGGTTTGGAGTGGGGCATTTTTAGTGCAAACTTTTAGGTCCAAAGTTTTATGCTTTTTTTAGTCAACTTTGACACGCTTTTATTTAGTCAACTTTGAAATATGAGGGCATTTTGAGACCAATCCTTCATGAGACATTGTTACTTTATTCTTTGACATAGGAATAAAAAGAATGAGAAAGCTGTCAGATTATTTTTGTTACCTTTTGCCAGATCTTAACCTTCTCTTTAAAGTAGCTATTCAAAGAAAATCACAAATATGGCAATTAATGTATCACTAGAAACTGGGAAGCTTACAGATGGCAATCGTATAAGTTTTATGTCAACTGCGTATCTGATGATTATAAAAACAACACAAATAAAAGCTCTTCTCAGCATCTGGAATATCCGAGGATTCGCCAGAAATATAGCGATGTTTTGATGTCGTCACACTCGGGATCGATCTTGCTTAAGCAGACTACGTCCTATAACGAATGAACGTAATTGCAATGCAATTATTTATCAAATTATAAAGAGTTTGGTGTATTTAAACATGACCTTATTTCACACCATTATAAAGGGAAAGTGAAACTGATTCTGATAGCTAAAACCGTTTGATTGTAAATACACAGGAGATGGGTCAATGATCAATGAAATAAACCCCACTTTCAAATTGAAAAGCCCTCCAAATAATAGCAGGATGGTATTCGTTCCCTCTTGAAACGCCGAACATGCCCCGGTGCAAGCAGCTGAAAACACAATGGCGTCTTATTTTGTTTACAAGTGACTGATTCCTTTATTTTTTTAACGCTGCATTTTTCATCAAAATAATACCATACACGAAGTTAAGAGTGAGGCAACAGACTAACATTAAGACTGACGCTAGTGAAGGAAGAGAAATAAGTGAAGAGGAGATGACAAAATAGGCTCTGAAAAATGTGTAAGATGTTATGGGACATCGTCTGCTTAGACAGGACTGGTCCATGGTGTGTCGTCACATATCTCAGCAGCGTTCGAGGAGCTCTTCAGCTGCTATATCGGGGGCTGTATTTTACCGTTTTATAATTGATAATAATCATTACTTCAAATGTTTCCAAGCGTTGAATTTGGATAACCTTGTTTAATTTATGCCATCTATGCAATAATAAGTATTAAGCCAATATTTAAAATCATCAACGTTCTACTTTAAACCCTTCAAAGACAACTGACCACATTTTGTGGTTTGGCTCAATAACTTTTTGATTCAAAGCCCTAAAAAATATACCAGATACACAAGTAGAAAGAGCAAAAATTTCTGCACACACTGTCCATTTTTGTTGCGTGACCATATTGCGTTTGATGCCAGGAATTTAAAAAAGGAGAATAAAATTTTAAAATCCTTAAATTAGCAACACATTGAGAGGTTTAAAATCATTGTTTTTTTTATCAAAATTGGCACTTTTTTTCAACTTTTTGTCAAAGTTCCTAACCATGTATGTTGTTTTCAAAGACATTACATTTTATTAAAACCATGTAGCATTAAAAGAAAAATATTCTTGTTGCCAATTTGAAGAATAAAAGGTGATCAAGTTAGCCTTGATATAATTCCTGACATGAAAGGGTTAACTCACCTGGTGTATCCATGACATTGACGAGGTAATGTTTACCCTTACAGTCAGGCAGGACCAATGTGACAGGTTGAGCTTTGATGCTCACTCCACGCTGAGGAACAGAGAGAAATAATTACTGAACAAATACAGTGAAACCTGTCTATAAAGACCACTCAAGGGAGACAAGAAAAGCGGTCTTTATGAGCAGGTGGTCTTTATGGACAGGTTCCTTTAATACACATTTCAATGAGAAACATTGTTCAAGGGAAACAAAAATTGTGGTCTTTATAGACAGGTGGTCTCTCTATACAGGTGGTCGCTAAAGCGGGTTTGACTGTACTGGTAAATTGTATACATTTCAATGACCAAGGGATGACATCTCAAAGCATTTTGTTGACAGTGGAATAAAACAAGAGCCCCAGGGGGCACGACGCTCACCTGAGGTGGATCAATTCACATCTGGTGCATGTTCTCTCTAGCACCACCAGGAGATTTTAGAAATTGAAACAACTAGGAGGATGTACATGAGATGATGTTAGAAATTAACATAGTTCCCCCCCCCCTCCTAGTTCTGGAGAAGAAGATGTTTGAAATTTACATAGCTTTTACAATTGGGGGCCCTCCCCTTGGCCCCCTGGGGGCCACATGTACAATTTTAGCAACTTTGGGTCCCCTACCCCAAAGGATGATTCCTACCAAGTTTGGTTAAATTCCGATCATGTGTTTTGGAGAAGATCAGAATGTACATTTTGCCTGGCAGCGCCCCCCCCCCCCCTCCAGTATGTTACCCCCACAGGGCCCCTATAGGGCCACTCAGAGAAATTTCATGAACAACATTCATTCTCCATCTATAGATGTATCTCCATACACAATACCAAGTCTGAGCTATGCCTGGTTCTGGAGAAGAAGATGTTTGAAATTTACATAGCTTTTACAATTGGGGGCCCTCCCCCTGGGCCCCCCTGGGGCCACATGTACCATTTTAGCAACTTTGGGTCCCCTACCCCTAAGGATGATTCCTACCAAGTTTGGTTGAATTCCGATCATGTGTTTTGGAGAAGAAGATCAGAATGTACATTTTGCCTGGCAGCGCCGCGCCCCCCCCCCCCCCCCCCTCCAGTATGTTACCCCCACAGGGCCCCTATAGGGCCACTCAGAGAAATTTCATGAACAACATTCATTCTTCATCTATAGAGGTATCTCCATACACGATACCAAGTCTGAGCTATGCCTGGTTCTGGAGAAGAAGATGTTTGAAATTTACATAGCTTTTACAATTGGGGGCCCCCCTGGGCCCCCCTGGGGGCCACATGTACCATTTTAGCAACTTTGGGTCCCCTACCCCTAAGGATGATTCCTACCAAGTTTGGTTGAATTCCGATCATGGGTTTTGGAGAAGAAGATGAAAATGTAAAAAGTTAACGGACGACGGACGACGGACGACGGACGACGGACGACGGACAAATTTCCATCGCAATAGCTCACTCGAGCCTCAGGCTCAGGTGAGCTAAAAAAGCAATACTGTTTACCCACGATCGTCATCATCACCATCATCATCACCATCATCACCATCATCATCATCTTCATCATCATCATCACCACCACTATCACCATCATCATCATCATCATCATCATCATCTTCATCATCATCATCATCTTCATCATCATCATCATCATTAATCATCATCTTCTTCATCATCATCATCACCATAATTACTCTCAATAATTTCTATCAATGGACAGGCAGGGGAACAGCTAGACATGTTATGTTATGAAAATATTCTACAAAATTACTGCTTCTAAATATACCAGATTTTTAAGTCACAAATGGCAGGAAAGAACAATTTCTCCACAAATTGCTTGTCTTTATTGCTATATCATGTTGTAGTACTAAACTCACAATAAAACAAAGAAACAAAAATAATGTCTATGAGATTGTAGATCCAAGGAGACAGAGAGAGGTCTCAGTGGATGGATCAATCAGAGAGCAAGAGATCTGCATCTCTTGTTACTATGGCACCAGTAAGTAACCTCTGCATCTATGGTAATGAGATGGCAGGGAGTTGCAAGGTGCCTCGTAGTCCTTTTTACGCAAGTATTCATTATATATCATTATAATCCAAGAAAATTTCATATCAAATTATCATAGCATTTTCCGATAGATTAATATATGATTCAATTGATGACAGATATCTTCTTTTTTGTTGGGGAAGAGAGGAAAGGAGATAAAAATGACTACTGTTGAATTTCTAAAATTAGCTTACCTCATGCTCTGTGAATAGAGTGTCTGTATACTTCAACTAGAAGGAAAGAAATTAGAAATATTTCATCTTACTATAATGCACAAATGCAAAATTTCTTTTAAATGAGATTTTTATCCATTTGCTTTCACTGCAGTGACGCGAATGGCTGGGACAATATTAAACTCAGTGCTTATTCCTTAATTCTGTCAATATCAAATCCATATCCACCATTCATTCATTGATAAATTAAGTTTAAAATAATAAATAAAAGGTTTAATTCCAATTGAGTTACAAAACTGCACAAAATACCTGTATTTATCGTAGAACTAAAAACTCTGTTACATTGTTACATGCATCAGATATCACAGTACTACAGATCAATGATGACTGCAAGAAGAATACAAAAATCTAACTCAATTCAAAAATGTGTCTATAAGTTAAGTTTAATTAATCAATAAACATGCATGTGTTGCTTAAAAATCCGACAAAAAATAGCAAAGCTTTCTTAGTACTCACATGCTTATCATCTTTAGTCCTCAGATCCGGATGCGTCTGCTCAAGTAAGCAGTCAACGAAGGTCGTCTGTGAAAAATTAACATATATACATACATCTAGTTACTTATCAAATAATAACGTCACCTAAACTATACATTTGACATTGATCTACAACATACACACTGCAGTAATCTGCAGTGACATAGGTACATTCTGCCAAGTTACCCTTAAAGAATGCAAATACAAACAAATCGCTCTGTGTACATGTATACATTTTCTTCAACTAAATTTTAAAAAGATGAACTTGGGCAAAAACTACATGAAGAGGACTTTCATATCGATGAAATATTCATGTAATATTCCATCAAATACAGTATTTGTCACTAACCTTTCCATGATGCAAGTGTCCAGCCAGGGTGACATTTCGAATGAGATTGGCATTGTCCATCATGTCTGCAAGGTACCTAGGCAAAGGATACAAAAGATATGAATTAGCCAGCATCAGTAGCAAGGGTATGCAGTAGGGTAGAGAAGACAGAACACATATTGATTCCAAATACATGGGTCAAGTCTCAGGTAAGGGAGGAAGTTTGTGACAAAGACTAGATTCAGGAGTAATACCTTTAGTAACAATGCGTTCGAGTCATGATATTTGGGATCACAGATTTCAATCAAAATCTTATAGGTTTTTTTTGCATTTACATAGAGAAAATCTTTAAAGGCACTATTAAAGATTTGGTGGCTATGGCAAAAATCCATTCAAAGATTTAAGAACATCAAGATCCGAAGATTCCCAGCAAAAACAAAGGCAAGATTAGCTTCAGGGATTACTTACTCCATGTCATAAGCTGTTGCAGGTAATTCCTGCTCTGTGAGGGTGAATTTCTTCTGTTTGACTGGTGCGATGACTGGCTCTGCAATCACATGGTAGATAATGAAAACAATGTTAGTTTGACGCAGAACCTCCGTTTGAGTGAAGAAATGAATGACATCCTTGCGAAACACAAACAAAATGTTAGCTTTTACCTAAGCTACAAATGGATACTGTAAGCAGAACTGCAAATGAACATTACAAATGAGTTTGTTAAGGGCTTGTAATGATATCATAACTAATGTGCTTACTTGATTTCTTCTGCCAAGCTATCAAATTCATGGTACGCAAAAGATATTCAGTTTTTCTACCAACCATTGCTTTCATTGTGAATCATAAAACTGGTTCATGGATGTCAGAAATCATTTACTGTGGATTTACCCGTACTTGAGGTTTGGTTGACATTTTGAAATTTCCTAGAGAATTCATTATTTTATGTTGCCCAGTCTCTGGCATTCACACAAACAACGTTTGGCAGTCTCAGATCTTCGCCAAATTGCAGAAGTCAAAAGCTTCAGGCAAGACATACCAGTAAGAGGTTGTGCATCTTCTTCATGTGTGATGGTCTCGACATCCGGTCCATAGATCTCCTCGGCTGTCGGATAGTACTTTTTATCTTCATGGAGGACCACCGCCTGGCTTGCATCCTCATCATCATGATCATCGATATCATCGACACCTTCGTCATCATCCCCCTGCAAAACAGAGATGTTCCATGATTCCATAAAAGAGAAGAGGACATTTTGACAAAAGTTTCTAGAGTACCCACTACACAAATAATTGATTTTAAAAAGTCAGGGTGATACCAGGAATAAACATGCATTAATTGAACATTATTGAATGATCTCTCAGTCTTAATTTGGGGTGAGACAGATGGAATATAGTCAATGTCACAGGGACACATGCCAAAGTGTACTGCCCTAGGTGACAAAGGATTATCATTGCACTCGCACAGTACACAAATCTAAATGGTATACAGTCAAACCTGTCTTAGTGGCCACCTGTCTATAGCTGTCACCTGTCTATAGTGGTCACTTATATTGCCTCCCTGTAGCAAGAAATGTGTGCCTTTGAACCTGTCTATAAAGGCCACCTGTCTACAGTGGCCACTTTTTCTGTTTCCCTTGGGTGGCCTTAATAGACAGGTTTGACTGTATTTGGATGATTCCCCAGCTGTGTGTTGGTTCTGCATGTACCAGTAGCATGTTCGAATCTATTCCACTTCTCTTTTCTTTAACATTCCAATAAGGAAGGAATAAAACTGACAGCAATTGGTAGAATCTCCTGTTCATCAACAACAAAAATCTTACAAAGCAGTTTCTTGAGGGCATACCAAATTTATTCATGGCCCTTGAAACTCACCATATCAAAGTCTGTCATAGTATCACCCCTGCCATCCCGGTCATCATCTGAATCACTGTCGAGCTCGGGACCAATGTAGTTCCCAAATTCATCATACAGATCTGCATCCATGGTTGCTTGCTGGTGGGTTAGACACTGGAGGAGTAGGTCAACAAATTTAACATGCTTAATTAATTCCATCATTTGGAACTTTAACACTTTGATCAAGTGCACTTTTCAGGATGTTTTTGCACCATGGTGGCCATCGATCTTGTTCCTCTGAAACTCTTAAGCCCACTGCACACTATACGATGCAGTCACTCACCAGGAAGAAGAAGAAGCAGAACCTCACATTCTGGTGAGTGCTCTGCTCAAAAGGTTAATCACAGAGTCAGACTGACTAGAGTTTAACTCCAGACAGCTCTGCCGCCACCATAGGTGGCTGAGCTCCAGGTGCAAATACACCATGCCAATTTTCACGTCCACTTTGTTCCATTTGTTTCAAATGAGAACACTGTAAGATGAAAATTCGTACTTAAATAACACACACAAAAAAAATAAGTTATGAAGATTTCAAAAAACTAAAATTACTAAATGAAATTGGCAACATACTCATTATACTAATGAGATGCTATGATGTTTTTGAGCTCTCACTTAATAGGTAATAAATAAGAAAATTATCAGATTTCAGCTTTTAAACAAAGAAAATTGAAATACATTGTATCTTAACATTCACAATTTAATGTCGTCAGTCAACAACAATGAGATTAACAATCTTTATGAATGGTTCTGTTGTAACAGGCTCATGTTAAATGCGGGGAAAAAGAAGTACGTTATTTTCAGATCAAGAGGCAGGAATATTCCTGAAAATGTCAACCCGTTAATTATTGGTGGTCATCAGATCACCCAAAGCGAAAGTGTACAATTTCTGGGTGTAAACGCTGCTTTCAAATTCAGCCCTTAAAAATCTCACTCCTACCTCAAATGGCCGTTAGGAAGAACTTTTTATATTTTCAGCAAAATCTTGTCCAAAACCGGAGAAATCCCCGCCGATTTGTTTCGCGATCGCGTGTTGTTTACATACTGCCGATATCTTAGACTAAAATCGGCCAATAAAATTTTTGTCCACGAAGAAACTCGGGATCGCAAGCGCACATCAATCTTTACGATCGCGCGCACAGAAAATCAGGACTTTTCCGTGTATGCCACAGGGACCGAATTTTTAAGGACAAAACTCTTTAAGGACAAAACTCACGCGATCGCGCGTTGTTTACATACTGCCGATATCTTAGACTAAAATCGGCCAATAAAATTTTTGTCCACGAAGAAACTCGGGATCGCAAGCGCACATCGATCTTTACGATCGCGCGCACAGAAAATCAGGACTTTTCCGTGTATGGCACAGGGACCGAATTTTTAAGGACAAAACTCTTTTGGGGAGATGTCAGCGCCCGCGGCGACCAGGAAATGTACACATTGACTCCGATAACTTCTTTCGCGAGAAATATAAAATAGTTGGTATTTTCTGTCGCATGTACTAAAGGTATGGGGGGAAAAATAAGATAAATATTTTAAATACTTGCTTTCAAATTCAGCCCTTAAAAATCTCACTCCTACCTCAAATGGCCGTTAGGAAGAACTTTTGATATTTTCATCAAAATCCAAAGTCAAAATCTTGTCCAAAACCGGAGAAATCCCCGCCGATTTGTTTCGCGATCGCGTGTTGTTTACATACTGCCGATGTCTTAGACTAAAATCGGCCAATAAAATTTTTGTCCACGAAGAAACTCGGGATCGCAAGCGCACAGCGATCTTTACGATCGCGCACACAGAAAATCGGAACTTTTCCGTGTACGCCATAGGGACCGAATTTTTGAGGACAAAACTCTTTTGGGGAGATGTCAGCGCCCGCGGCGACCAGGAAATGTACACAATGACTCCGATAGCTCGTTTCGCGAGAATCAACAGTAAATTACGGATTTCATTTTTGGAAATATCTTTTCCAACATTGGTGAGTTGAATTTATTGTATTTCTTGGATATTTTGGGGTCGGTTTTTGAAAATTAAATGCCGATTTTGAGTGAATATTGGTGACTTTTGTGCAGTGGTGTTTTAAAAAGATGAGGTGTATGACTGCCTACATTATACACACGAAGTATAGGAATGTAGCTATGAGTGAAATATGTCACTTACGGGATCGCAAGCGCACATCGATCTTTACGATCGCGCACACAGAAAATCGGGACTTTCCGTGTATGCCACATAGGGACCGAATTTTTAAGGACAAAACTCTTTTGGGGAGATGTCAGCGCCCGCGGCGACCAGGAAATGTACACAATGACTCCGATAGCTCGTTTCGCGAGAATCAACAGTAAATTACGGATTTGATTTTTGGAAATATCTTTTCCAACATCGGTGAGTTGAATTTATTGTATTTCTTGGATATTTTGTTGTCGGTTTTTGTAAACTAAATGCCGATTTTGAGTGAATGTTTGTGACTTTTGTGCAGTGGTGTTTTAAAAAGTTGAGGTGTATGACTGCCTAAATTATACACACGAAGTATAGGAATGTAGCTATGAGTGGCTACGAGTGGCCGTGAGTGACATATTTCACTCATAGCTACATTCCTATACTTCGTGTGTATAATGTAGGCAGTCATACACCTCAACTTTTTAAAACACCACTGCACAAAAGTCACCAATATTCACTCAAAATCGGCATTTAATTTTCAAAAACCGACCCCAAAATATCCAAGAAATACAATAAATTCAACTCACCAATGTTGGAAAAGATATTTTCAAAAATCAAATCCGTAATTTACTGTTGATTCTCGCGAAACGAGCTATCGGAGTCATTGTGTACATTTCCTGGTCGCCGCGGGCGCCGACATCTCCCCAAAAGAGTTTTGTCCTCAAAAATTCGGTCCCTATGGCGTACACGGAAAAGTTCCGATTTTCTGTGTGCGCGATCGTAAAGATCGATGTGCGCTTGCGATCCCGAGTTTCTTCGTGGACAAAAATTGTATTGGCCGATTTTAGTCTAAGACATCGGCAGTTTGTAAACAACACGCGATCGCGAAACAAATCGGCGGGGATTTCTCCGGTTTTGGACAAGATTTTGACTTTGGATTTTGCTGAAAATATCAAAAGTTCTTCCTAACGGCCATTTGAGGTAGGAGTCACTCCCGGGTACATTTCTGTAAAATAGTTGGTATTTTCTGTCGCATGTACTAAAGGTATGGGGGAAAAAATAAGATAAATATTTTAAATACTTGCTTTCAAATTCAGCCCTTAAAAATCTCACTCCTACCTCAAATGGCCGTTAGGAAGAACTTTTTATATTTTCAGCAAAATCCAAAGTCAAAATCTTGTCCAAAACCGGAGAAATCCCCGCCGATTTGTTTCGCGATCGCGTGTTGTTTACAAACTGCCGATGTCTTAGACTAAAATCGGCCAATACAATTTTTGTCCGCGAAGAAACTCGGGATCGCAAGCGCACATCGATCTTTACGATCGCGCACACAGAAAATCGGAACTTTTCCGTGTACGCCATAGGGACCGAATTTTTGAGGACAAAACTCTTTTGGGGAGATGTCGGCGCCCGCGGCGACCAGGAAATGTACACAATGACTCCGATAGCTCGTTTCGCGAGAATCAACAGTAAATTGCGGATTTCATTTTTGTAAATATCTTTTCCAACATTGGTGAGTTGAATTTATTGTATTTCTTGGATATTTTGGGGTCGGTTTTTGAAAATTAAATGCCGATTTTGAGTGAATATTGGTGACTTTTGTGCAGTGGTGTTTTAAAAAGATGAGGTGTATGACTGCCTACATTATACACACGAAGTATAGGAATGTACCTATGAGTGCCCGGGAGTGACATATTTCATCTTCATGATCTTCTTGCCAAGATACGGTATTTACTTTAAAAGGGGCCCCATCCACAAGCTCTGCTTCCTAGGGTAGGGGTCCCAAACCTCTCATTCAAACTAATATTCCATTGTATTGTGTTATTATTTTGTGTTTGATTGGTTTAAATAAATTGAATTGAATTAATCACTTAATATTATATTCAAGTAGGTCTACATCATCGCGACACAATATGTAAGGTATGGGACTACAATTTAAATGCCACGCTCAAAACAGGTTGTATTCTCACTTTTAAAGAAACTGATACACGTGCAAATAATTAAAACATGAAAATGTTCCATCTTATATAATCACACATTTGAATATGATGAAATAACTTACCTTGTCCCTGATTTAAGATATTGTATTGGAGACAACAGAAACCGCCGATTCGTTTACAAAACGCCACCACATGCGAAATGTAGTCTCATCAGCTCAGCGCAAGCAGACCCATGAAATCCTCGTCTGTGCATGCCTTATGATTTAGAGATCAATCCAGAAAATGGCAAAATCAAAGTTCATGTGAAAAAGACAAGCTTTCAATATTTTCCGCTACTAAAAAATGGAAATGTTTATAATGAATTGATATGATAAATCACTATATAACAGTTCTGTAATTCATTGTCTCATTGATAGAAGTCGTAGTTAAAAGACTAAGCGATCTTTAAGAAAACTATAAATTTCTTCCTCCCACCCCGCCCCCCCCCCCCCCCCGAAAACAGCATAAAACACGACCGAATACAACTACTGAGACACAATAGTTGCAACAGTAGTAGGCCTAAGTGATCCTGAAGAGGGACAAAGTAACGGACTGCCACGAAAACTGCTGATTTTGATTTCCTTTTATTCAGCTAGAAGAGGATCATCGATAAACCAAAAAGTTTGATAAAGTCATGTAAATTATGAAAGGAGAAAAGTTGAGAAAGAGGCTGCTTTTGTCAATAAGATTGTCTCGGAAGGTTTTTTTTTTTGTGTGTGTGTGTGTGTGTGTTTTTATCAGGTAATCAACATAAATCACAATAATTACAAGTGATTTACAAAATCACGGAGCAAAAAACAACACAAACAAACAGAAGGATGTTCGGAAGTTAATGTAGATGGCAGGGTTTGGTCTTAAATGTGGTTATTTTCGTTGAACATGTGTCCAACTTGACAGGTTCACTCGCCGATAGCCTGTCATATGTTACAATGATTATTATGTGGGGTAAAAGGAATGATGCAAAAGTTATCACCATTTTCAGCACATCATCACAAAGGCATAAAAGAAAATCTTTGTTTTCCTTGTTCCAGGCTTAACAAAAAGGGAAAATCAGTCTGACGAATGGTGGGTTACAGCCCTATAGCTAGAAGGTCCGATAGTTCGCGGGTCCGATAGACCGACACCCAATAGATAGAAGGTTCGATAGACCGAATGTACAGGAGGGTCCAATAGACAGACGGTTCTATAGACCGAATCGGCGGAGGGTCCGATAGTCCGAAGGTTCTATAGATCGAATGTCCAACGGGGTCCGATAGTCAGAAGGTCCGATAGACAGAAGGTTCTATAGACCGAATCGACAAAAGGGTCCGATAGTCCGAAGGTTCAGTAGGGGTCCGATAGTTAGAAGGTCCGATAGACCGACAATAACGTAAAAAAGGTAAAATAAGTGAATGCAATAGGTTTTTAATAGTTTTATCTCATAAAAGGAAAAGGGTAATGCCTTATCTTTTTCTATGTGTATTGTAATAAACCGATGCACTAGGTCTGTAGGCCCACCCCCCCCCCCCCCCAAAAAAAAAAAAAATCGGGAACTTATTTTAAAGTTTTGTTTTATACACTTTCAACATGTTAAAAGTATTTTTATCAGAGCATCATCATCACCGTGGGGCGGGGGTGCACCCATGCAGCTCAGCCCCCGGTTAATTTTGCCACTAAACCGATGTATTGGCAATGGGGAACGCTGACCATTGTTTGAAACATGGAAATCTAATTATATGGTACACACTAAAGCCCCGAGGCCCATCATGCCCGAAGCATTTTTTTTCTAGTGGAGAAAGCTGAGGAAAGGGCGTCCCCTTCTAACACAAGTGTTATTTTTTAAACAAAGAAATCTTTATAGTTGAATTTTCATTGAATGTAACAAAAGATAAGATTCTGACAACAAAAGATTCTGCCAGATAAAAATGAAATTGTTTCAATTAGGCCCTACCACCTTCGTGGGAGGGGGGCGTTTCCGTTTTTATTTTAGGGTTGTCAGGTGATATTTTCCTACCAGCTATGATGTCAGCTTTTATACTTTTTTTTAATGTTCACCGACTACACCCATACTACTACCTTGTGCCAAATTTTAGTCTGTGGGCTCTGTCGGGTAAATTATACCATTTTTTTGGGGGGGGGGGGGTGGGGGGGAATTCGAGAATAGTCGGATACCTCACTGCCCGAATATTATGATAGTCGGGTTTCTTGTTGCTGCAGGCCTAGCTCCTTGATTGTATGAGCGAGCAAAGCGAGCGAACGAGAGAGAGAGAAAAAAAAATTGTATCCTGAGGATAGGTTCTAGCGTATTGTTATTCCGTTCTCATAATTTTATCGGCATCTTCCGTTCTCATATTGGGAAGAGACTATTGGTCACTGTAGTGACCTGTATGTTTGTAATGCATAGCATGTTGCACACACTTTAAAGGTCACAGTGAAACTAGGTCACTCGACACATGTGACCGAGAAGAGCAGACGGTACGGGAATAAACATGAGTTGAAGTTTGAAGTTTATATTCCTTGAGTTCGGAATGTGTTTTATTTCGAGTGATCATCTGTCAATGACTACAGATGTGATATTGGCGACGAGGATGAAAGTCACAGGACTATTGTAAATCTGCTTGAGACGAAAAAATGGCATTTGGAGGCGCAGATATCAAGGGACTTTGTCAGTTTGATCCGACCGGAGACGCCAGTGTTGTAAGTGAAAGATGGCAGCGCTGGTATGAAGAGTTTGACGCTTACGCGGATAGCCTCGGTCTGTTTGTCGACGGAGCAGACCGGGCGCAGCTGACTCGACGGAGAGCCTTGCTGATGTACTCGGCTGGGCCGGCTGTGCGGGAAGTTTTCAAGACCCTTCAGGTTACTGGCGCCAAGTCAGATTATGAAAAGGCTGTGAACGCTTTGGAGAGGCACTTTGTGGTGCAGTCGAATTCAACCTTTCAACGCCATGTTTTTAGGCAGATTACCCAGCAGTCAGATGAGACTATTTCGCAGATGGTTACACGGCTGAAGAAAGCAGCGGAAGGCTGTGCCTTCGGAGGTGATTTGGAGAATCAGATCCGTGATCAGGTCGTTCAAGGGTTGCGGTCACCTGGACTGCGAAGGAAGCTTTTGGAAAAGGGTGCTGCACTCACCCTGATGGAAACCCTGGCGACAGCAGCATCATTTGAGGCCGTGGAGGCCATGGACTCTCAGTTCAGAAAGCTTAATTCATCATCATCGATGGACAGGTCTAGCTCCCAGGTCCATAAGGTCAGTACCGATACCCGTGGTCGTGAATGTTTTAACTGTGGTCGAACTGGACATGGTTATAAGGATTCTGCATGTCCAGCCAAGGGACAGTTTTGCCGCAAATGTGGGAAAAAGGGACACTTTGCCACAAAGTGCAGGTCCGCGTCCAAGCCAACGGAAGGTTTGGGGAAGAAGGTACAGAAAGGTGGACCAAAGCCAAAGGGGAAGGGGAGGAAACATGTGAGGCAGGTTGAACATGAAGAGAGTGACAGTGCCGGTGCCCCAGAGTACGCTTTTTCCATTAATGGGAAGAAGAATGCTAGATGTGAGATTGAGATTGGAGGTGTGCCGGTGGATATAATCGTTGATTCTGGAAGTGATACTAACATTATCGACAAGAGGCTGTGGGAGGAGATGAAGGAAAGGAGAATTGTATGCTCATCTAGGAAATGCGGAAAGAAGATTTATCCGTATACATCCAAAACTCCTCTTGAGACGATTGGAACCTTTACGGCTGACGTCACGGCAGCAGGGAAGTCGATAGTGGCTGAGTTTGTTGTCATCAAAGAACGGGGAGAGCCGTTGCTAAGTAGAGAGACGGCAGAGGAGTTGGGCATACTGCACATTGGCCCTGTAAGCGACCAGGTCCATGCTGTAAGGGACAATTACAGGGACATGAAGGATGAATTCTCTTCGGTATTTAGTGGCTTTGGCAAATTGAAGGGAAGATCCGTTAAACTGAACGTTAATGAGCAAGTCATGCCCAAAGCTCAGCCAGTTCGGAGGACCCCCTTTGGACTCCGGAAAAAGGTCGAAAGGAAGATTGACGAACTAATTCAGCTGGACATTATTGAACCAGTGGAAGGACCTACTCTATGGGTGAGTCCTGTAGTTATAGTCCCTAAAGCAAATGGAGAGATCAGATTGTGTGTGGATATGAGGGAAGCTAACCAGGCAGTTGTCCGTGAGAGACATCCTATCCCGACGATAGATGACATACTCCATGAATTATCGGCTAGTAGAGTTTTCTCGAGGCTCGATTTAAAGTGGGGCTTCCACCAGCTCGAGTTAGAACCAGAGTCCAGGAAGATAACAACATTCGTCACACACTGTGGACTCTACAGATACAAGAGATTGTTATTTGGAGTGAATGCTGCACCAGAGATATATCAGCATGAGATCCACAAGGTGATACAAGGGATACCAGGGACAGCAAATATCTCGGATGACATCATTGTTCATGGAGCCACTCGTGAAGAGCATGATGAGAGACTAAGACAGACATTGACTCGTCTTAGAGATGCAGGACTGACAGTCAATCCTGATAAGTGTCTGTTGGGTGTCACAGAGATGGTGTTCATGGGACACAAGCTCACAAGCAAAGGCATGAATCCAGCAGACAAGAAGATTGAAGCTGTAGCACAAGTCCGAGAACCAGCGAGTGCTACAGAAGTCAGGAGCTTCTTAGGTTTGGTGAACTTTTGTGGAAGATTTATACCAGACCTAGCTACCATTGCAGAGCCACTCCGCAGGCTGACCAGAAAAAATGCCCATTTCATTTTTGGTCCAGAACAGAAGAAGGCATTCCAGACATTGAAGGAACGGTTGATGGGTGCCCACACATTGGGGTACTTTGATCCTAGTGCACCTACCCAAGTGGTTGCCGATGCTAGTCCAGTGGGTTTAGGGGCAGTCCTCATTCAGAAGCAGGGAGACAAGTCATGTGTGATCGCGTATGCCAGCAAGGCGCTGACTGATGTTGAAAGACGCTATTCACAGACAGAGAAGGAGGCATTGGGGCTCGTCTGGGCGTGTGAACACTTCCATGCATATCTCTATGGTATAGAATTTGAACTTTTAACCGATCACAGACCTCTAGAGACAATCTATGGACCGAGGTCTAAGCCCTGCGCACGAATCGAGAGATGGGTCCTAAGATTGCAGCAGTATCAATATAGGGTCAAGTACATACCTGGACGAAGCAACATTGCTGACTCGCTTTCACGGTTGCTCAAGATGGAGGGATCTTCATTGTCAACACTGAGTGGTGAAGCTGAGACGTATGTGCGTTTTGTTGCTGTCAACGCTACGCCAAGGGCTGTGATGACTCGAGAGATCGAAGAAGAGTCAGATGCTGATCCAGATCTCCAGGATGTTAGAGAGAGGATCAAGACTGGAGACTGGGGGAAAAGCAAAACGACATATGCAGCAATACGGGATGAACTGTGCATCATTGGGAAATGTGTGCTGAGGGGTAACAGGATTGTTATTCCAGAGAAGCTGAGGCCGAGGATGGTAGCCTTAGCCCATGAGGGACATCTAGGTTGTGTGGGGACCAAACAAAATCTCCGCACGAAAGTCTGGTGGCCAGGAATGGAGAGGGACGTTGAACGCTATATCAGATCCTGCCACGGCTGTCAGATTACCAGCAGGCCTGATCCGCCTGAGCCTGTTAGAAGCACGCAGTTGCCTACAAGCCCATGGGAAGACGTAGCGATAGACTTTCTTGGACCACTTCCAAGTGGTGAGTCCTTGCTGATTGTTGTGGACTATTACAGCAGATATTATGAGTATGTGATAATGAGGTCAACTACGGCAGAGAAAACTGTAGCTGCATTGACTGAGATCTTTGCAAGGCATGGTCTACCCTCAACACTGTACTCGGATAATGGGCCACAGTTTGTGTCAGAGACGTTTGCAGACTTCATGAAGATCACTGGTATTCACCACCACAGAGTGACACCAAAATGGCCTCAAGCCAACGGAGAGGTCGAACGCCAGAATCAGTCGTTGGAGAAAAGGATGCGCATAGCCAGCGCAGAAGGCAAAGACTGGAAGCAAGCCTTACTAACATATGTTGCCGCCTACAGAGCAACTCCCCACTGCACTACGGGGAAAAGTCCGGCGGAACTCTTGTTCGGACGTAAAATTCGCACAAAGATTCCTGTCGTTAGCGAGATGGTTACTGACCATGATCTGGAAGTAAGAGATCTGGATGCTGAACGGAAGGGAGCAGCCAAGTACTACGCAGATGCCAGGAGGAATGCCAAGCCATCAGACGTTATGCCAGGTGATGAAGTTCTGGTCAGACGAGATGCCCGGAACAAGATGGACACACCATTCCTTCCCACTCCCTACACGGTGTTGTCGAGAAAAGGTAGTCAGGTGACAGTCCAGTCACCTGATGGTGTTGTGTATGTAAGGAACGCTTCGCAGGTGAAGAGGTATCTTCGACATGAGCCAGCAGCGCCAGAGGCAGTTGTCGACGACGTCGAGCCTGGGGGACTGGGCAATCGATCAGATGTTCATCCAGATGATACTGGAGCAGAGCAACGAGCTTCAGGTTCCTCGCAGGAGTCTCAACACGCTGTGCCGGGAGAACTGGACAACGGTGAGATGGTCAACAATTCAGGGGAGCCGACTTCCTCTGGAGGAAGACCACACCGCCATTGTAGACCACCGAAGCGATATGACGATTTTCACCGTTATTAATTGGAGGAAATCTTTTACTTTGGATCGTCTAATATGGAGCATGTGATTTCTATGTGATATTTGAAAGTGCATTGATAATCATCAGGATACCATATTTGGAATCGTCCATAATCAGGAAATGTCAGTGAATGTAAAATTTATTGATCACTATGGAGCCCATTATTTTGTAAAAAAAAAAAAAAAAAAAATGCTTGAAAGTTGTGAAGTGAAAATACCCGAAATTGGATCGCGGTGAAACGTGATGATGTTACATGTGGAAACACATTCGCTTATAATACCAAGTGAAACACCAATGATCGCAGATTCCTTTTTGCACATTATGATTCATCACTAGCTGAAAGCGGATCACTCTGGAGATCAGTTTCATTTCTAAGTTTCATTGCCAAGCGGATGTGCCCGGTTTGAAAAAAATTTAGTTTCCATGCTTTAATTCTCTGAGAGAGAGATACGCCTTTATTTTTGGAGCCACATGCATCAATTCATATTTATGTGAAATCATTTATGGAGCAAATCACACAGTGGAGGATCTACATCATTGGAAAAGTTGTGAAACATATCTAGTGTTTGTTAATAGTTTGGGAACCACAAGTTTTTTGCAAGGAAAGGAGAGATGATATTAGTCAGAGGAGCTGAAAATATTTGTGCATTTTATGTTTGTTGTGATGATAACACCTTTGTGAATGTTGGATTTCAAAGGAATTGCATCTAAGTTGATGAATCAAAGCGGAATTAATGCACAATTAAAGAGAATGAAGAACGTGAGACCACATGAACAAAGGACTCAGTGACAATCAGATATTGTTATTGTTCAAAGTTGATTTATTGGTCAAGAAAAAGCTCTAAAAAAAAGATTGGCTAGAACATTTTGTTGCATGTTGATACAGAAGGAAAAAGTTAATTTCTTTCTTGTTTGAAAAGTTTTGAAAGTTAAAGTTACCTTGCAGAAAAGGAGTTATTCTTTTTGGACAGAAGAAAATTATTTGATAAATAACTTTTCTTGTGACAAGGGAGGGATGTAGTGACCTGTATGTTTGTAATGCATAGCATGTTGCACACACTTTAAAGGTCACAGTGAAACTAGGTCACTCGACACATGTGACCGAGAAGATCAGACGGTACGGGAACAAACATGAGTTGAAGTTTGAAGTTTATATTCCTTGAGTTCGGAATGTGTTTTATTTCGAGTGATCATCTGTCAATGACTACAGATGTGATAGTCACAGGCCATTATTTCTGAAAATTCATCTCTTTAGCCCCTTTAGGTCAACTTGCCGCTCGATTCTTTTCAGTTATGTTGCTAACATTCTTTGAGTAGAAAAATTGCATAACATTAGCTAAAGATTCAAGATGCAAACCAAATAACTTCCATGAGAATATGACTTATTAATATAATTGGCATTGGTTTATATACATAAATATGGCGATTATATTAATAACTAATTAATATCAATAATGAAAATATAATAGGCATTGGTAAATAACCCTAATAATACTAGTGAGCGAAGTTTTTGCATTTTTGTTTTCTTCTCTTTCCTTTCTGATTTCTTCTTTTCTTTTTCTCTTCTTTTCATTTCTTTTCTTTTCTTTTTTTCCTTTTCAACCTCTTCCTTTTTTGCTTTTTCTTTGGTTGGAACGCCCCCACTTATTTTCTACCCACTTTTTAACCCTTTTTACGTTTTTGTTGTCGGTCTATCGGACCTTCTAACTATCGGACCCCTACTGAACCTTCGGACTATCGGACCCTTTTGCCGATTCGGTCTATAGAACATTCTGTCTATTGGACCCTCTCGTACATTCGGTCTATCGAACTTTCTATCTATCGGACCTTCTGACTATCGGACCCGTTGGTCATTCGATCTATAGAACCTTCGGACTATCGGACCCTCCTGCCGATTCGGTCTATAGAACCTTCTGTCTACTGGAAGTCTCGTACATTCGGTCTATCGAACCTTCTATCTATTGGGTGTCGGTCTATCGGACCCGCTAACTATCGGACCTTCTAGCTACAGGGATGACCCCGAATGGTGCACGGCAAGCTAGTTTATATCTAAGTAGGCCTACAGGAGATAATTCATCTCCTCTACAGGGGCGGATCCAGGATTGAGTAAAAGATGAAAAAATGAAAGTTTTTGAAAAGGTAGACCCGTATTTTTTGGGTCTCGCCAGCTTCTAGAAAAGTCGCTGTGTGTGTGTGTGTGTGGGGGGGGGGGGGGGGTAGGGACCAAAATTTTGTTTTTCCCCAAACCTTCAAAAATCGCTCAGTATGGGATCCTATTGAGTAAAAGAGGGGGCCGCAAAAATGAAAGTTTTTGAAAAGGTAGACCCGCATTTTTTGGGTCTCGCCAGCTTCTCGAAAAGTCGCTCAGTCGCTTCTTTTTCTCCTTCTTTCCTTCCCCCTTTCTTCTTCTTTCCTTCCTCCTTTCTTCTTCTTTCCTTCTTCCTTTCTTCTTCTTTCCTTCCTCCTTTCTTCTTCTTCTTCTTTTTCCCCTCTTTTTTCTTTTTTTTTTTCGTCGCCAATAGGGGGGCCGCGGCCGATTCGGCCCCCCTGGATCCGCTAGTGCTCTATGGCTCTGTATCTATACAGCCTCTATATAGGGCACACAAGTATAAGTAATTCATCCGCTCGCAATGCATGCCGGTGAGGCGGAGCAAAGATTATTTGAAATTAATTGATTAGAAATATTCATATAAAATCGATTGATTGTCCTCAGTAAATTTAAAAAGCGTAAATGGTGTTTAATAGACATACTCTTTTCAATTTGACACCTTAGCCGAAGTTGGCAAGCTTTTTATTATTTTTAAAGGATTTATTTTATCACTGGTGCACAGTTCCACTGTTTCTATGTGCAAATGGGCTGAAATTTCGGCTAGCCTTGTTTCAGCCTAAATATCTTTTTTTAACGCCGGGAAAGTGCCCAAATTAGGTACTTTATTTGAGAGATATTTATATTTTGTCTCTATTCTGTGAATTTAAACGATTTTTACCGAGGGGTGTTCAAAATATGATTTATAGACAACCTTCGTTATAACACGTGAGTGAATGGGGCCGTGAATTACTTATGTGAGCCCTATACGGCACTGTATCTATATATTGAAGAGCGCCATCTTAAAGACAACCACCAACATCTACGCTAGAACCACAGCAGAATCTTGAGCGGGCGACTTTTTCAAGAGCTCCGTAACTGCGTTATTTATCCATAGACATTTTGGCGGGAAAATTAAATCTGCTCCTCCACTACACCCAGCGGCAACGGTGCCAACAAGTAGCCGCCACCAGCCCTTCGACCTACACCCATCTTTGGCTTCTGTCCAGTCTACTTCTTATAGCTTCTGGCGAAATCCGACTTCGTTCCAGTCGCCTAGTTAGTGGAGGCTGAGGCTGGGGTTACCCACAGGCGTTCCCATGGTGATATTGTCACTCATTTTCATACTTTTCTCCACGTATTAATAACATTACAATAACAGGTAAGAGGTTGATTAATTCATTAACATGCGCATGAGATATGGCGTACTCTAGTTCTTTGTCCTCAGGAGAAGAGGACAATAATGCAGCAGATAATCCAAAATTTCGGGATACACCGGAGGTATTATCTTCCGATGGTCACACTCTCCGTGAGGAGAGTGATGACGATTCAAATTGTTCATGGAAAACGGCAATGAACAGAAATTCTGTCAGATCCAAGAAAAGGGCAAGGGTTAGAAATGAATGTATGACATTTGCTCCGGCGGCAATTGCTCCTGCGACAAATGCTCCTAAAAATACGACAATTGCTCCGCGATAATTGCTCCTGCGACAATTGCTCCGTCGACATTTGCTCCTGCGATAATTGCTCCGACGACATTTGCTCCTGCGACAATTGCTCCGTCGACATTTGCTCCTGCGACAATTGCTCCGTCGACATTTGCTCCTGCGACAATTGCTCCGTCGACATTTGCTCCGATCGAGCGACAATTGCTCCGCGACAACTGCTCCGTCGATAAAAATACATATATGCGACAATTGCTCCTGCGACAATTGCTCCGTCGACATTTGCTCCGATCGAGCGACAATTGCTCCGTCGATAAAATGAATATATGAGACAATTGCGACAATTGTTTCTGCAACAATTGTTTTGTCGACATTTGCTCCGATCGAGCGACAATTACCTACTCCGCGACAACTGCTCCGTCGATAATAATGAATATATGCGACAATTGCTCCGCCGATAAAAATGAATATGCGACAATAAACTCAGTAAATAGAAATAAATATTTGCTCCTCGACAATTGCTCCGTCGACATTTGCTCCGGCGACATTAGCTCCGGCGGAAAGCACTCGATCCGCCGACATTTGTTTCATTCGAGCGACAATTCCTTCGCGACATTAGCTCCGTCAAATAAAATGAATATGTGACAATATCATTGCTCCGCAACAATTGCTCATGCGACAACTTGTCCGCCGACATCTGTTCCGTCGGTCGTCGTTAATGCTTATGTATGTGACAATTGCTCCAACGACAACCTTATATAAAATCCTCATCAAAAGCGAACACAACGAATTCAGAACAATAGCTGTTGTTGGTGTTTCGGGATTTGGAAATAAACCTTTTTAAAGATTTTTTCTACCACTTTCCCTTGTGATTTTGCCTATACCTATTAATTATTCATCTATATGTTTTATTATTTTGTCCCCCCCCCCCTCTTTCTCTCTCTCTCTCTTTCTTTATCTTGGGCATTTTTACTAGTCATGACACTTGCTGGTGGGGAAAACAAGCCAGTCCTGTATGTGGGTTGTTGCGAATTGCTAAAGTTCATAGGTTCAATTTAATATTGTAATAGTGAGGGGAAGGGAATATACGCCCAAAATATGGGGAATTGGTGGAATTAAGTGTTCGCTCCGGGTCTCCCTCAGCGTGGAGCTGACAAACGCCTTGCAAACAAAAACAAACAAATATTGACTAAACTGTACAGCTTTCTTTTTCTCTCTCTAAGCTGGTCATAATTATGCCTGGAACCAGCTCCCCGGCTCCTGCCGCGCTGAGCTGGTGTCGGCTTATTAAGAACAAAACTATAAAAAAAAAACACACACAGAAACAAGAATCAGAGCAAACGTCAAACGTATGGCAGTGAAAGGAAATATATAAACCATGATAAAGTAAAAGAACAATCAAAATAAAAACATGCAAAGGCCTATGTACGTGGAGTCCAGTGGCGTATGGGAGGGGGGGGGGGGGGGGACTTGTGGATGTGTCCTCCCCCTCAAAACTTGCCTTTGGTACTAGAACTACAATGCCCGTGTCGGTATGCATTCGGCTGTGCATGTGGAAGAAAATATGAAGGAAGAAAGAAAGAAAAGGGCAAGGAAGAAGTCAAAAAGAAAGATAGATAAAGAAATGAAGCAGGTGCGTCGAAGATCCTGTGGTGGGGGGGGGGGGGGGGGAGGGGGCAGTTGCTACCCACCATGAAAGTGATATGGACGAGCATTTGTCGCTCGATCGGAGCAAATGTTGACGGAGCAATTGTCGCAGGAGCAATTGTCGCATATAAACATTTCTGTCGACGGAGCCGTTGTCGCTCGATCGGAGCAAATGTCGACGGAGCAATTGTCGCATATATGCATTTCTATCGACGGAGCAGTTGTCGCGGAGCAATTGTCGCTCGATCGGAGCAAATGTCGACGGAGCAAATGTCGACGGAGCAATTGTCGACGGAGCAATTGTCGCAGGAGCAAATGTCGTCGGAGCAATTGTCGCAGGAGCAAATGTCGCCGGAGCAATTATCGCAGGAGCAAATGTCGACGGAGCAATTGTCGCAGGAGCAATTATCGCGGAGCAATTGTCGCGGAGCAATTGTCGTATTTTTAGGAGCATTTGTCGCAGGAGCAATTGCCGCCGGAGCAAATGTCGGTTCCCCTTAGAAATAGCAGATGTATTAAGAGAACAGAATGTAATAAATGCTAAGCGATTTAGGAAGAAGATCAATGGAGAAATGGTACCCACTCCATCGGTACTTTCAAAGGTAAAAGTAAACCGGATTCTGTAAATTTTCTCTATGAGATTAGGCGTGTGGATAACTTTGTCCCACCCGTGACAAGGTGTCATAAGTGCCAACTATTTGGTCATATGAAAGATAATTGTAGGGGTAAAATACGTTGTGTGAGATGCGGAGGCGAACATGAATTTGACGCTTGCGCACAAAAGGAAAACAGGAAGTGCTTTAGATGTGGAGATAATCACTCGGCGGCGTATCAAGGATGCAAATCTTATATAGAAGCTAAGCAAATACAAACAATTAAACTGAATGAAAAGCTCACATACGCGCAAGCGACAAAAGTGTATCGCACTCAGAAAAATGTAAATGTTGTAGAGACGACTAATAACAGTCAACACGAGTAACTACAAAAAGAACCCTCAAAGTAAACAGAACAGATTAGATTCCAACTTAAAATTACAGAGTCCTGGACATGAAACAAGCCCTCACTCCCATATCCCACCCGCGGCTCAAGTACACATGCAAGAGAAAAGAGAAAAGGCGGGAAAGAGACGGGGAGTCTGAGCAGGGTTCTTCAAATAATAATTAAACTGGCTTTCCCAATAATGTGACATCATTAGATTTGATTATGTTCATTCTGGTTGCGATACGTAAGTTACTTCTTTCTGAGAACGATGATCAATTTGTGGAAGCTGCTGTCAAAGCGGGTAAAGATTTTTTAAAGGCAGACATTACCATGGAAATGGTAAAAAGCCGCCTTAAATGACACAGCCCGTTTCAGATATAACTATAATACAATGGAATGCACAAGGTATGATTTCACATGGTGCGGACTTTTTAACGTCAATATTTGATAATAATTTATTGGGTTCTAACCCAGATATTATGTGCATTCAGGAAACTTGGTTTAATGATTATAATGTGTCTTTTATTCCGAATTACATTTGTGTCTGTAGAAATAGACCGGATGGTAGAAGAGGTGGTCTAGTTATATATTTAAAAAAGGACATACTTTCCAGGTTATGAACGTTAAAGGGAATATCGAATTCCAAAGAGTTGATATTTTTTTCAAAGAAAGGGATCATTTCAATTTTTAATTATTATAATCCATGTAAAAAGATTGAAGTGGAAGAATTAAATGAGATGGTTAGAAATGTGCCAGGGAGGCTTTAATAGCTACAACCCACTCTGGGGGAGCAGTAAATTAGATGCAAACGGCAGAACCGTAGAGACTTTTATGGAAGATCATGATCTAGCATTGCTAAATGACGGTTCTCCAACGAGGTTAGACCCTCATTTTGGAACACATTCAATGTTAGATTTATCTATAGTTTCCAAGGAACTAGCGTGTAAAATGGAGTGGGAAGTACGGTCTAACAACTTTGGCAGTGATCACAATGCGATTGTTATTAAATTGAAACAGTCGGGCAATACGATTATACATGAATACACAGATATCGGATTTAGATGGAGTTTTAGAAATGTAAATTGGGAAGGGTATAGAAATGCAATAAAAGAGGAATTATTAAATCAAGAGTATAATAGTGACTTTAAATTAGATATTCAAAGTCGATACAACGCCATTGTTAATGTTATTCTGAATGCGTCAAACAGGTACATTCGTCGAGTTCGATTAGGAGGGGGGAAAAGAAGTAAAATAACTCCCTGGTGGAACGAGGAGTGTCAAAAAGCAGTTGCGGAGAGGAATCATATTAAAAACGGATTAAAAAGGTATTATGACATAAATGATGTTAAACAATACTTACAAAAGAAAGCCTTTGCACAGAAGGTACAGAGAAGGGCTCGTTTCGACTATTGGTCTCAATACTTTACTAGAATGAATAGATTTACAGACATAGGGAAAGTGTGGAAACAGGTGAAAGGAATGCGAGACAGCACAAAGAACGCTCACATTTTTCACAATCTAATCGTTGATGGTAATATGGTAAGTGAGTCTAAAGATTAAGCAAACGCCGTGGCATCCTTTTTCAAATCTATTGATAGATCATTTTCCGTAAACGATAATGAAATTGATGATGCTCTATTTACCCACATTATGGATGATGACTGTATTAATGATGATTTTAATATGAATGAGTTGAGGAACGTTTTAAAAGAAATGAGAAACTCCGCTCCAGGTAAGGATGATATTTATGTGATTATGTTAAAAAACTTGCCCCCAATAGCACTTGTTTACATATTAGAGTTATATAATGAAATCTGGGAAAATTCATGTTTTCCAAGCCAGTGGTATGAAGTTGTCCAGATACCTATTTTGAAACCTGGAAAAGAAGCGACGGATGTGTCATCTTACAGACCAATTTCGTTATTATCTTCCCTCTTTAAAGTCATGGAAAAAATGATTAAAAATCGGCTGACTTGGTATTTAGATAAAAATAAACTTTTAAACCCAATTCAATCAGGATTCCGTAAATATCGAAATGTCAAAGATCATTTAATCAGACTCGAGACCGACATACACTCAGCATTGAGTGAGAAAAAATATACTGTAGCTGTTTTTCTAGACTTGGAAAAGGCATATGACTCGTTATGGAAAGGAGGTCTCTTAAAAAAATTGTCAAGGTTAACAATTCATGGAAAATGATTGTGTTTTATTAAAGCTTTCTTAAAGAATAGATATTGTAATGTTAAGGTTAACAATTGTTTGTCGGAAAATTATGTGTTAGAAAACGGTATCCCACAAGGGAGCTCTTTAAGTCCTGTACGTTTTACTTTGATGTTGAATGACTTAAAGATTAACGAAAGTGGAGTGAAATTATCATGTTATGCCGATGATATTGCAATTTGGTTTTCTGGTTCCAACTTAGATCTGGTTCGCCAGAAACTACAGGAAGCCCTCCATGAAATTGAAATTTGGTGCTGGAGGTGGAAATTAAAGATTTCACACACCAAGTCGGTAGTTTTGGTATTTACCAATAAACAAAAGAAAGACATTGCTTTGAAAATAAATGGGCATGTTTTGCCTCATTGCGAGCAGTTTAAGTTTCTTGGTATGTGGCTGGATTATAAACTAACTTGGTCGGTCCATATTAACGCACTTATTGAGAAGTGTAAGAAAAGATGGGGAAATAAGTATGAAATTTTGATGATGATATATAAAGGACTTATTTTATCTGTTTTAGACTATGGCAGTGAAATGTATGATTCTGCGTGTATATCTCTGAAGAAAAAGCTAGACGCTATACAATACAGAGCACTAAAAATTATTACAGGGACTATACATAATGTATCCTTGGAGGCTCTACAGGTGTTAACCGGAGAATTGCCGCTGGAACTTAGGAGAAAATTATTTAATGATAAATTTAGATATTATTTGTTGTTTAGCTCATCCAGTCATCCTTCTAAAGAAATTCTTGGTGATCATTATACCATGAATAGAAGTGAATGGAAGGGTGGGAAAGCACCATTTAGCCTTAGAGCCAGTCGAGACGAAGTAAATGTAGAAAATCAAGACAATTTAATACCGAAAATTCCCGAATGGCGATTATCCCGTCCTCTTGTGTCATTTGATACTCGAGGTAAAATACCAAAAAGGGATATGCTTGCAGCCGAGATGAAATCCATTGTTCAGGACAGAATAGGAATAATATGGAAAGGATATTTGCATGTAAATACAGATGTGTCTAAACTTGAAGATTTCAGAACAGGAGCTGCGTTTTATGTTCCCCAGTATCAGGTGATTAAATCTTTTAGATTGTCACATGTATGTATCATGAGAGCGGAACTCGTCGCCATTCTAATGGCTCTGGAGTGGTTAGACAGTTTCGTAAAGTCCTGTTCAGTGGTCATTTTTAGCGACTCATTGTCAGCCCTTCAAATGATCGACTCATACTTTATTAGATGCGCTATTGTCAATGAAATCTTACACAAAATTCATAATTTTTTGTCAAAGGATATTCTTGTCTTTTTTTAATGGATTCCATCTCACTGTGATATTAACGGCAATGAAATAGTTGATAGGGCTGCCAAGAAAGGCGCTCTGAAAAATCATTTAGACATTGTTTTATCTAACACTACAAGCGAACTTGCATGCTCTCGGTTGGTTTATTATAAAAATATTTGGCAAAATGAATGGAATAATTCAGAAAAGGGAAGATTTCTATATGGTTACCGAGCAGGCATACAGAAAAGGCTTGTCTCGGAGAGATGAATGCCTGATCCAACAACTGAGAGTAGGTAAGTGTACATTAAATTTTTATATGTTACAAATCAATCAGCATTCTTCCGGTCTTTGCGAAGTGTGTAAAGTATTTGAAACTATCGAACATTTCATTTTATATTGTTCAAAATACGAAAAAGAGAGACACATAATGATCAGAAAGTTAAAACTCAATAACCCAACCCTTAAGCAACTTTTGACTAACCCTGATTATATTCGGGAATTATTATGTTATGTACATGCCACTAACCGTTTTGGTTAGTCTGCTTTTTCCATGAACAGTTAGTATCGCGCGCATTGCATTTATCTCACAATTCTTAAACTGGATTATTGTATTTTGCTATTTCGCTTCGGCTTTCGTGTACTAATTTAGGTGATGGAATATATATATATAATTTGTTTTTCACTAATGATTTCATGCAACTAATAATCACCAAATGGATCGACGTTATACGTGGGCCTTCCTTAGCCGAAGTCCCACTGACGAAAGTGGCTGGCGCGTATAATCTGGAGAGATTGAAGTGCGCCATCATATTCAACTACAACAAGCTAACCCCCCCCCCCCCCCCAACTTTTTCTTTGGTTCAATGATCTTTAATTTGATTTCACTCAATTAATAATACGTGAATCATAAATCAACAGATACGATCCACCTGAGGAGGTAAGGGAGGACGTATCAGTGCCATGTCGACAAAGAAGGGCACAATAGTTAGAAAATTCTGACCGTAAGCAAAACAAAAAGGGGGAAGGTCATCAGATTTTGGGGGGTGTCTCTGGCTCCAAAATTATCTGACAATAAAAACAGGAATAAATAAACAACAAAAAACCGTCATCAGCTCAAAGGGGGGTGCACAAACTTCGAGTTGTGTTCTTAAGGTGGTTTCAAGGGGGGGGGGGGGTCACGAGCCCGGATGTGCACCCACACTGCAAAAACCAGGGTGTTAAATTCAACACCATGGGTGTTAAAAGTTATTCTTTCCCGGTATCTATATCCTGCAACACCGAAAGATTAAAAGAACACCTAGTTTCGGATTAAATCAAAATTAACACCCAGAATGGTGTTGAATATTCAACACCAATGATCAACACCACTGGTGTTATTTAAACACCAATATTGTACACCATCCATGGTATTAAAAATAATTTACACCAATAATTTACACCATAGCTGGTGTCAGATTAACGCCATGTCCTATATCATCTTGGTGCACACACAGAAATGTTTTACAAAAATTATGTAAAAAATTATGTTAAATAGGAACTCCATAACTTTTTTGTAAATTTTAGCTAACAATATATTCGACGATAATAAACAAACAATTCTACACATGTATTATGTGGTTGGGCAAATTCAGTTGCCCAATTGTTTCCTTTTTCCTCCAACCCAGGTAAAAAAAAATAAACCTGCTTGTTATGTCTTTCTGGGTCTTAACTTATTAATCCTAACCTATCCTACTTTAAGCTATCCTATCCTACATGTATATCTTAACCTATCCTATCCTAGTCCTATCCTATCCTGTTGGTACAGTCTAGTGCAAGCTCTTATATACCCATTATAATTTTTTATGCATATGGTAAGAGTTATTAAAATCGGGCCACCCCAAACCATACGCTACTGAAAATTCATGAATATTCATATAAGTGTTTCCCCCAATATTGAGGGAAAAATACGAAAATGCATTTTTTACAAAACCGTTTGCAAAACATTTTTACTTAATGACGACAAATTACATTGTGCATGTTAAATAAACTTAACGAAAAGGGCAATATTGTAAAAATCTTTATGAAGAAATATCTTACAGCGTTACTTTGCAAGATTTGTTCAGTCAGTTGTACATAACTGTGTATCAAAATCATGTTAATGTCAATTAACTTCGATTCTCGTTCCTACCGGTCACGCGTCGAGAAAGTTTGGTGCATGCGCTGCTGCACTATGCTTAGACCAATCAGGAGCTAGCGATCCCGCGGTATTTCTGTTCATTTATTTTGCGCATGCGTGTTTTAAATAAATTACACCCGATGGTGTAATCAACCGAACTATTCCAACAGATTTGATTACGGAGCCATAACAATGATTCTCTGGGTGTTATAATAACACCATAAGAATACATTTAATTGTACACCAACGTAGTGTTGAATATTTAACACCCTGGTTTTTGCAGTGTGCACTCCCAACTAAATCCGCCTCTACATAAGGATAAATAGATCACACATCCGGTCGCATGTCAATAGAAAGGGATATTCCATCCTAGACGGCCTCTTCTCGGACTTCATTTGCTTCTGGAGCAGCGGCGCCTCTTAGCCGCGATTTATTTAAAAAGGGGGTTCCCGCTTTTCTTCGGGATTGGGGTATACACCCCCCCCCCCCCCCCCCACTCGGAGGTCGAAGGGACCGCATGCGTGTTCCCAAAATCTCCGGTAAAGGGGTATTTTTGGGGCGACACAATCCGGCCCGTGAATTGCAAAAAAAGGGGGTGTTTTTTATCTTTCACCCGGAGATTTCATTAAAAAAGGGGGTGTTTTTCTTTCTCTCTCTCTCTCTCTCTCTCTCTCTTCGACACCTGAGAAATTAAAAAGGGGGGGGGGGGTTATGAAATATCTTGAAAAATTGATCAAATCCCAAGATCAAATTCCTGAAATTCCTGCTAGTTTTGATAGCTCATTCAGCCAGGATTATTTCATTTTGAAAAGTAGAAACACTGCATGGCCCCCGTCTCTTCCAAGGTATTGTAATGACAGCTTACTTGGGAGGGGGGTTGGTGTCTGTCCTGAGATATGGGGTTGGAATGAGAGCTCACCTGAGATAGGGGGTACATTGAGCAGTGTTCTGAATTTAGGGGGGTCTCCAAGGCAGGAAAAGCCCGCGCAAAGCCCGCGATAGGGGGGTTCAGAAATTTTGGCAGCCCTGAGATAGGGGGGTGCTTTCAAAGGGAGGGAACAAGCATACGCGTACCCTAAATAATACTGATTGGGGTATACAGAATAACTGGTATAGTTGCACGGTAAACTCTAATGATCTTGAAAAATTGAAATGAGAGACATTCTCTTGTACAATTTTTGCGCTTTTCCCAACATTTTCGTGAGGGAACGGTGGCTACACGGCATGCACTTCAGGAGCAGAAATAAAGACACGATTTTCAAAAAAAGTTAATGATATCGTGAATCTTCTTTCCCAAAACCATTTTAATGTGCTCTTTCACAACTAAATTTGCGCCACGAGTGGTTCAATTTATTTCTCACTCCCTCTCTCTGTCCTTCATCTTTATACCCTCCTTTTTCTTTATCTTTCCCACTCTCCCCTCTTGTCCATCTCCCTCTCTCAATCATCTGTCATATTCTTCTGTCCACCTTTCTCTCTCACTCCCCTCTTAGCCGGTATATATCTTTGCACTCTTCCATCCCCATCCTTGTTTATCTCTATCCCCTTTCTCCCTCTCCCTCTCTCTCTCTTTCTCATATTATCTTTCTATCTCCCCCCCCCCCCCTCTCTCTCTCTCCCATTTCTCAACTTCTCTTCAATTTCACATTTTCTTCCAACATATAGATCACACAGACAGACGGAGATCGACATCGATGTTTCATTTTTCCGACATACACATGTATTTCGAAACAATTGAGAACATAGTTTTACCAACATAATTATGCATGCTCATCATTAAATTTATAGCTCTTCAAAAATTACCAACAATGCAAAAGTGGATGATGTAGTACAACATCAAACAAGTCGAACAAACCGAGTCAAACAAATTGACTCGTGTACAATAATTACAGTAGGACTGCAAACAAAACAGGGGTGGGAATTTCCCTTCTGGGTACTCGGACCGAAACTGTTCACCAGAAATGAGACTCATCGAAACGATTCTTATGATCAATATTGACCCAAATTCCCAAGTAGTTTCGTTTCCCCTTGGATTTCTTCTCAGACTGAGAGAGAGAGAGGGGGGGGGGGGGGATTGAGGATGGGATAGGAAGAGTGCACAAAATTTAGACAGAAAGGGGGACTGAGAGAAAGGGGGATGGAAGAATACAAAAGATAATTGAGAGAGAGATTGACAAGAGGGCAGAGTGGGAAAAAGAAAGAAGAAGCGGGTATATTATATAAAGATAAAAAACAGGGATGAGAGATACAGGGAGGCGAGTAAGAGAGGGAGAGAGAGAGAGAGAGCGCGCGCGCGCGCGCAAACCGAAGGGATAAGAAGATTGGATTACGAAAACAATGAGAATTATAGAGGAATTAGAAACTAGGTAGGGTTTTAAACAGATATTTAAAAAAAAATGAAAAGACATATACAACTGTACATATTGCTGAAGAAATTCATCGTAAATTTATAGGCAAGTCCAAGGCATGTCCCACACGTTACCAAGAATTATAAAATTTTATTATTGTTTAGATTTGTTTAGATTGATTTTATTTCTGCGTTCAATAGCATGATACAAAATATAGTAATACATGTGTTACAGATTTAAAAAATATATATATATATCAACATATTGTCAGACATTAACAATTTACTTCTTGAACACAAATAAAATATGTATACAACATGGAAAATTAACATTTTACAATTAACAGGATTTGTGAACGCAGGAGACCGTCATCATGAGCGATTTGCTTGATGTCGATGGCGGCCTCAAAGTAAAAAAGAGGCATAGAACTTAAAAAAAGAAATTGAGAAAAAGAAAAAGAGGTCATGAGGAGGTCCAAAGCAAGTGCAAGTGTAGTGCAGTGCAAGTGCATTAGCGATAGGGTTAAGATGTATTCACGAGTTGTATTGATCAATAATCAGTAAAATACTATAATTTACATAGATAGTCAATGTGGTGGATTTGAGGATATTAAATTACGCTTCATAGTCGCTTTAAAAGAGTAAATTGTGGAGCACATTTTAACTGTTGTGGGTAGATTATTCCACAAGTCAGGGCCATGGTGTCTTATTGATTTATGCGTTATTAATAATTTTGGGTTTGTCAGATGAAAATTTTCTGAAATACGGGTAGGATATGTGTGAATTGTACTCTTTAGATTAAACAAATTTTGAAATGAGGAAGGAAGGTGGTTATTTTTATATTTAAACATAAAAACTGCAAGTTGAAAAATATTTAAATCAGTGACCTTCAATGTTTTAAGCTGAAGAAAAAGTGGATCAGAATGAGAAAAGTAAGATGATCCAGTACAAATACGAAGTGCCCGCTTTTGTAGGGAAAGAATTGGATTGAGTTTGGTAATACCACAGTTAGCCCAAACAAAATTACAATATGTTATATAAGGAAGTATCAATGTGTTATACAATAAAACAGAGTTGTTCGTGGCAAGATATATTTTAACTTATAAATGATTCCCACACCTCGGGAAATGCATAATATAATATGATTAATGTGATCGTTCCATGTTAAATTTTCATCAATTATAACGCCTAGGAACTTAGTATTCTTCTTTTGTTCGACGGAAATATTATCAATCTTAATATTAATAGGAGTATTAGCTACATGGATATTGTGTTTGAAATGCATAAATTGAGTTTTTTGAATATTGAGAGAAAGCTTATTGCACTTAAACCATTTCGAAACTTTAAGTAATTCAACATTTAAAGTATTTTCCAATGATTTTAGGTTCTTATGAGAATAAAAAATGTCAGTGTCGTCTGCAAATAAGATAAAGGATAATAATGATGACGTATTAATTACATCGTTGACATACACTAAAAACAAAAGCGGGCCCAGGATAGATCCCTGGGGGACACCACACTTAATTAGAAGGGACTGTGAATCAATACCATTAAATGTAACATATTGCTTTCGATTACTTAAATAACTTTTAAACCAAGAGAGCGCTGAGCCACGAACACCACAAGAATAGAGTTTAGAAAATAATATATCATGATTGAGCGTGTCGAACGCTTTACTAAGGCCTAAAAATATTCCAATAACATGTTCTTTTTTTGCAATGGCGTCTGTAATTTTATCATAAATTTGGACAAGAGCTAGGTCAGTGGAATGTTTTTTTCTAAATCCGTATTGGTTCGGATTTAGTACTTTATGGAGGTTTAAAAAACTATATAATCTATTATAAACAATTTTCTCTAAGATTTTAGATATACTGGGGAGGATAGAAATAGGACGGTAATTGCTGATTTCATGTTGGTCATCCTTTTTAAAAATTGGAGTTACATTGGCTATTTTTAACAAGTCAGGAAAAATACCTGACTGTAAAGACTGATTAAATATATGTGTTAGTGGGTCAGCAATGAAATGGATTAATTCCTTTAATAGTGAAGTACTTATTTTATCATGACCTTGGGATTTCGAAGCATTTAATGATTTAGTAATATTAATTATTTCATTGGAGTTTGTGGGATTTAAAAAGAGAGATGCCAGAGTCGGTTCTGAAAAGAATTTCGTATAATGAGCGTTGTTTGGAGTAGCAATTTTGGCAGCAAGTTGAGGACCAATATTAGTGAAAAAAGAATTAAAGCAATCGGCATAGTCATTAGAATCTGCAATTTTGTTGCCATTAAAAGTAAAATCATCTTTTGGTAAAGTGTCACTTTTAGTTCCCATAACTTCTTTTATAACTTTCCATGTTGCGCTCGAGTTGGATTTCACCTTTTGTAATTTGTTTGAAAAGTGTAATTTGCGAGAAAAGCGAATTAACTTTGTTAATTTGTTACGATATGTTTTATAAACAAGTAGACTTGTATCCGTGGGGTTATTCAAATGTTGTTTATATAGTCGATTTCTTGTTTTGATTGATTTTAGTGTGCCTTTAGTTATCCATGGATTGATAGGTTTATTACGTTTACGTTTATTTCTTACTAATGGAATATTTTTACTGTAATAAAATTGTAGCTTTGAATTCAGATTTGCATATGCAATATTCACATCATCTGTATTAAGAATATCATTCCATTCTTCCATGGCTAAATCTTGTTTTAACATTTCAATATTGTGAGGAGTCTCTTTCCGATACATAAAATATTGTGGTGATTTAGGTCTAAACATTGATTTTTCACAAATAGTGAATATAGGTAAGTGGTCCGATACTTCTGAGCATAACAGTCCTCCAGTTATCTTTTTACAATGTACATTAGAAAATATATTATCAATTAAAGTTGAGGAGTGTACATTAACTCTGGTAGGATTGTTTATAAAAGAATAAAATCCATATGAATTCATCAGTTGAAGAAACCTATTAGAATTGTTGTGATGTAATAAAAGAAAGTTGATATTAAAATCGCCCAGAAAATATATCTGCTTATTCTCGTCTGCCAATTTGCTAACACATTGCTCAAAATTATCATAAAATAGGTCAAACTGAGTATCAGGGGCTCTATATCAATCCTATAATTAAATTTTTACTTTGGGGATTATTAATCTCAATGAATAGTACTTCCGTTTGATCAAATTTGATATCATACCGAATTTTAAAATTCAAATGATCGGCTACATAAAATGCAACGCCACCACCTCTCCTACCTACACGATCAGCTCTGACTAGAGTATAATTAGGTAAATTGAATAATGGAGGGGAAGTCTGATGTAACCAAGTTTCAGTTACTCCAATTATTGTAAATTTAAAATGATTTAATGAATTAAGAAGGTTATGAAAATCATCAAAATTTCTGTTTAAGCTTCTAGCGTTGATATGCAATAATTTAACGTCATCTAAATTATCCTGACAAGTATTATTGAATTCTGTAGGAGTATAGTATTTACTCTCAACAGGATGTCCATTAACTCGGTTGTTAAAAATAAAGGGATTGTTATTCATTTCCATAATGAATTATTGAGACTTCGTTGAAGGAAATAGAGGTAAGGAAATATGGGAAAGTGCTTGTGCAGTTGCGTGTAAGTGCATGTGCTAGTACAAAAAACAATCAGAGTTATCTGTAAAGTGATAACATCCTTCATGACCCATATGGACGAGCTTGAACTATCTTGAATTATCGAATTGTGAACATCATTTGACAGAAATATTTTACTTGATGTGTTGTCTGATCAGTGTGGCCAGCGAAAAAAATACTATTCTGCTAGGGAGAAGCGAAAATTCTGCAAAATCAAAAATTTTACTGCTAAATCAAATTTTTACCCATAAATTCTCTGACAAAAAAGGTTATCAGCATTTCCTGGGGGACTCTTTACTCAAAAATTTTCTGACAAGCAAAAAAAAAACCAAAACACCAGAATTATGCTAAACTTCTGCTAGATTTTGTCAAATTATGCTTATATAGCATAATGCTAGATGCTAAAGCGGTCAAAATTCTGCCAGAAAGCAGAATTCTGGCAACTCTGGCAACCCTGTGTCTGATGATCCAAGCTCTAAAAGGGCTCATCAGGGCCCCGTTTCATAAAAGTTGTTATCAGTAACAACTGCCACATTTCTATGACATATTTGCTGTCAGCCAATCAGATGCAAGCATTTCAGTAGCTTATAACACAACTATCGGAACGTGTTATTGACAACAAGTTTTATGAAACAGTTGGGGCCCTGATTTATATATGTGCACCAACATCTTAGGTGTGGTCGGTATACTGATATGGGACAAAATAGCTTTGAACAGACCTGTTCACAAAGTTATTCAAATTTATTGATGTTTCTTTCCCGGGGACATAGTAACGAGGTATTCCACTATTATTATTAATGAATGAACTATAATACTTGGAATCCACTTTGCTTGTTGCTATGTCTGGCAAGCCTCTGACAAGCTTTCAGGTTGTGAAGAACAACCTTATTTTGAAAGTATGCATAAAATTTGAATATAATTGCAAACAGGTATATTGCCCTTACACACTTCTGTCTAACACTGAGTCCTTATCTTTAAAAATATAATTATAATAATACTGGACTGAGGAAGCATACAGGCCTATACACAGCACTCAAGAGTTGTAATTTTGTAATACTTCATGGAAACAAGGTACAGGAACTAAATTAAACTCGTTGCCCTTGTCAGTGAAAGGGTTGGAATGCTTGGAAATACACAAGTTTCAGTAATCCCTACTATTTCCTGCAATTCAGGATATAAATTTTCAACCGTCTCAGCCATGTGGTTGCTAAAACACAGTTAAGTATATGCTTATGAATAATCTAGTTGGAAACAATATGATGATTTTAAATATATAAATATATATATATATAGAGAGAGAGAGAGAGAGAGAGAGGCAACAAAATAAGTACACCTGCAGACGTAGCTGTTGGTACCACGCTTTTAATAAGCTTTCGGGCACTTAGCCCTTCTTCGGATCTACATGAGTAGGACAGAAACGTCTGCAGGTGTACTTATTTTGTTGCCTCTATATAATTAGCACCCGAGTACACTACCGCACCATGTTAAAGAGTGTGAGCCAATTGTTGCTATTTCAGGTGGAAGAAATAAACCTGAAGAAATAAACGAAAGCGCTTGTGGAAACCTTTTTACTGCTGTGTCTTATTTGTCTCTGAGTGAACTTTTCATTTACTTTATATAATCCATAAGTCCTCCACTTTCTGAACTTTTGATTATATATATATATATATATATATATATATATATCATATTCTTGTTTACTCGCTGGCCTTCGTTTATGTTTTCATCAATTTTATCTCGTTCTTCTATGTAGAACTATTATTTCACCTACGAGCCATACTCTACTTATCATGTTAGTCATGTACAACCACATATAGGCCTAATACTTCTTCTACGGCCAAGGGGTTGTTATATAGCTCTTTGGTAACTCCTTGATGCGATAACTACTATTACTACTATTACTACTATTACTACTATTACTACTACTGCTGCTACTACTACTACTACTAAAAATAACACCTATAACAAAAACAACAACAATAATAATAATATTATTGACTGCAGGGTGTAATATTTATTTTATCTCTTTTGTACATTATGTCCGTACAGATTTAAGTTAGGGAGCTGCATCAATTACAAGCTCTGCTTTTAGTTAGCTTCCTTTTCTTTATCGTTATATTATTGTACATGAAAGATATACTGTGTTTTATTTTGATAGTGATTTTTAATGATTGAGAAATAAATTAAATTGAAATGAATTGAATTGAATTGAATTAATAATAATAATAATAATAATGATAATAATAATGATAATAATAATAGTAATAATAATAATCCTGAAACCATACAGAAAGCAAGCCTGCTCGGGACAGTACATATTCTGCGAAAGGTCATGGACTAGAATGAAATGTGAATTACGAATAAGATGAGGACTTGTTGAAACCAAAACAAAACGAGTGACCGTAGATTTCTGGATGAAATCCGGTTACTGCTTAATTTAACAACTGAACATTTGGTTGTGGACAAATCGATTATCAACTTTCTCCTGGAAAGCATGTATAAAATCTTAAAACTTTCTCAAAGACATTTGAAAATACTTTGTCAACTTACAATCACTTCTGTACATTAGGAATCATGTAGGCCTCTAACATAGTCTATTATCACGGTATTTTCTATGTGACTAAAGTGAATACATACTTCGAGAAATTTGATTTGGTATGATTTCACTTACATAATTTATTATAACACTGAATGAATATCATTAAAATACTTGTTTGAGCTTAGCACAGACTTGACAATTTTCGTTTAGACAGCCCCTATAGCGCCAGCGCTATATAGGAAGGGTTTAACCAAGCAGGTACTAGACCTATGTACCTCCTTGGTTTATTTTACAACATTTAAATTCTGTTTAAGCGTCATCATTGTACCTCATGAGAATACGACTGCAACTTATTCTAATCTAATGGAAAGTCAGACCACACGAAGGATAAAAGGGTGATTAAGACAAGGATAGCAGATCGATCAACCTTTAAATCCTCCCCCTGTCTTAGTGAGCTTATCAAGTTCAGCCAGTGATGGTTTGGGATCTGACCGAGGTTGCAGGAGATGCTTTGAACCTCCCGTAGCCTTGGATCCAACTTTTCAGTCTCACAGTCTGTCAATACCAAGGGCAGGACGTAAGGGCCATCCCTCTTGAACGCTACGCGAAAGGCCTCACGCAGGACAGCCTTGGAATCCCCATCATGCACATAGTGTGGTGACAGGACGATGATACAGCGATGACTATCCCGAAGGAACATCCGTATGTTGTCGGTCTGCTCAGCTCCGACCACAAAGTCCCTCTGCTCGATACATCCTCGTAACTTGTACTCAGTCTCTAGCTTGCTGAAAAGAGCCAGACACCATATGCGATCCCTCTCATGGAAGGACAAGAAGAAGTCGTACTTGAATTGTCCTGGTGGTATGGGACCCCGGTACGGCATTGGGTTATGGCGGGTCCGACCGGTTGCGGAAGCTACCCAGAAGTCGGCAGCGGTAAGAAGACGGACATGACCAGAGAGGGCACTTCTACTGTAATGCTCGAAGTCGTCACTGAAACTGTCTCCGTTGGTGTCCAGAGGCGTTGCAATTAGCCTCTGTCGATGCTCATCCGCGATGCGCCTCAGATAGGCCGCATCTTCCACTTCGTTTTCCCCAATGCACTGAGCCCATCGGCGGTAGGTCTCAAGTACGTCGAAGTAATCATCCTGATCACTATCACACGCTTTCTTGAATTTTGCCACCGCTTGTTTCTTCTCCCCAAGAAAGAAGTGCACGCGGCCCAGATCAGAGAAATCAGCGTGAACCCTCCGTTCTTGCTGGCCTCTTTCAAAGTCTTCCTTCGCCATGAGCAACAAATCCGTTCTCGAACCGATTCCGAACTGCGTCACGAGATCTTGATCTGTAAGTTTTGGGTCTTCATACATTGACAGGTAGAGCACACCTCGATACCGATGACCAAACCAAGACTTGAGCTTTTTGAGAGAACGATCGAGCAGGCGCTTTGCTTCCGGATAACGCTTTAATTTCACATATTCGGCACCGACCCTGCGCGTCGTTATTTCATGAGTATCGTCTATTGACAGTCCCTTTTGATAGCAGTCGTCTGCATTCATCTGTCTCAAGTCAGGATAGTTAGGGAAAACTCTTGCTAAAGTTCTGTTGTCAGGATCGTGGTTAAGCAAAATTCCTATAAATACCCAAGAAAGCGAAAGATACGCCTTTGATGTACTTAGCTGTATGACGTCATAAAATAGCCGGAGAGCCTTCTCAAACCCCGATTTTATCTTCCGTTGCATGACGTCAGATATATCCGAACCCATCACCTTCCGAAGGTAGAGCATTTGGACATCCCTGCGATACAGCGCCAGCGCATGATCGAAGAACCATTCTGCTTTCCCTGGTGTTTGGTGACAGTATCTTCCCAGTGTTGCTGCTCGTTCTACGTAAACCATATACCGGAAACACCGCTTGTCTTGTTCAAAGTAGCGTATTGCATGGGCGCGATCTGCATACGCTCTCGCTCTTTGCGGATATCCTCGACAGCATCCAGTGTTCTCCCCACACTGAAGGAAGATGGAGCGTAATCTCGCCTCGAATACTCGACTCTCCCTGATACGATGTTGTCCAACCAACATGTGCACCATATTAGCCAGGGCGTTGATGTTGACGGGGTCATGATCGAGCACTGTTTGAAAGAACGCTTCGGCATTTTCTTCATCCCCGAGTTTGTACTCGATAAACCCTTGCAAGTTTCGGACAGCGGTGAAATACGTTGGACGTTCCGAATAGTCCCACGTTTCACCCGCAAGTACTCCCTGGTTTGTCTTAAGGGTCAACCCATCGATCTTCTGGAGCTCTTTCCATTTAAGATGGCAGCCGAACTCCTTTATTTGAAGGGATATGTTATCTTCCTCCTCGTGCCCGAAGACTTCCTCGTCGTAATTCCCTTCCGCCATTTTGTTGTCGGGACACGTCGATTTGCAGTTTTGAAGAACGATGGCTTGCTCTTTGTTTGACACTTCGATAATTTGCATTCTCTAAATGGCTTTGAAGTATCCTGGAGATGACTTGTACTTCCATTCTCTCATGGAATCAGTTGCCCAAGTAGTGATAAGTACTTTGCTCTCGATGACTGTGCCTGGGTGACGTCATGTCAATTCCTTCATCAACCTGTTCAGATGAGAAGAAAAGAGAGAATTTCAACATTAGATCCATGCATAAAGATAAAAAAGGTGTAGTATTTTGAATCGAAGTATCAGCAACCATGTAATTCTTAATAACACTCTGCACTTCTAAACTAAATTGCATACATCAAATTGAAATTATCAACATGCTGCAAACTAAACTAAAATCAGACAAATATTCAAGGAAAGCGTTGTACTTATTGGTATAGGAGCCGGCGACGGGACCATAGGCATAAGGGCACAATTTTTGTTAAAGTGGCTGACGTGTCCATGCACGAATATTAACATTCCGAATAAACGATCAACAATTTACCGACCCCACACCCCCCCCCCCACACACACACACACACGGTCCTGATACGCCACTGATGTCATTTCCTTCATAATGTTATATTAATCGATGACAGAGACAAATATAGACAATTGTTGATTTCATTTAATTTCTATTCCTCGTAACTCAATCTGGCAAAGAGCTGGACAGTTTCCTGTCCAGCGTTATGTTTCACCTTGTCTTTTCTATAATGTGATACTTAAGTCCTTCCGCCCTCATTTTATTAATATTACAGTACTTGAAACTATTGCCTTTCTTATTCCCATTCCATCGTGTCTCCAAAATCGCAACAAGATAGTCATTTTAATAACGTTTTCTCTGTTTCCTCGATTTCTGTTATTCTTCTCGTGTTTTTTGTTTTCTTCATCTTATTGACACATTCCCCAAGATTTTGAGAAATGTTTGACTTACGTAAATACATCATGAACTCCACTTCTAAAAACGGACGCCAAGTATGTACATAACGTTACACCATGTATCACGCCATGAGGGTGGGGTTGCAGTCGATTAAAGTGCAGTAATTGTGTTCTTCTCTTATTTCAAATCTTGGACCAAAAAGGCACTTGAATATTTGATAAATAATTTTATCCCCCCTTATTAGACGTTTTGAGTGTCCTAACAAAAAAAATAAAAACACATCACAAATAATTTTTCTTTCCTTTTTTTTTCGGAATTGTGCACCCCTGCTTTATTTCATCAGATCCAGCAAATGTACCAGACTAAAATTATGTAACATTACCGGGAATTTTCTTCAATTCGTTTCCGGACTTTTACATTAAATGCCAGACAATGGCGCTCACATCAGGGAATTGTAACACTTTTAGATGATTTCCTGCTCAACTCAAACTTTCCGGTAAAAAAAAACCAAACATGAATGTCAAACCTACACTACAGCCGAAAATGCCCGCACTCCTTAACTTAACCCGGTACGTGCACAAAGGCAGCTATACATGTATGGTCACATAGTCAATAAAGCAATTTCATGCGATAATTATATATACGTATATAGTGAAAGGCCCTCCACAATAAGCCAACGTGTCAATATATACCAGTCTGTGTGTGGCACAATATTATGCCTCATATACAGTGGCGGCACTTGGAGGGGGCGCAAAAAACGCAAAAGAGAGAGAAAAAGGGAGGGAAAATGAAGAAAAACCACAATCCTTAAGGATTATGCGCCCCCCCCCCCCCCATCGGTAGGGCAAAGGCATAAGAAATACAGTTTTTGAGGGTTTAAAATGCGAACATTTTCTAAAGCGTCCCCAGTATATTGTTAGATAGATTTTTTTTAAGGGTTCAAAATTTCAAAAATATAGATGTAATTGTCGTTGCGTTGCTCGCTATCATGTAAGTATCATCTGCCTCTTTCTAAGTATTAAGTATTGTTTCATTGTCATTCTTTTCCTTTCTGATACGAGAATGGTGTCACTATATATAGTTTAATGGCTACATGAAGAAGTTGACTACCTCCATTTTTGCCAAAATGTCTTTTGAGCAGCTAACGAGATCGAGAACAGCTGAAGAGATGAAGTGATGGAGAAACTGTCTTAAAGGTGTTACTCGGAGATGTACAAACAAATCAAAATGCAATAAATTTGGTATCAACGGAAAGGGGAAGATGCCCTAAAACATTCCATCAACATTCGAAATCCATAGGTTTTCATTAATTAATATTATTCTGTTTCAAATGTGTGCCAAAATATTCGCATATTTTCGCCCCGCGAGCAGTTTCTTTTTCAACCTTGGAAATGTGACGTAATACTCGGGACACACTTGCTTGCTTCTTGCTAGTTCACGATCACGTCAATACAGCGCGCGCACATAACGTTCACGGTTCGAGGTACTGATTTCTTCCAATCTTTGAAAATCTTGTCGACAAAATGTCTGATTTTGGCCCTGATTCAGATGTTAGAACCTGGAATCACACCGTCATTCCATCAATCACTGGGTGAATCACTGCAGCAGCCACACACATATATACGATTCATACAGCTACAGTACAGTCAAGTCGTATACCGTAAGCTAGCTGTCCCTAGAATGACGTCATTTTTCTAGTGCAAGAATTCTCCTGGTAATCTTTTTGAACAAGCTTACATCTCTAAAATTTAATTTCATCGTATTCTTTGGCGGATTAGCTTTCCAAAAATGTATAATTTGTCCTATTTCTTATTTTATGGGACATTTCTCCGGTTATCTGCTTTAAAATCCATCACTTAGCCCCCAAGCTATGTGACACAGATAAATATATATAGAGAGAGGGGGATAGAATCATATATGAGCGATATTTTTAAACATTAGCTGCAACATGGGGTCCATAACACTTGCAGAAGTGATGAAAAACCTCGTTTTGTGTTTCGCCCAAAGAATTATTTATGTAGGTGGCTCTACGCATTTTGATTCTATGTCAAAGGAGAAATATTGCATACAAATAAGCTAAGTACCCCTACCACCACCCTTTGTATTCGTCTACAAACTGACTCTGATCGGACCCAGGTTCGAATCTCAGTCACGTCTTCCAGATAGTGACGTTAAAGGTCGGTCCCAGACGTAAACAATCATATTTGATTGAGACACACGTGTATCAAAACTCAATTTATGCAGGTTTCTTCCCAGTTGCCTTTACACAAAGATTTGTGTAGTCATAATATATACGAGGCACAAACACCCGCCTTAGACATCTATAACAGGGAATAAGATTCGTCGTCTGCGACTACTTACTCCTTCATCATTATATACACCCACACTAAAACTTGGTAAAATTGGCTAAAGCTCGATTATCATGGCTCTATATAGTCACAAAAATATATGGGGCCCTACGTATAGGGCCTGTTACAACCGGCAATTTCACAGTGACGCATCTAATAATGGAGTGTACTTTTTCGACTGAAACTAATTTCTGGCACTAAAGCTAATGAGGTGGCTTTAGTTAAAATTAATTCAGTTACCTAGTTACCTAGTTCTTTATCAATTTTAAGGGTAGGCTTATACTAAATGGCACTATAGGCCCTACCATACCATGCCGTACGTATGAATTATTTATTTATTTATTTATTTCTGATATTTAGACAGGGTGACTCATGATGACGTTTAAAAAAGGTTCCAGGTCTCCAACATGAAAATGTTAGAAATACAATAAGCTTACTGCCTTGAAAACTCCGCATGGTGAAATGAATTCGAAGAGATTGTCGGTTTTTTTGCACGATATAGTAGGCATATGCCCTCTCCTCCAGTGATACAAATTTGCCAATTGTTATAATGTCACGGTTCGGTAATCAGGCGAGTTGGCTCAGTCGGTAACGTGTCTGCCTGTCGAACCAAAGATCGTGGGTTCGAATCCACCCGGGCGGATGACTGAAGCCTGCGTTGTGTGTTAACGTGCCCCTCCCTTGTTTCATAGAGATAGGCTATGTTACAGTGGAAAACACTCCGTCCCTCGGATAGGACGTTAAATGGAGGTCCCGTGTAGAGGAAAGTCACCACCTTTGCACGTTAAGAACCCACTGCACTATTCGAATAAGAGTAGGGGTAACCCGGTGTAGTGGTACACCTGTCCCAATCCCACAGGTCTAGATCTACACCTGAAATGCCATAATAATCAACTCATTGATTGTGGGCGTCAACGGAAAGACAAGACAAGACATATAATAAGATTACTCGTCGTGGTGTTGAATTATATTGTTGAATTTAAAACACTCCAGGTCTCCAAAATGTTTGAATTAAACACAATGGCCGGTATATATACAGCCGACTACTGCCTTGCCCTTGAGCATACCACATTCATAACATTGCAAAAGTGACTGGCACGTTATTCTTCAGTAATTGAACACGTAAGCATACCCATCATGCCCATGGCGTGATGTAGTGTTATTTACCTTGATCGTTATTCCCACGGGTAAACCTTTTTTTCCCCATTGTGTGCCAGCATGGTGCATTCAGCAAGCATGAATACAATCCAAGCATGAATACAATAAAGTGATATACATAATAAGTGCGTATACTCAATTCAAATGATGTCCATCTAGTATATGTTACACATGCGTTGTGGAGGACAGACGCATATATCGTTAAATTCATGAACCCTACCTCAAATTGTGAATATATATGGAATTTAGTTTTGCTTTCAAAACTGAAGTTGTACCGAAATCATGAAGTTATACAGCTTTTGGAAATCACAATCACCATAGCATTAGCAAATAGACTCCGAAACCGTCAGCGAAAGAGAAACATGTGTCGAATTTTCCTTTCTTGACGCTTACAGGCTTTCAAAAGTCGGTTTTGTATCCAATATTCCTTCGAAAACCTTGAAGTTAGAACATTTTATAATTCACAAGCATTGGCAAATAGACTCCGAAACCAGCGAAAGAAAAGTATGTCAGAATAGATGTGTTACTCACTGCCAATGAGATGAAAGTTAGGATGACACAAAGGGTGGGTACATTATGGCTGCTGAACGATTCAGATAAGCGATGATGAAAGTTGGCTCGCTATACGAGCTGATTGACAATGACGCATGAAAACGGTTTTAATTACTTCCCTGTGCAGTTGACTCTTGGTAATACACTTATATTCATGTAAATGTACGTCTGGCGAAAATCTTGGAGTGGTTGTGCGAAAAAGCAAGCCAGACATTTTCATCCTCGTTTAGAATCGGTCCAAAAACCGTCAGCTTCGGTTTCGGCTTCGGGTGTGGAATCCGATTAATTGCACTCGTCGATCGCTGTAAGCTGCAAGGCAGCTGCTATGGCTAAATAAAATGGTTGACGTCATATATACAGTCTGATCGACCCCTCCTAGTCTGCAAGCACAGACCCTAATATGACACTTTATCAGAAAATCATTGTGTCTTGAGAGAAGCCTAACTCAGCTACCCTCTGGTCGTGTCAGGAGCAGCTACAGTACATGGCCTATGATAGTCTTACAGCGCAGACTCTCTTTTACGACTTTGTGCCTGCTGGGCGAAAGGTCACGAGCGTGATGGTGTATGATGCAGGCTATTTCGATGGATTTTTTTTTTGGGGGGGGGGGGGTGAGCGGGGCACATTCGGCGGCAAGTCTGAGATGCTTCGTCGATCAATCGGGTTTTCCGCCGATAGAAACGACTATTTTTGGTGATCGGCGGCCTGTCGGTCATTTTTAAGTGCGAGTTAAAATTTTGCGATGGATCGGCGAAGAAAGCACTGGCGGCACCCATCGCCGACTTTTCGGCGGCTGTCGGCGTGCAATCGCAGATTGATAGACGAAACGCCGCCGATTAGTCATTGTTCCCCGTCCGATTACACCATGTCAGCGAACCTGGGCAGTCATTTCCATCATTGTTCGACGTGCCGGCGGCTAGTCTTTGACTCGGCCGGGGGACCATTGACTAATCGGCGGCGTATCGTCGTTTTATCTCCCACTGAACGCCGACATATACCCCCCCCCCCCCCCCACCGACGATGTTCAAAGGAAACCGTCAGGGGGGGGGGGCGTCAGTTTTTTTTGCGAATGCTCGATAGCACAAGCGTTGCTGGATACCCCGACATCGGATCGCAACGTCAATCTCGCCGACGCCTATAAAATTTAACAAATCGCCGAGGTATCAGTACCGCCGATTTTTATCTGAACCAAGTTTTATACACACCTTATCCAGAGCCCCCTGAATATTTTTAAAATAAAGAATAAACTCCGCAGCCAGGCTACGGGGGGGGGGGGGGGGGGGAGGTTGGGGAGTCTGGGCGAAAATACTTGTAGGCTTCCTGGTCTTAGTATAAGCCTACAACGATCCAGGGTTCGAAACCCGGGGTGATATTCGGATGATATTGAGGGTTTCCAGATTTAAATTATCTGTTGCACGTCGGAAAGGAAAACACAAACAACCGTTCACACAACCTTTGTTGAAATAAAAACACGGTATAAAATCAATGTTACGTGATAATTAGCATATCTTACAGTTTTTGAGGGTTTAAAATGCGAACATTTTCTAAAGCTCGTATAGGCCTATATACGCATCATATATAGGCCTGTCATGTTGGCGGAGAAATGGGCAGGAGGGGCGTGGCGCATCGAGAATAACAGATCTAAACAAAAATTCATGATAGCGGAGTAATACTTGTACCTATTGCACGTCCTTTTATTTCACGAATTCGTCGAAGCAAAGAGGCAGCCAGCACTATGAACACGGTGACAAAGATGGCGGACAATTTATGCAGCTCCTCATTGTACCCTCCACAATAGCTCTAGTAAACAAAACATCCCTTCACTCATTGGCGGATGGAAGAGAAGTATGAATTGTTACCATAGACGATCCGCCATTTTCTCGATTGTGCCCCCCCCCCCCCCTTTTAGAGTGAAGACCTTTTTTTTTTTTTTTTTTTGCTTGTCAGGGAATTATGAAGGGAAACTGGACCCCAGAACCCCTTACAAAGCGATTTTTGAAGGTTTGGCGAAAAAAAAAAAATTGTCCCTACCCCCTCACCCCCCCCCCCCCCCCCCCCCCCACTGAGCGACTTTCCGAGAAGCTGGCGAGACCAAAAAAATACGGGTCTACCTTTTCACAAACTTTCATTTTTGTGGCCCCTCTTTTACTAAATCCTGGATCCGCCCCTGCCTTCACTGCTATTATGTGACACCTGTTCTACATATTTTTACAGGATAGCAATGAATGGATGTTCTTTTGTTAACCAGTGCAATTGTGAAGGGTACAATGAGGAGCAGCATAAATTATAATTTGTTCGTCATGTTCATAGTGCAGGCAGCCTGTTGCAGGCTGACGTAGGTATGGGGGAACCCCCTGCGAGCCAGTGATGTGTAGTCGCGCTCATGGGATCAGATATAATGTTATTGTAATAATTCGATGTGTTTGGCTGGAAAGAAAATAACGCGACATGACTTGGCGCCACTCATACACTGAGCTTATATTAGGTCTTTGCCTATATTCTGTGCGTAAAACATTAATCATCAATGGTGCATAATATACTGAAAGATGTACTGTGATGAGTATAACAATGGTAAAGTTATACGACGTTGGTATGCGATGCATGTGGTGTACGTGCACTGTGCAATGAGAATGTCGGCCTGAATGCCACGTTACATCATGCCTAAAAGCCGTTGCTATAGCAACGAATGTAATGATCACGTGAGGAGCACGATGTTAACGAAGACAATGCCACGTGCCCACTTTCACGATACATAGGCGTAATAGGCTGCAGCCCCGACCCCGCCCAATTCTGAATAATCAATAATTTGGTCAACACCATAGTTGAACCGGGAAATGTTCTATCTGTATGATTTATATTTTATTTGGTATTGATAACAGCTACCGTAAATTTCACTGTCCCTATAGTAAAGCGTCAAAAATGATTTCTCATCATATCGCAAAATTTAGAAACTGAAAAATTGATATTCGAGCAAGAGACGTCAGCCACCTGACGAAATGTTGCCAATGTGCATTTGGCGGTTTATGATATATTCCGACAAGAGGCAGCTCCAGGATTTGTAAAGGGGAGAGGGTCCAATTACAAAAATCTGACAAGGAAAAGAACAAGTAATCAGGATTTCAGGCAAAAGGGGATCCAATTCACAAAAGCATGTGATGACAGAAAAAAGGGGGTCCGGACCCCCATGACCCGCCCCCCCCCCCCCTGGATCCCCCACTGGACACCAATTATGATAGAAATACATGTAAACAGTTTAACTTGTGAAATTATGATCATTTTGCAAATCCGAGTCGCTTCGCTTGCTCCCGGCTTGCTCGAAGAAAATGCAACCTTCGTTTTTGTTGCCAAGCATGATCACTGATGATGTAAACTGCATACAGGGGAATCCCCAATAATACTGATACCACAGTTTCCACATCTCGGCCTCGATGCCCTAGTTACTTTCCGATGCTTAGCCTTTTTAACTTTACCTCAAAATGAAAACAAAAAAATCACGATGTCATTGGTTAGTGTCCATTCTTCCAAGGACACGATGATGTAATGGTAAAAGTCTTCCTCTTCGGTTGCTATGATTGATTTATTATTTTAATAATATATCAATATCATAACAATGGAATAGAATTAAAATAAAATTATGCGATGATGAGGATCAACGGCAAGGGCCGTTTATACCCTTCACTGTTGGCAAAATTGAAAAACATGACGACTATTTCCGAGAGAAATTTGTCGTAGCAAATAATTTCTTCCTTAATTATGCTGTGTCTTAGCAGGATGGTGTGTACCGTTCTTAATTTTTATAAAGGACTTGGGGGATCTCCTACCCCCCCCCCATAAATAAATAAATCATTGGATGATTTCCATGAGGGGGGGGGGGGGTAGCGAGTGATCCTTGCAGGTTAAGAATGAGTGTACCAAACTGTATAGAGATCGAAAACGAAAGTAAACAACTTGACTCCCTTTCATCTACAAAATCACGTGACTAGCCTGCTTTGAGTCGGTGGCGTAGATACGAGGGAGGGGGCAGACGCTCGTGCTCCCAAATCGAATTGCGAAATAAAAATTAAGGGGGGATGGGGATAAAGCGAGAAAAATGGAGAAAGAATGGGTGTGAAATCGAAAGAAGGCAATGTGAAAAGGAGACGATATGACACCAGGTACCGTCCTCCACTCTCTGGCCCTGCTCTCGATCTCGCTTGTCATCCACCTCGTAAGTCCGTTGCCCACTTCATGGCTTGACCCATGTTACTCAATGTTTTGACACAGTTTGGTGTTTATTTTTTCCGATTACGAATCATTTGAAATCATATTTAAACAAAAAACAAGCATGATGATTTAATGACTCACCAAGTGCATCATTCTTTCAATTTATCGTATTAATCACCTTTTACGTGTTTCCTAAACATTTCATGGTCATTAGCAGGTGTTCAACTTACATCATTTCCTTCTAAAAGTGCAATGGGAGTGATACCAATAAAGTTTCATCGGATTCTGTCTCTTTTTATAAAAATGTATTGCCTTTCATATAGAAACAAGTCACATCATGATGTGCTGGATGTTGGCCAACATAATCCTCAAAATACATGTTTTATTATAAAACATTTGGAATTCAAAAGTAAACTTGAGCTCTCTAGTATGACGGAAAATAAATTATCAATAACAAAATAAAAGTCACGGCTAAAAACCGGTATCTGCATGACTGCTTCGACAGTAAAAGAATATTTTTTCCCACTTCCCAGTTATAATGATAATAATAATAATGATAATAATAATAATGACAATAATAATGATAATGACCATGATGTTGATAATAATCATAATAATTACAAAACTTCTTCTAGATCTACTACTACTACTAGTAATACTACTACTGTACTGTACTACTACTACTACTACTACTACTACTACTACTACTACTACTAATGATAATAATAGTACTAATACTACTGCTACTTTGATTACTACTACTATACTACCGACTTCTATACTACTACTAATAATAATAATGATTATAATGATGATAATAATAATGATAATAAAAATGATAATAACAATAATAATAAGGACAATAACAACAACAACAATAATAATACTACTACTAATAATAATACTACTACTAATAATAAATAATGATAAAACTAGTAGTAGTCTCAACCCACATGCATATAACACGCGGTCTCATAACTATGATCTTTTCAGTAAATACAATTTGCCAACAATTTTCCTTACATTTCGTTGGTCAAAACCATCCATCTAGTGCATAGTAATCAATTTGCAATGTATCTATGCCGATTCTCTCTCGAAATGCAATGTCATTACCAAACCTCAAGATTGACTTCAAGGATTCTTTCCGAAAAGTTTGCTGGTCTATCTCTCTCGATATCTCTTGTTCTAACTGAACTTCATTTCAGATTCAGATTTTTAGATTTATTGACTGTTTTCAGTCATATTAACATAATACACTGTAGTGCATAACATAAAATAGATACAATAACAATAATGTAACAATGATGTTTTTTGCCATAGATAATAATAATTACATAATTAAATATCAGTAAGTAAGGTATATGATGCAGGTAGCTTGTTCAAAACAAAGAGAGCATGCAGATAAATAATGTGGCGAATGTTTGCAATACAGACAATAAGACACTTTTGTTATCGAGCTTACTAGACATAACTACCGTAGCAAAATATGTTTTCTCTCTTTTTATGTGTAATAGATTAAAGGTCAATACAGCATTGATATCAATTTGTTTTGAGTTTAAAAAAAATAACGGATAAATCGTAAGAGTGCATTGTTGACATTTTGAACGAAGTCGAGTGGGCTTATACAAGAATAAATTTTGAAAGGTGTAAATCACTATTCACGTCAGTAATTACCCACGCCGATGAAATCGGCAGGGTTATGTAAAGGGCTCCGTATGTTTTTACCCACGCCGATGAAATGCCGATGAAATCGGCAGGGTTATGTAAAGGGCTCCGTATGTTTGTTTGTTTTTTTGTTTGTTTTTGTTTGTTTGTTTGTTGTTTGTTTGTTTGTTTGTTTGTTTGTGTACAAGATAACAAGAGAACGGGTGAACGGATTTGCACCAAATTTTCAGGGAATGTTCAGAAAGTGACAGGAAGAATCGATTAGATTTTGGTGATGATTGGTTGACCCCTGCACATTCTGTGTGACCTTGAAGTTTTGACCCTGTAGTAAAGTATAGGAACTTCAGTTCAGATAGTGACAGGAAAGAAACTAGAAAGATTGATGACCCCAAACTTCGCCTGCAGATGCAGAAATATTTTGGCCAATCAAAACACTCATTACTTCGTCTCACCAAAAGTCTATTTCAGGTTTATGAATTTTAGAAGACTTTTAGACCCATTATTTGCCATTTCACTTCAAATCCGTACGAGCCTGCAATGAATATTCAAAGCCAACGTATCCCAGCAACAAGGGATTGCGCGCGATACCTTTTTAACTACAAATTCATTTAGATTCAGGCTACCCTACCCCTACGGCTTCTCCTCTATTTCTTATCTTCTGTGCATTTCTGTTTATTTTCCCCGGTTCTTTCCACTTTGTTGTGGAAGTTTTTGTGATTTATTTTATCCTGGTGGACGTGTAGTACGTGATTTTAATTGTTTTCGGTGAAAATCTGGTGAGTTTGTTCGACGTGAGTGAGTCTATCGCACTCGCGAGCGTTCGCGTGTACGTGTGTTGATCTGAGTGAGTGGGCTGTGTAGCTAGCTGTACGTACATAACTATACACAGCGCTGTCGCGAAGTGACGGCGATCTGGTCGGGCTAGGGAGTACATAACCCCAGGGAGTACAGTGCCTGTGCCTTACTGACTGTAGTAGGATTGAACTTTTTTCTTTGGGTTATAACGGTCCTGTCATTTGAGATTTGAGTTAGTTTATAACTCATTTATGTCTGTTTGAGTGGATTTCGTAGTTGTAAAATATATACAAACACTGTATTTCTTTTTAATTTGTGTGGATTTGCAAAATTTGGTGGCTGATCGAGGTTCGCCGAATACATGCACGCCAGTATCCACTTTGACTTTGTTGATGGGTGGTGACTGAGCTGAGTGAGTAAGCTCTGTGCCTCGCATGCATTTTGAAGTCGAGATCCAACTTATTTTGTCGTCATATTTATTTTATCCAAGCCCGATGAAAAAAAAACAACAACCCCAATTGCAATGTAATTTAAAGATAGAACATGAATACATTTACTAACACTTACATGACTGAACACTGAATACAAATTGCTAACATTTTTTTCTCACCACGCCACGCTCTCTGACATGTCTAATCAATTACTTTTAGGGGAGGGATGTTTCAATAATAAAATATCTTTTTCAGAAGAATTTTTTCAAGGGTGGGGACACACAAAGCTATGACCTGGATATGGCAAAATTTATGGGGGGGGGGGGGGAGATGTGCCTCTTGTTATCCCCTTTGAATGGCTACTGCTTACAAAAATAATCGCAACAAAACAAAACCTATTGGGTTAAGGCGTGGGTCTGCCGCCTTTGACGGCCTTTCTAGTTTTGATAATGTGCTTGGGTGTATTATGTCGCGTGTAACTTGGTGACTGTAATTAGTTAAAATTATCTAGCAGTATCGTTGTAGTAATCGAAGTAGCAGCAGCAGTAGTAGTAAATGTAGCAATAGTTTTTTTTTATTTTTTTATTGCTGTTATTGGATAATAATGTAAATGCGTATACTCTGATATACCAGACGAAGAAATTTGCCTTTCATCCTACATGGCCTGTACATGCGTACCTGTTCAATGTGCATATTGTAAGATTGCTCAACATAGAACATCTGCTTAAAATGTGCTGTCCTTATCAGTCAGCTAATACCTTTGAACAAAAAGCCGGGTACCTGTATTATGATTACATTATAAGAACAGTAATGACATTTCCTTTCGCGATCATGCACGCACATCTACACGTACCTTCAAATTTTAAAGTTCGACACGATTCTATATGATTGTCATGTATTACAAAGCCTGTTGACTTGTACCGTATAAACCTGTTGTACATAATCGTGCATTTCTCTCATGCAGGTGAATCCATTTTCGAATTGCGCACAAAATTAAGGTAAGACAATGTTTCTATGATATTTTTTAATCAGTGGTTCCTTGAAAGCTCGACGCGGTTTGTCGTAAATAGAAGTTATAAACGTCTGCTCTTAATATTATCTTACGCTTAGCTATAATCAAATTCGACTAAGATAGACCAGGCATTGTTCACATTTTTGGAATTTGCTCCGTCGTTTAACCAGGTTGTACAAAGTGCACTAGCTTTGCATATTTAAAGCGTTGTTGCTGCTGCCGCTCACTGGTACTGCTGCTGCTGTTACTGTTGTTGTTGCAGTTGTTTTTATCATTGTTGTTGTTGATTTTTTTAAATGTTGAGCCCCAGTTGTATGTGTGACGTCATTAATGTATCGAAACTTACATACCATGGGAATGTACTGATGGAATCAACTACGGATTATCTTGCTCATTGTAGTATATATGGCAAATGGCCAAAGTGATCCCGGATTCCAAACTTTCCACAACTATAGATCTTACTATACTTTGTGGTTCAAAATTAAACATGATATACTAACATATTAATCATGGTATAATTACAATTTATAATTTTCAAGAACAGAACATTTTAAGTAAAAGAAAGAAGAGTTGCACTGAAAATAAAGTCTGCTACGTAAATATTGATATATTTATAACTACGTCCATCAGTGTTATAGCACAAATTCAGTATTTGCCTCAAGTATTGACATTTTGTGCTTGTATTTCTTTGCAAACATTTGGTTTACATATTATATAAGGGGAACTGAAGGGAATAAATTAGGTTGGGCAAAATTTGTAACCATATTGGGTAAAAGGGGAACATGCATGTGTGTTTTGGGGGTAAAATCTAACCCAATATTGGATAAAATGTACCCAAAATTTAGAAAAAATTTACCAAATATTCGGTAAAATTTTTCACCCAACAAACGTGCTGCATGTTTCCTTTTACCCAATATCAGGTAAAGGCATTTTATGTACGAAGTGACATAAAAATTGATAATTATGAAACCAGGTAGGGATCTGATTTTGATTTGATTGTTATTTTGATTACCGAATATAACAAAATTACAATATGCATGATAACATGAACAAATTAATACCGGGAAGATATTTAGGGGCACTTGCGCCCCGTGAAATTGCCAAGATTGAATGAAGAGCCCCTGTCTCCAAATTCTCCCCTCCTGGCCACATCGAATCTCCCTTTTTTGTTGGACAGTCATTTCAGTTGTTCTAAACTAAACATATTCAATCATAGAATAAAGGGAATGTTTTCAAGGAGTCTGAAAATGGAGTTTGAGCGGGCAAAGTCCACGTGTCCAATTAAATGTAAGTTCCGCGGGTAGTGTTGGGTTTTTTGAGGGCAGGACATTTTTCCGAGTAACCAGTCCATCTAAGAACAAATTTGATAGTATTGAAGAGGAAGTATTCACAAAAATGTATTATATAAGTGTATTTGTATTTTTGGATAGCGCATAGACCATGATTTTACTGGTGGGTGTGGCTTATCATTTTTTTTGGGGTTAACTTGAGCTATATTGCAGGGCTTGATTTTTTTCGTAATGTATTCTTTTAATATATTTATTTATTTTTATTTATTCTGTCCCTCTCTCTCTCTCTCTCTCTCTCTCTCTCTCTCTTGACGGGGATGGGGTTTTCTTTATCAAGATAATTCCCAGACAGTAATATTATGATGTATTTATTTAGATAAAATTCATCCCATGTTAAAGGAGTCTTTCAGAGGGTCTGAATATATACACATATATATATATGTATATATACATATATATATGTAGAAAAATAAAGTTCACAACATCATATAGAATACACACACAAGAAGCATGTTTTTATAAAAATTCACGCTTGTGAATTTTTATAAAAACATGCTTCTTGTGTGTGTATTCTATATGATGTTGTGAACTTTATTTTTCTACATATTTTAACACTGCACTTTGTCGGAACTTTGTTCCTATAAACACTTTACGATACATATATATATATATATATATATATCTACATATATATATATATATATATATATATATACATAATATTATATACTGTATCTCATCGACATTCAGCTTTTCTTTTTCAAATTTAAAGCTATAGAATAGATTTCTTTCCCGCTGTACTTCATGGTAAGAAATTCGCTGCCTTACCTCCCCATGCAGGTCGTGGCGAGAAATCACCACCCCTGCCCATCTCCCAATTTGAAACAAATCAGCATAATTCCTTATCTACATCACTAAATTGATGAAGAACAAACACTTACACTTCCTTATAATTAATTGCTGTTTTGATATGTCTTATTTGTTATATTTTTTAATGGAATTTCCTTTCCAGCTTCTGTGATTAAGAAGAGCTCACTATGGACAAGCTAACAAATTGCCGATCAAAGCGGGAACATGCCCGGTATAATGTTTTCTGCTTCCCCTGGGCTGGGGGGTGGGTCAGGCTTCTACTCCAGCTGGTATCAACATCTACCGGAGCACATTGAAGGTAAGAATTATTATCAAGGGCGTAGCTTCAAGGGGCACGGGGATACGTGACCCCCCTCCCCCATCAAACGAAAAAAAACAAGAGAAATGAGAAAAATTAACATGGGAAGGAGATAATAGGATCCCTCTCATGCACATCCTCCCCCTAATCGATTGTCTGAGTCACATTTAATTAAGAATTTCAACACTCAGTTTCTCCAATTTTCTGTTTTCCTTTCAGAGGAACGTTTATTCACCAAGGTCGAATTTCAATGATAGGCATATTCCTTTTAAAAACAAATATATCCAACCTTAGTTTCATTATAACTTTTTAATAAGCATCAACACCTGTGTATGTTTCATTGCTTTTCATCCCAGTAACTCATAATACTCATAATACTTATAATTTCTGAATATATATTCGTTCTCAAAGCCATCATGATATTGATGAGTAAATGATGTAAATTGGACGATATATTTAGCCATGATAATATTATTCTATCCTTTTCATCTCAGTTTCAGTCATTCTCCAAAATGAAACCAACTTGTTATACAAGGTAGATTCCAATTTTCCTAGATATCGTAAGAACATGATTGTAGTCTTGGTAGTTACCACTTAAATCCCAAGGAAGTAATTAAAAAAACACTTATATGTGTATAACTTCATTATATTTCAAAAATCATTGAATCTCCGGTAGGCCAATGTATACACGCATTATGAACTCGTTTATTTTCATAATGGTTTGAAAATTGCACGCCTACGATTCTTTCTCGACCATTACTTTTAAAAACTATACTTTTCACTACTTTCTTTTTTTGCATTATCAAGACAATCCGTTTTATTTTTATTTGCTTGCAGTACATGGTATACGATTGCCTGGTAGAGAATCACGTTTTCAAGAACCGCTCTACAGAAACCTCGAAAAGATGGTCAAAGATATTGCTACCACTCTTTTACCGAAGCTGAAGTCGAAGCCGTTCATATTCTTTGGGCACAGGTGGTGAATCTTTAGATTCTCTTCTCTTCTAAGAAAATATATGAAAATATGATAATAGTTTACTGTCATCGACCTTCTCTCTATTCTTTTTCTTTTTTCTTTTTTTTTTTGTTTTGAATTCTTTTTTTTTTTAATGAATACATTGGTTTCATAACATTAAATTATGTTTGCTTTTTCCATTATGATTATGATTTCCCACAATTCTTGCCGAAACAAGCTTGAAAAAACGCAACTAATTAGTTCAACATGACTTCTAACAATATACATGTAAAGGAAGAATTTAACACATAACTTAGCACTTTGAAAATAAAATTCATTTTGGTCATGATCCTAATGATCGTTGTGATATCAAAGCTTTTTATCTGCTCTTCCTTCCTATTATTTTAGTTTCGGTGCGCTTGTTTGTTATGAAGTATCCCGTTACCTGGTAACCAATCATAATCTACAACCCAACCATCTTATAGTGTCGGGAACATTTGGCCCTTATGTGAGTATAATTATGTGAACACATTCTTTTAAAAACAATCATATACTTCCTACAAACCCATTTATGGTTGATTTATTATTCATTTTGATATGCAGATTAGTGAATTAACAAAAAACAACAACATATGAACAGATCTTAGCAACAATAATCCGTTAAGATATTTGGAAACCAAAATTTAACAACATTTAACTTCACATCATTTCATTAGATTAAATTGTATGTCTTCCTTTTTTTGTTGATATATTGATCATGCTTCGATCTCCATTATTAAGCATTATCTCAGCGGATCCAGGATTTTCTTTTGCAGAAAGGGCAGAAGTCAGACAAATCTCTGAGAGACAAAAAATAAACAATAAAAACAATATTACAAAAAAATTACAAAAAAATCACCAAAAAAATATTACACAAAATATAACATTTTTCAGGCGACTTCTTTCATTGATACAACTACTTTTTCCTGGGGGGGGGGGGGGGGGGGGGACGAACCCAATTTCTGCTCTATTTTCTATTGCGTATTTAAAGAGAAATCCAGCCTTAATGGCCAGTTTTTCTGAAGAAAGGTGACAAATCAGATAAGTAGATTGATAAAGGTTGGATTGAAATCGGACAAGCAATAAGAAAGTTATGAATGTTGAAAGTTGTAATCGCTATACACGTGGGAATTTCAGATTGGCCAAATCGGTAATATCACTGTGTGTAGTAGTGGACAACTCCCCCAATTTGCTCCTACACAAAAAAAAAAATTACAAAAATGTGAAGTTTTCAAAATATATTACTCATGATGATCTTTTTCTTTTTGGAGGACCTATAACAATATATGCTATCTACATTATATTTTGAGTACTGCAACGAGGGAAAGGGCGCTTACGAGAAAACTGGAATTCAATGGTATTTTAGTGTAAAGTATACGAGAGAGTTGACCGGGAATACGTCACAATCGATTCCCCAAATTGCTAATTTGAGATTCGCATAGACTTAGTGATCTGATTTTTCAAATGTAATTCATAACTTTCTTATTCTTGGTCTGATTTTTTTCTTTCTCATGCTTTCACAATCCCCCACTTTCATTTTTCTTGTTTTTTTTTTTTTGGTTAGTTTTTGTGCTTTCACACGAATCACAAATCATTACCAATGTTTTGCTTGGGGATGCTCATTTCTGGGTTGGCCGCTTGTTATTATATTATTTTATTCTTTTCTCTTTACTCTCCCTCCATATGTAGTCAGAATTAAGAGCCCAGCATCGGATAGGGTGGACACGCATGACGGATACCCAATTTGTTGCTAAGCTACGAGAACTTGGAGGCACGCCCCCAGATGTTCTGGACAATCAAGGACTCATGAAAATCTTCCTTCCGAGTTTGAGGGCCGACTTAGAAATAGCTGAACAATACAAGTGAGTTTCTTTCGCTTTCATTTTTAACTTTGACATTAATGACTCTTAGGGAGTTGTTTCATCATACTATTAACACAAGTTTCGGATCCAAATTATTTGCCATATTTAGTATGTATTCAAGTTGCATATACGTCATTGCAAGTCGCTTTGTAAGAACATCCAATATCAGGGCTTAGTAATAAAAACTACATTCACGCAGTGGAGGGGGGTACGAGGGGCACATACTTCCTATATTGAATAACAAGGAAAAGCGAAAAGGGAAAAAGATAGGGACATAATCCCTCCAACTTGGCCTTGTTCATCCTTCCGTTACGTTACGCCACTGCATTCGCATAGGATGCCTTTTTCCCGGAACTCGATTGATGGACCGTTCAATGTATACCTGCTGTGTTGTTGCAATATCGGGCAAACATTGGACAAAGGATATGAATGAAGTCAATCTACAAAGAACACTGTAACTTGTGCCTTTAGTCTTAAAAGCTAGATAATAGATTGTCATTAACTTTTGCTTAAGAGCTCTTCATCATGTTCATGTAATCTACATTGTGTTCATTATCTGATTATCAGTTCTGCTCCAACTGTGACTGAATTTTTTCCCGATTAATCAAGACAAGTACGCACCTTGTAAAAATTATGTTTCATAATGCTCTATAGGGAATTACCATGTAAAAATCGTGATGTTAAATACACGAGGGAGTTATACTGTTTACTGTGTTTTACAATGTTTAAAAGATTATCTGAACCATTTATAATGTGAATTATTCTCTCTTTTTTGTTATTTCTAGCGAACCCGCCCCTCCTGAACCATTTATATCATGTCCACTAACGTGCTTCAATGGAAAAGAAGATCGTGCACATCCACCTGAAGGTAATGTACAATTATGTGTCGTGTTTAACTCTATCGTCTTCCTCCTCCTCCTCCTCCCCTCTCCCCCTCCTCCTCCTCCTCCTAGCTCCTCCTCCTCCCCCCTCCCCCTAGCTCCTCCTCCTCCCCCTCCCCCTCCTCCTCCTCCCCCTCCCGCTCCTCCTCCTCCTACTCCTCCTACTCCTAGCTCCTCCTCCTCCTCCTCCCCTCCTCCTCTCCTCCTCTTCATCTCTCTCTGTCTCCCTCCCCCTCTTTCCTCCTCATCTCTGTCGCTCTCTCTCCCTCTCTCTCTCTAATCTTTGTGATAATGCCTTATAATTATCTACACCTCTCGTTCCTATCGTTTCCTATTTGTTGGGTAAAGCAGTATACTGCTTGTAACACTGTAGTATACTGATTATAATCCCCCCCCCCTCCCCCCCCCCCCCCAAAAAAAAATAAAAATATTGTAATGCAAAAAACTCCCCCCCCCCCCAAAAAAAAAAAAAAATATATATATATATATATATCAACCACTCATCATTCTCTTCATCCTTATTCGTTCTTCTCGAACGTTTTCAAAATGTTTGTATACTGTGAATGCAAACCATGATGAAATATAACTACAGTCCAACCTGCTTTAGCGACCACCTGTATAGAAAGACCACAATTTTTGTTTCCCTTGAAAACTGTTTTTCATTGAAACATGTATTAAAGGAAACTGTATACGTAAAGACCACCTGTTCATGCATAGAGACCACTTTTCTTGTCTCCCTTGAGTGCTCTTTATAGACAGGTTTCATTGCATTTCTTCACAGGTTGGGCTCAGGCGACCAGCAGTACAACATTCCACGCTGAGCTACTTCCTGGGGGACACTTCTTTCTGTTAGAGGATGCCAACAAACGTAGGATATGTGAATACATTGTCAGCATTCTACCAGACTACCACTAACAGAACATTTAGACATCGTGAGGCTGCTGTATAATGTAACTGCAGATGTTTCTAATTCCAATTGTGTTTCTGAATGTTGATCTGGCTACAACACAATGCAGGCTTTATCATTAGTCATGGTTTTGGCGCCACCATATAGGGTATGGCATGGTACTTTCAGAGGCACAAGAAGGTCAACGCACTATGAACACGATGACAAAGAGAGCAGACAAAATATACAGCTCCTCATTGTACCCTCCACAATTGCTCAGGTAGACAAAAGAACATCCCTTCATTGCTATTATGTAAAATAAGTAGAACAGGTGATTATGCATGTGACACCTGTTCTGCATACTTTTACATAATAGCAATGAAGGGATGTTCTTTTGTTTACCAGAGCAATTGTGGAAGGTACAATGAGGAGCTGTATATTTTGTCCGCTTCTTTGTTCGCCATGTTCATAGTGACGAAAACCGAGGGACGAGGAAAATAGGGGCGCAAGACCAGCCTCTAATTATTTTAGTGCGACATTGATTACAGGTGCCAATATCTGTACATTAATTATGTTACTGCATGGCACACAAATGAAGTTTCATAGGTTTGAATAAATTATACAAAAAACAAACAAACAAACACTCAACCAATATGCTTTTCCACGTGTGTTTTAGTAAGATTTGTTAAATTATGCTCCCGCATGCATGTATGTTATAGTCTATTCTGAAATAACACTAACTTTTATCATTTGGCTACCACTAAATATTGTGATAAAATTTTCTTGAACATGGGATTCATGTACTTTGACAGAGGTATTGTTCTTGCCTGCGGCCACAAGGGGGGGGGGGGGGGGGGTCATTGGCTGAAGATAAAATGCATATAGATGGGAGTTTATTTTTATGTTTAGAACCAAAAAATCAAGCTGTTCATTCATCTTAGCCAGTTGTAATCACCAGTGATACTCAGCGACAGCAAAGATGGCAGCTAGATAACATTTAAAAAATGGCCGCTTTAAAAGTTGTGGCTGAAATATAACACATCATTGTGAAATATGAACGGGAGACATATTGACCAATTGAAACTATTCCTTCTAATTTATTTACCCAATGTCACCCAATTACTTCTAATTTTAATACTTACCCCATCTTCCCAATTCTAATCAACAATGTTATTCCAACGACCGCAAAGGCGACAGCCCGTCCGCTTTAAAAGTCGTGGCTGAAATCTAACACATCGTTAATATGAAATAAACATGCGTGATACATGGAAGTAGCTAATAATTATAGTGCGTCGTATCGGGAGACATAATGACCAATTGAAAGTATTCCTTCTAATTTAGTGAAGAGACTTTTTTCCTTACTATGACCCAGACAATAAATTTAAAAGCTACTATGTTCTATATAAAGACGTAAGAATATATTCATGATGATATTGTCATATGATATCCATAAGTGTTTGTTGTGTTCTTATTATTGCAAAAACCTCAAAGTTTCTCTCTTGAGAAAACTTATTGCGCCCACTTGCATTTATCTTGAAGGCACATGCATGTATAGTTAACCCCCCCCCCCCCCCCCCCCAAGAAGAAGCTTTGGTATGAAGCCGAAATTTTGACACAGAATATATATATATATATATATATATGCAAAAATTTCAAAAAGGGAGGACAGCTCTGGGGAACTTTGATTGAGCTACGCAACGTTATTCTCGCAATTTCTTTCACATTTGTATTTATTTCCACGAGATTTGCCAAAGCTGTTGTATATGTTATTTCCTTACTATATATATATATATATATAAATTGAAAAGTCATACAAAAATGATGTTTTTTAATGTGATGAATATCGTGTTCTTCGAGTCAGGCTGTGATGTCATGAGCTCACACTTCCATATAATTATCGTGTGTATTGTATTCACATTTATTTCACATTTATTTCCCCTCTTTTTGTCGCAGTTTTACTAAAGGCAACGTGATATAAAAGCACCTATATATATCACATAATTCTTCTCCTTTATAATTATAAATAAGAAGGATATGCTAGGCCATCGAAAAATGATTTGTCGTCCAATGAGCTCCCAACATGCATGTGAAGGCACATGCATATATAGTTACCCCCCCCCCCCCCCCCCCCCCAAGAAGAAGCTTTGGTATGAAGCCGAAATTTTGACGCAGAATATATATATATATATATATAAATTGAAAAGTCATACAAAAATGATGTTTTTTAATGTGATTAATACCGTGTTCTTCGAATCACAAGACTTTGACACAGAATATATATATATATATGCAAAAATTTCAAAAAGGGAGGACAGCTCTGGGGAACTTTGATTGAGCTACGCAACGTTATTCTCGCAATTTCTTTCACATTTGTATTTATTTCCACGAGATTTGCCAAAGCTGTTGTATATGTTATTTCCTTACTATAATATATATATATATATATATAAATTGAAAAGTCATACAAAAATGATGTTTTTTAATGTGATTAATACCGTGTTCTTCGAATCACAAGACTGTGATGTCATGAGCTCACACTTCCATAATTATAGTGTGTATTGTATTCACATTTATTTCACATTTATTTTCCCTTTTTGTAGCAGTTTTACTAAAGGCAACGTGATATAAAAGCACCTATATATCACATAATTCTTTTCCTTTATAATTATAAATAAAAAGGATATGCCAGGCCATCGAAAAATGATTTGTCGTCCAATGAACTCCCAACATGTCTAACAGTCTATGTGAATGCGATCTCCGTGTCATTATAGGACAATCATTATTGTCTGATGATTTTCCCCCAAATTTCTCTGGACTGTTTCTCTGATTTTTTTGCTCAGTTGTTCATACCAAAGCTGAACATGTTGCTGGATTCCCCCCGTTAATTGGATTATGCTTTAACATGTAAACTTCCTCATCTGTCGCTTTAATGATGAACTATTATATCTACGTCAACTCGTGATCTGGTTTGCAATCCCTTGTTTCCTCCTCTGGAAGGAAGCGCTCACTTGAAGAATACATGAATATATAATAGCTATCCACCCGACAAGATTACACATGAATATCGAGCATGAAAAGGATGTGCTTGTGCATGTACGCAGTCATGATCATGCTAAATAAATCCACTTCCCAAATTATTGGCGTCATCATCTTCATGGTCTTGGAGCTCTTTTTGTTGGAGAGAGAGGGGGGGGGGGGTAGAGACTGATAGAGATGGAAATGGATAAATGACAATGAAAGAGAAAAGATAGAAGGAAAGGGGAACGGGTGCAGCAGGGAGAGAGACGTACACAGAAAGAGAGAGAGAGACAGGCAGAAAGACAAGACAGAAAGGTGAGGGAGAGAGAGAGACACACACACACACACACAGACAGACAGACTGACAGACAGGCATACAGACAGATAGGGAAGACACGGATGAAAAGGGCGACTAATAATTACGTAAAAAGTGTGTGAAAGATGGAATGGTAAAGCATGAGAGAGATGGAAAGGGAAATAAATGTTTTGGAGAGAGAAAGGGGAGAGAGAGAAGGGGTGGGGGAGGGGACGAACGGGTGCAGGAGCCATAGAGAGGGGCGAGACATTATTATCAAAGAAGGGAGGAAGGACAGGGAAGGAGAGAGAGAGAGAGAGTAAGAGAGGGCGAGAAATAGAATGAAAGAGGAATGATTTAGAGACATACGGTGAAGACAGAGCTAGAGATTAAATAGTGATTATCGAGGATGAAAACAATGTTTTCATGTTATGCACACATGATGCTAAACTAAATTTAAAGAAAAGAAATAAATAAAACTAGATTCATTATGGCCCTGTCTGCCATAATGCGTCAGTGGACATAGATACATTTGGCACAGGACCAATCCTATGTATGGGTAAAAGGCAAATAGAAACTAACACTGGGACCGTGAGGGTTTCCATGATTTTAGTAAATCTTTGAAGCGATCTTGTTCCTTTATCAGCCATGCACCAGAGGCGTAGATACGGGGCGACAGGGGCGGCAGGAACAGGGGGCAGCAGGGGGCAGATGTCCTAATCAAATGACGAGAAAAGAAAATAGGAGAGGGTGAATGAAAAGGAGAAGGTGAACGCAATGCAAAATTATCTGACGATCCCCCCCCCCCCACCCTCCTTTCACATCCTCCTCTTATACTTGATTGCCTTGTTCTCTCGCATTTTCATTTCGGTCCACCTGGTAAGTCTGGTGCCACCCCCCCCCCCCCCCCCCCCCCCCCCGGTGACATGAGTATCCTCTAGTAGCTGGATCAACAATACGAAGAAAAAAGTGGGAGGATTAAGATTCCCCAGCACCCCCTACTAGAATTCGAATTTACCAATTTTCGGGCACCCGCCATCTCGGTGTGGGAGGCGGCCAGTTGCATACCTGATATTGAGAGTATAATGATGGGAACATTTAATTTTCATTAATAGAAAATGTCCCCAAATATGTTAGCTCGTTTGCTTCCCTCGCTCTCAAAATTGGATAGCTGATATTTGGGTAAGCAGCATTAGCCCCTATCAAAACTGCTCGTTTGCCAATGCCAATGCCTGTTTTTTGCAAGCAGGGTAAAGAAATTTATGCAAAATTAAATCACTTTCATAAATTTTAAATTTGAAGTTTGAAGTTTATTTATTCGACTTTTACATTTAAAAAAATAGATTTTACAAGCATAAGATTCGGTTACAAAAGATGCGGGTAAAAAACTCAAATTAAGTATTTACTGTACACTTTTTTCGTTTCATTTATTTTCCCTCTTATGGGTGGAACACCCTAACAGCCAAAGCTGGTTTCCATAGGGGTCCATCAACATAAAAATATATTTAGGTGCAACCTGGCAATGTAAATTGAGGGGAGCTTAAATAAAAACTATAGCTTGCAAGTTAAACGTCAAAGAGTAAAGACTACACCTTTAATCTTAGATTTTATGGTAATTGTAATGTTGTAGGTATCTCACTGAAGAGCCGGCCAGCATGCTGAAGATTTGATAATTTAGTATAAGTGGGATCGTGTATCACCTTACCAAACACAGCTGCGCGAATCCTGTTTGTAGTGCCAGCAAATCCGAATTCAACAACCTGGGATTCCCAAATTATTTTAGACCTAAAGTGTTCATCCCCAGGCTTAAAGAAAGGTTCAGATGTAAGCAACCCGGAATTCCCAAATTTCAACTTCATCTCGCTTCCCTTTTCCTTGTTCTTTTCCTTTTCTTCTTATCTTCTCTCTTTTTTCACTGTCAAGTAAATAGCTTAGGTTTTCAATGATTATTAACCCTTTCGCGACATCACTCTACATTTAGCGAGGTTCAATAACTTTAGATTCAGCCCCTAAAAAATATACCAGATGCAAGAGCAAAATATTTCTGCACACTCTGTGTTCATTTTTGTTACATTACCATAAAGTATTGCGTTTTGATGCCAGGAATTTAAAAGAAGAATAAGCTTTAAAATCCTTAAATTGACGGTTCCATGACATTTGCTCCTGTGACAATTGCTCCGGTCTAACTTTGCCATGTTAATCCCAAACCTAAACCTAACCAGAACCCCAATCCTAATCCTAATCCTAATCTTCACATTGTCCTGAACAAAAAACCAAATCATGATCTTGACCTATAACCTTTGACCTTTCGAGATATGGACGGTGGAGTAAATGTCACAGGAGCACGTACATTGAGAGCCTTCAAAATATTTTTTTAAATCAAAGTTGACAATTCTTTCATCTTTTCGACAAAATTTCTAACCATAGACCTACACTGTTTTCAAAGACATTATATTTAATTCGAACCATGTAGCATTAAAAAGAAAATACAATGTATTATATTGCTGCTAGTTTGAAGAACGAAATGTGATCAATTTAGCCCTTAAATAATACGTGTCATGATTACTGTATGCCCTAAAATAGATTTGGCATTTTGAGCATTTTTCATGATACTCTCTCTAAAAAAAACCCACCCCCAATTCAAATCGAGTGATCACTGACGTGACTCCCAGGTGAGTGAAAATAGAGTGGAAATTTTTTTTTAGAGTACTTCGCATTAGATTTCTTAGTTTTCAAAAAGCGTAGACACTGAGGGACATTACTAGAAATTAAACATTGTAATTTTGTCATCGAAATATACGAAATAAAATATTAACAATACAAATTGAATTGAATTGAATTGAATTTATTTTGAATTTGAATTGAATTTATTTTCCACATTTCACAACGAAAATTATATAGGCTACGTCTCTGCTCAAATGTGAAATTACAGATTTTCGGATATGAGATGGTGGTTCCCCACATGTTGGTAGTTTCAAAATTATCGGGGGGGGGGGGGAGCTGCATCCCCCTCAGTCCCCAGCCCGTCGCATAGGTACGCCTAGGGTTGTATGTATACATGCATTGTATTTTCCATGGAAAGGTTACCCACAGAATTCGATATTCTTTCCACAACTCCTAATCATTTCAACTTTCCCAGCTTTCCTTCCTTTATGCTGGTGAAAACAACATGGAACGATTAGAGCTTTTTAAATTACAAAACATTATCACATGATGCAAGGGAAATGGATGTTTATCAAACTCTATTCTCAATCTGATAATGAAGCTATGTACTTGCTATAATAACAAGAGGATCAAATGTCTTACATTTGATTAAAAAAACACTTTCAACATTAAACATAAAGCTCAAACAGACTCAATTGAAACTTTTGAATGACATTCAGCGGTCTTTTTTTCCCAGGCCAACCTGTAATATCATGCACGGGAAGTTGATTTTCATGAATAGGCCAATCTGAGAGTGAAACTGACTATATAAGATCAAAAATCTTGCTTTTATTAACAATGAAACCACTGTAGAAAAAAAAATCACATAGACTCCATTTTGAATCACAGCCAGCAATCTTTTTCAGCCAAACCTGATATCACATGCATGGGAAATTTATATCAGACTCCAGTTTCACTCTAATAATTGGAATCATCTGAATAGACGAAAAAACGTGAACATCAATAATTAAAAAAAGCTATAAAAATGAAATTTGAAAAAGACTCCTTTGGAAGTTCCAATGCAGTCAGGAGTTGTTGTTTTTTTTACAGCTAAACGTGTTGAGAGAGCGACCACATGTCCGCCTGTATGAAAAGGCCGTAGTTCTGGTTTCCACCTGAAGAGTTTATTATTTTTGATATAATTATGGATTTTACCTGAATGTTATCATTTATTGTAGGCGATAAAGAATGAAGGAAAGAGAGAGAGAGAGAGAGAGTGAGAGAGAGAGAGAGAGAGAGAGAGAAAGAGAGAGAGAGAGAGAGAGAGAGATAAAGAAAGGGAGGGACAGAAGACACCGTAAAAGGAAGATGATACGAGCACCTTCCACACCCTCTCATCAATCGATGACCTTGTTAATTATCTCCCATCATCTACCTTTTAAATCCGGTGCCCCCCCCCCCTCCCTAGACACTAGCACCCCTCAATGGTATGACTCAAGTACATCATTAGGGGAAATTGTAAGTGCTGACAAAATGAAAAATATTATTTTTTAATCCTCTCAGCATCGAGCTGTATGTAACGACCCCCCCCCCCCCCCACCCCGCCAAAAAAGCGTATAATTATCTAGATGGCGCTCTTCAATCTGTTGATGCAGAGCCAGTATGGATGGCTCTGTGTTGATGATGACTGCCTCATGCATAATTAGAAGGGAACAGCTTTTACTATGGTCTTCCGTGTTTGGTGGTGGTGGTTGTGGCGGGGGGAGGGGGGGGGGGGGGGGAGGATAAGGGTTTTTACTCTTCATGAGGTTGAGATATGGATAGATCCTCCTTTCTCGGTTTACCACTGGGGATGAGTTATTGGTTAATGTGTGATGCTCTCTCTCTCTCTCTTTTTTTTTTTTGGGGGGGGGGGGGGGGGAGATAAAAAATGCGCTTGTTTTGTTACTCTTGTTGGTGTTTGAATGTAGGCCTATTGACTTTTATCATAGGCTAACACTTCTGTCACAGGCTAACACCGATATACCCTTCACCTTGTTTCTACTTTATTTTTTATTTTGAAACCGGGCTCATTAACAAAGACTATTCTATATAATAAGGCTTAATTTGCTCTTCGAAAATGACATCATTGTGCTAGCTCAGATAACTTTCCTTCAGCGGTATACTGAAATTGGAAGTCAAACAAGACCTGACCAAGCCCCTAACTCGAATTATGACGATACAAAAAAAAAAAAAGGATTACACGTACTTTATCTATTTCAAATGTTATAATCACCATTTAGCTCCAATATGAGTTAAATAGGCTTACATATTTATAAGATAATATGTCCAAATAATGTCGCCTATACGATTGCAACTTTTATACATGATCTATTATAGGAAAACACTCTATGTCATATTCAGGTGCATTTATGGAATGATCTGTCTAACTGTTTGCTTACAAAAGCTGCAATGTCTCAACGCTAATGCTAACCTCTAGTTTATGGATTCACTTTCAGTCTATGCAAGGAGTTATCACTCATTGGTCTAAGCCTGATTAATGATTATCTGTATCTGTTGAGTACTGCAAGCAAACTCCGCTGACGGGATATGCTGTTGTCATCATAATGTTGTGATGTATTGCATGGGACCAACCTTGAACTTTTGCTATAAAATTGTTGACTCCATTTACCAAATGTATATCATATGCCGACTTATTGTCATGCTGAATATCAATGTTTCTTAAACATTTTGGTAATAAATGAATTAATGAATGAATGAATGGGGGGGGGGGGGGGGGGTAACATAGAGTTACATGCATAACTCTATGCGTTTGACTCGATCGGACAGAAAAGGGGGGAAAATCATACATACTATGGCAGACATTCAAATGACCGTCCGGTGGATATGACAGGCGCCCGTTAAGGCCCGGTCACACAGCCCTCCGCGGGCGTATCGCGGCCGAATCACGGCCAAAAATTTCTGCCCGTGAAGCAGACGCTGTTGGACGCTTTGAGGTCGCGATAAAGACGCGATACAGCCGTACTTTACCCGTCGTTACACGCGGTAAGAAATTCACACGCGGTTGGCAGCGCGAAAAAGTTTTGCGCTGCTCAAAGTTAGACCGCGGGTAACCGCGGGCGGCACACGTGGTACACACGCGGTAAAGACGCGGTACAGACGCGGAACGAACGTGCTAGGACGTGCTACGGCCGCGGTTAAGACGTGGTTACACGCGGTAGGACGCGAAATTTTAGCGGGTAATCGCGGGTGGAGCACGGTCATAGCACGTTTGTTCCGCGTCTGTACCGCGTTGTTATCACGTGCATTAGCGTGTGTACCGCGTGTAAGCACGGACAAACGCTTTCTCCGCGTATACAGCGGTTATGATTTCTACATTTTATTTATTATATTTATACCCGTGGTAGGCCGCGGTACCGCCGCGCTTCAGCCGCGCTTCACCCGCGATAAGGACGCGGAACAGTCGCCGGCGTCTGTTCCGCGGGCATACCACGGGTAAACCGCGGGTAAGCCAATTTTGCACATTTTCCACCGCGGGCAACCGCGGGCAAAAAAAAAATCGCGAAATTTTACCCGCGATACGCCCGCGGAGGGCTGTGTGACCAGGCCTTTAATTGGTAAGACATTTGACATTCTCGACTCACGTGTAGAAATGCATGGGTTCCTGCATTTATATACTTTTAAATGCACCGACTCTGCGCTGACATTGTTTGCCAGAGCTATATATCTAGCCAATTTTCCGTTAGAAATATATGATTTACATAAAAATCTATTGAAATTGTGAAAACTTTTCATTTCATGGTCACGAGCCAGTTAAAGTTCACTTGCCTATTATGGGCCTATTCTTCATTCTCCAAGAATAATTTATTTATTTATGGCAGTATAGCGGAATCACATGGGATTTTTTTTACAGGAACTATATGGCCTTAGAAATACTAGGCCTAAAGGTATGGGATACAAATTGAAGAAGAAAAAAAATCTTCTGACTTTAAGTCAGAAGATTTTTTTTCTTCTTCAAAAGTGAAAGTTAATAACTTTCTACCATTCGGACACTATTTGAAAACACCTTTTTTAATGCTCTTTGTGATAGATACATCAGTATAGATATATCAGTATGTACAGGATACCAGGATCCATATTTGTTCAATAAACTTTAAAAATAATGGTGATGATTTGCCCGAAAGAAACAGCGCAAGCTGGGTGCAGTGGGTGATTGAATAACATTTGGCTTGCCATAGTCGGCATGCACTATGCATGCATCACTGACCTCTACCATGCATACATGCAGCGCGTATTCAAATCGAGTACAGTATAGTATAGTAGTCCCAATCGTGTAATATTTTGTTTGTGAAACTGAAAGGAACAACTGTCATTTATTTTGTGAGTATTCTAAGTTTCTAACTTTTTGCTTAACATTTTCTTTTAAAGTTTAGAAGTATTAGTGCGTGTGTACACACTCGATGACCGGTGGCTTATTTCACGAGAAGGCCGAAATATTTATACCTGAATTAGTAATAGGGCCTAGGCCTAGCCCTAGGCCTACTCGTTTGATGTTGTTCGTGTCATCGGCGGGCCGCGGCCGGGTCTCTCATTGCCGACTGTGTAGGAATGCAGCCAACACACGTCCCATACCTAAACTGCATCACTGTGCATTTTTGGCTATATTTAAGTGAAACTCATATATTGCAGTTTACTTAAATCTAAATACGGTACTTATGTTGAATAATAGATGATTAAAACTTACCAGTCATGCCAGTTTGTTTTGTGACCTTTGAACATGTTGAAGAGGGTTTCCTGAAATTTTGGATACTTTTTCACTCACGGTTTTTGTCGATAACTCCTATCGATAATCGAGACTGTCCCGTCAGCATCCATTTTGTATTTTTCACGATTATGATGAAGGGAGCCCTCAGCGCTCGTAGTGGTACCGGCGCGATCGGTTCGTCGATCTCCTACGAAGACCTGGAAGGGCCAAACTGACGACGTAAAAAAATTAAAAATATTACGTACGTACGTAATAATTACTATGTACATACGTAATATTTTTAATTTTTTTACGTCGTCAGTTTGGCCCTTCCAGGTCTTCGTAGAATAGCTTGTGTGCGTAACATTCTGCGTACGTATCTATGGTGCGTAACCATGTAGAGCGGCCTCACTAGTGCGCAACATATTGAGAGCAGTCGTCATCCGTATGGAGGTGTGGGTAACAAGTACGAAAAACAAGGCTGTAAATGTAAGTTTTTATAACTTTCTACATTTTGTATCTTAACGAACTTATAACGTAAAATCTAAAGAGTGATACTTAAGTATCAGTTTGCCCACAAAAACCTCCATTTCAAACAAAATTACATCTGTATCCCCAATACCCAGTATACACATGTATATGATCCTAATGGTCAATATGACCATTGCTTGCTGATGTGGCTCTGGCCACCACCATGCCAAAAGTAATGATCATGAATCTTTCACTGATGTTGACTGGATATCCTGGGAAGATGCAACATCATGTAAACTTGAGGATCTCAGCAGATCATTAAGAGAGTTGACAGATCCTGACCAAGCCTGCAAAGATTTTACTGACAGTGACACCATACAATCCCTCATTAGGCCCTAGCAGCTGTTAATGTTATGAATATGATACCCAGGAAAAAGATATGCAGACATAGCAAGCCTTTCTGGAATGCCAAAATGTCTGAGCTCCTCCAGCTATGTAAGCTCTCTAAGAAGGCATACAAGAGAAGGAGAACACCCAACAATCTGACCATTCATCACAGAAATGTGTCAAACTTCATGTTAGAGTACAAGAAGGCCTTTCAAGTGTGGCAGCTTGAAAAATGTGAGCAGCTGAAAGAGAGCTGTGAGGATCCATGGAAAATCATCAACAAACTGCTGAATGGAGGCAACTCTGCCCCTGTCCAGCCTCTTGAAAGAGATGATGATGACTACGATTTCAATGATGCAGACATTGCTGAGCGGCTGAGGAAAGTTCATATTACGAAAACCATCCCTCCGGGCAAATTTGATGATGAATGGTTCAATGAAGTCAACACTTCAGTTCATAACATAGTAGAGCAAGAAACTAATGCCTTGGCTTCTGATGTGATTGTCTCAGGAAACACTTACAACTCAGACCTGACCTCTGGTGAGATTGCTGTCGCTCTCTCACAAATGAAGTCGAACAGCAGCCCAGGACCAGATGAAATTCATCCCAAGTTAATCAAGTTTGCTGGATTGTCAATGAAACGCTATCTCCTTCAGCTGTTTCAGCTTTGCTGGAAGAAGGGCAAGATACCCAAAATCTGGAAGAGAGAAAACAAAATCTTCATACCAAAACCAGGCAAAGAGTCGTACCACACTGAGAAATCATACCGCCCACTTGGACTTACCTCTGTTGTTGGCAAACTGTATGAAAGGGTCATTACTAGAAGACTGCTGGCAGCCCTACATGAATGAGCCTTTTTTGAACCTCAACAGTTTGCATATCTGCAGGGACGTGACATCACACAAGCCTTGCTCAGCATGACTCTCCCTATACTGAGGGGGTTCAAAGAGAACCATGACACTGCTGCTGTTTTGATTGACCTGGAAGGGGCCTTTGACAATGTATGGAGAGAAGCAGTGCTCTATAAGCTGGCCAAAGCTGGCATCTCTGGACGACTGCTAATGTCCATTTCCAGTTTTTTCAATGATAGACACTGCCGGTGCCTTGTAAACACCATCACAACAGATTGGCAAGAGACCAATTTAGGCGTTCCCCAGGGTTCGGTCATCGCTCCCATTCTATTTATCATTGCTATCAGTGATGTGTCTGCGCATCTAGGCCCACATATTAAGTATGCGGATGACATCACCATGTGGGATACCAGCAATAGCCTGCATACTGCAGTTGTTAAACTTGAGGTTAAGCTAAAACAGCTGGAAAAGTGGTGCAGAACATGGCGTTTCTCTGTCAACACCTCCAAGACCAATGTTATGTGTTTTAGTAAAACAGGTCACAAGGACATTGCAGTACACATGAACAACCACTGTCTGTCACAAGTAAAACAGTGCAGATGCCTAGGAGTCATCTTGGATGAGAATCTGAGTTTCAGCGGTCAAGTTGAAGCAGCAGCAGCAAAAGCCATGAGAGCACTGTGCAAGATCTCTGCATTAACATCACATACAGCTGGTGCCAGCATGGAAATCATGCTTCTATTATTTACAGCATGCATACGGCCTCACTTAGAGTTTGCTTACCCCGTGTGGTGTACGGCAAGGTCCATCTCGGCGCTGGAAAGAGTTCAAAACCTTGCTCTTCGAATGGCCACAGGCACCTTTGTACACTGCTCATCTGATGCTGTTGAAGTTATCTCTCACACTCTTCCACTTGACATAAGACTACGTGAAATACTTGCAAGAAACTTGTGCCAGTTTATTCTCCGTAAGGATGAAAATGATAGCTTCAGGGTAATGGTTTAAAGTCTGTTAACTGATCCAGATTTCTCACGTAGACCCAGACTTACCCCTCTCTGCCTGATGACCAGGGCACTCAAGGATCTGAATGTCAACCTGCAGGTTAACAGTCCTGGCATCCAACCTACTGATTATATGTCTGACATCCTCTCTGCTAGAATGGAAGAGGTCCGTATTGGATGGAAAAACCTAGGGAATAGTAAAGACAGGAACAGTAAGCAGAAGGATGAAGCTCTGAAGCTTACCACTGATTTCCTCCTAAGTGTGGACACCGACACTATTATCTTCACAGATGGGTCAGCACTATCGAACCCAGGTCCATGTGGAGCGGGCATTGTCATTTACTGGACAGGACTTAACTGCAGCCCAACCCTCATCAGCAAACCTGTTGCAAGCAGCTCTAGCAGCTTTCATGCAGAAATGGTAGCCATAGAAACAGCTGTGGAACATGTGGCCCGGAAAAAACCTATCCCAGTTGACCAGCAAGTCCATATCCTCACCGACTGTCAAAGTGCTCTTTTGGCCATGATCAGCCCTCTCCACCATTCCTCATTCCCAGAGGTTGTGTCTCGCACTAACTACAATGTAACACTTCTGAGAAGAAGAGGCACTACTGTCACCATTACATGGATAGCTGGGCATGCATGCATCAAGGGAAATGAACTTGCTGACCAACTAGCAAAGGATGCAGCTCTGCATGCAGCCAATATCTTACCTGCTCCTACAACTGCTTCATACAAGGAAACTGCCAATGTCATTAGTAAGAGTACTGAGAAGCTCTGGCAACGACGGTGGGATAGGACCACAAAAGGGAGATGGACGTACCAACTCCAGTCCAGAGTTGTTAAGAAGAAAGTGGCCAGTGCTCTTCCCAGGTCCAGTGAAGTGAAATTCATGAGGATGCTCACAGGCCAGACCAGACTCAATGACAACATGCATAGATTTTTCCCTCATACCTACCCTTCACCTACCTGCAGTTGCAACAGAGATAGGGAAACCATAGAGCATGTCCTCCTTCACTGCCCACTCTATGAGTCCAAAAGACTGAAGATGATACAGGCCATAGAGATAGGCTATGACAAAACTAACACTCCATGTCATCTTCGAGAGATCTCAGTAATCACCCTTCTTGGGCTCAACTCTGCAATGACCATACAAATGCAATCCATTATTAAATGGGCGGTGGTATCCTTTGTCTCGTCCACCAATGCCAACATCTAGTCACAGCCTGCTAATCAAAGAATTACCTAGCAGTTCTTTAACTTTGAGCTATGAACACCAAGTGTTTACCAAGGAGACTACTAGGGCATGAAATAGGCCCACAGCGAAAGACAACAACAACAACAACAATCATGAATCAGCCATATACTACATCATTACATGTATATAATTATGCATATGAGTATAACTTTCTGTAAGATACAGGAAACTGCATGAAATTGTTTGGCAAACCCGGAGAATAGGGGCCGGTCTGCGCGTGCTGTATTCATTTGTGTGCAAGCAAATGTAGCCCAGCGGCGGCGGCAACGATCTTGCACCAGATTCAGCGATGAAACATTTGCGAGTTTGACTCCATTTCTGGCCAAAATGGTTATGATTTTCATCAAACAACTACAAATCTGAAAGCCAAGAGGACAATATGATATATCACAGCATTAATTACTTGATTTAAAATATATTTGGAAGTTGTTTTGAACTTGATTATGAACTTGTTACATGTGTTCATTTTTGCCTCTGCCGATCTACGCAGTGTAAAACATGGCACGCGCAAGCCGACCGGCCCCTATTCTCCGGGTTTGCCAATTGTTTATTGACCGAGTGTGAAGCGACGTTGCTACTCGTCACCGACTAGACTGCTCACAAATCACAGACACTCCTAATGTCACGGCCGAGCAATCACACTTCGCATCAACAGATTGCATTTTTATTTCACCACAAAGTAGTACTGATGTTGTATCATCGTACTATATACATTTTATTGTATACTGGTACTCCGATATATGAATAGCAAAGAGTTGAAAACATGCCAAACTTTAGACAGAGCGGACGATCGCACAAAGCTACAGGGCCAAATTCGTTATTATGACCAGCCACCATTAAATCTGCCTGACCAAGTGAATATTTAGTCAAGTTTCTTGTGTTTTTATTACTGAACTTTTGATCAGTTTCAACGGAATAAACGCTATTGTTAATTCATAACTGAAAAAAATATCAGTCAAGAAGAGCGGGATTCGAACCAGCAACATTGTAGAATGTGCGGTGTAGAATAAGCACACTTCGACCATGCAGATTTCTTTACCACTAGACCACGAGCAGTTGACGGTACAGCTCGTTGCGTTTTATACCTCCACTCTATAGAAATTCAGTACCTCTTTTCTGCTCACTGTTTTTTCGATATCCTAGGTAGGATTTTTGCCAATTTTGAGGATTACTGGGCATTTATTAGCTAATATAGCCAGCTACAGGTTCCAATTTTTTTTCCTAGGATGGTTCTACATATCAACAAATACGTAATTTTTATAATATAAAGGGGAATACCCCCTTCATAGCCAATTGAACCACATCAGCAAGCAATGGTCATATTGACCATTAGGAAATATACATGTGTGTATACTGGGTATTAGGGATACAGATTTAATTTTGTTTCAAATGGAGGTTTTTGTGGGCAAACTGATACTTAGGTTTCATTCTATATATATTAATTTATAAGTTCGTTAAGATACAAAATGTAGAAAGTTATAAAAACTTACATTTACAGCCTTCTTTTTCGTAGTTGTTACAGAGACATCCATACGTATGACGACTGCTCTCAATATGTTGCGCACTAGTGAGGCCGCTCTATATGGTTACGCACCATAGATACGTATACAGAATGTTACGCACACAAACTATACGGACAAGGTCGATATTACAACGACGGGTGGCCGTTCTCTCCCAAAGACTTTTTCAATTATTGCTCCTCGCCGTTAAAGCACTTTGCTTAATATCCTTGCACCAGAAGGAATACAGCAGATTGTAGAGAATGCACGATGACAAGCCTTATCGCTAGACTAAACTCATTAACAACCCCCAAGCTGTCTTTAACAACAGGTAAACAACGAGGTGGAGATCGATGAACCGATCGCGCCGGTACCACTACGAGCGCTGAGGGCTCCCTTCATCATAATCGTGAAAAATACAAAATGGATGCTCTGACCGGATCTCGATAGGAGATTTCGCAAAAAATTCCCCAAAATTTCAGGAAACCTTCTTCAAAAGTGACAAAACAAACTGGTAAGTTTTAATCATCTATTATTCACCATAATGAGCTATCTTTCAGTAGATTTCAATCTAAGGTTTTCACATAAATATAGCCAAACATGCACAGTGATGCATATTAGAACCGTACTGACTATTGCCTGCGTTCCTACACAGTTGGCAATGGCCTATGGCTATGAGCCAATTGAACCAGGGATTGCCCCAGCACGCGACCTGGCATATTCTGACCGCCGCCAGGTGCGCAGATTGTAATGTATACCTACAAAATATTACTAAAAGTTTTATTAAAACCATGTGAAAACCAATTCAATCCACTGTGCTGTTGGAAAACGTTCTTGACTTTGAAAAATAAAATCAGAAATCGGTCAGTTCTGTTGATGTCTGAATTCATCTGAATCTGCTCTGTTCCTGGTCCTGATATTGTTGACCAATAAGAACGTTACCATTCGAGAGAAAGTGTTTGATGTATCATGTATATTTAGGAGTCCCATTAACAATTACGTGGAGGGACTATATACTACCCCTTTGCATTGTATCCCATGCAGAGTTTCTCCTTGATGGTTTCTAGGACATTATGGCAATGTAGTGCTTAAAGTCGCTCATTGCGACATTTCTTGGTCACCGTGCATGTGATTATGAGTGCTTGAATTTCTGAGGTACAGTATAGTAGACTCTACAGTGTAAGTTACATGTCTACTTAGCTCTACATAAAAAGGGACATCTGCCACAAGCTCGGTCCCTGTCATGTCATGAAGGCAACAAAACTTATGAACCGGTACTAATTTTTTGTGTGCACGATATAGACCAATACGGAGCAGCTTTCTCACAGTCACAGTACCGTTACTTTCCAATCAATAACCTTTTGTTTCTGTTTACAGGAGTAGGCTCGTAACCAAGGAGACGCGATGGGACGTGCTCCTAAGAAGCCCCACGAGGCTCTATTCGAGGGACTGCAGACCGATCTGAAAGGACTTGTCATAAGGTTCATTGCAACGGAGAGTGTACGCTACGAAGAATTCACCAAGATTTGGAGAGCGCTCAACTTTCCACTCATCTTTTAGTAAGTTACTGGAGAATTGGATAAAATTGAGACGTTATGAGTGGGCTTAACCTATTTCCCAGTTTTAATCACCATTTTATATTAGCTATCTACTTTGAATCAAGTCTCTACAAGAAGTTTGAGTAAACATTAAAGAAGTTATGCATCAAGTACTTTGCCCAAGTTCTACTCCAACCACTTGACAGAACCATCACTATGTGGGGCTGTGTCAATTTCGGCGGCAGTCACGACCTCTTAGTCGAAGAGGTAAAAACACCAATATAATCAGCAGAATTTTGAGAAAGTACTTCCTTCTACATTTTAGGATGGTAGAATATCTGTTTTCATGCCAGATTCTTCAATAGGATCTTTATCATCTTGATCAAGTGAAATTTTCAGACTGATTTTGGTTGGCGATCTTGCTCCTCTCCAGCACACATACATGTATGTGCTAGATATTACACACTTGCTATGGGAGGCGATTGCTCACGGTATGAAGGTTGAGAATGCGAGGTATTCTACAATAACCTTGCATAAGTGTGAGTACAACCTGCTTTGGTTCAAGTTTCGCAGCACTCATGGGACCAAGCCTATGTGGGACTGTGTTGCGAATTCATTTCTGCACTAGAGTGTAAAACAGATACCCAAATAGCACCAAGCAAGATTTAATTTACTTAACCCCTTCCATGCCACCAGATTTTTGAGCAATTGCCCAAAATGTACTTTCAAGAGTTGAATATTAAAATTCAATGAGTTTTTTTCTTGAGCAAACTAGGCAAAGATTTATTGCATAGGAATAAACATTATATTGGAGGCACAAGTTTCTGTATGAGGAAGAATTTTCAATCCATTCTGAGCTCAAATAAAATGTTCAACACTCACAATTTTGGGCGGGATTTGCCACCCACGGCATGGTAGGGGTTAAATTGTCTAGATTACCTGATTCAGGGACTCTTCAAATCTTCCTGCAAAATTGGGGTTTCAGAGTTGAAAGTGACATTTTGAATAATTATTTTCCTCTTGTGTATAAATGATTTAGACTGGACCAATGCCCGCTAATACACACAAAACCTATTGAAGCCTGCTCATTAGGTAAAGCTATGTTGGAGTACAAGCTTATCTGATAGCTTGTATATGTGTAAGTGGAATCTCGGAGAAGATTTACCAGAAAGTTTGATAATTGTTTGAGATAGAACTAAATATGCTTTGTATTCCACCACTCCGAATTGAGTGCTCTTACTGAAAAACAACAGCAAAAATCTATCAACAAAAGAATAAAAAACTACCGGTAGGTACATATATGTCGACATGGCTGCAATTTTCTTCGGTCAAAATAAATGTTGATCAAAAGCCTGTTTAACAACAACACTATCACAAAATCTATTTCAGCAATGTAGCTTTATAATTATATCTCTTTTCCTATTAGGAAAAAAAAACTGACTTCAAGATATATTTAGCATGAATTGGAAACATGTTTCAGTCGCCACCATCCCCCCCCTGTCATTGCAATAACTTACTTGTAATATTAGTATTGCATAGGTTAACTGAAAGATTTTTCAGAGCCCTTCTATAGGAGATGAATACTGTCTAGTAAATTTTATCATGTACATACTTTTTTGTTTACAGGGTTTATTTCCTATATATCAAAAAAGCTGCAATGCAAGTAACCTTGGAATATTAGCTAATTATCATTTCAATTTATTTTTCAATTTATTTACAGTGGTATAAAGAGTGATCAACTTCTTCGAACGGTAAGTTTTCTAAAACAAAACAGTCACATTAATGCGATTTGTTTTGAGAATGTAATAACATTTTTCCAGCTTGTACCAACAATAATTTGAAAGCCTGTGATAGCTTTGAAGAAGTATACCGCAAGGTAATTTGGAAAGTGACGACTGACAAACAAAATATGAGTAATTTAAAGTTGAAAATTGCCGTTAACTGTACATCAAAAAGATTTCTCCCGCAAACAAAAGTTATTTTTATAGTGGTTTTGCATGTGTGTTTGATATAAGATATAAAAATCACTGTAAGGAGCATGCAGTAATTTGCTGCATTGAGTGAAAGGAGAAATTTTCCATGTTGTGAACTTAACTTCTTGATTATTTTGCTCCTTTTTATTTGCCCTTTTAAACTAATATTCTCTTACGCCCGATATTCCGGCGACAGAAGGGCTCAAACATAAATTGTTTTCAAGTTTGTGAACTGAATAGTTTTGATTCCTGAAGTAATGTAGGAACTGAAATCTGTTGCGTAGATGTAATTAATTAACCCCCCCTCTCTCTCTCTTTATCTCTCTATCTCTCTCTCTCTCTCTCTAGTTCACATCAGAAGCATTTGCTCTGGCTGCCTCATCTCTAATCCACCCACATGACCTCCAGACAAGAATATGTGCTATGTATATGCTGTATGGATTGTACTACTCACAACCCTCTTCACCCAAGGTCAAGGTCAGTACATCTCTTCAACAACATCAACAATAAGATTCATCAACATACTATGTGCATGATAGGCACTTAAGACAGGAATATTTAATGGCTAAATTGATCACAATTTATTCTTCAAATTGGCAACAATAATATTTTTCTTTCAGTGCTACATGGCTCTAATAACGTGTAATGTCTTTTAAAAGAATAAACATGGTTAGGAATTTTGTTGAAAAGTTCAAAAATTGCCAATTTTGATTGAAAAAAACAAGGATTTTGAACCTCTCAATGTGTTGCCAATTTAAGGCTTATTTTAAAGCTTATTGAAAGGGTTTAGCATCAACATAATTATGTGCATGATAGGTACTTAACCCGATGTCTACAGGAACTGGGTGGTCCCTCTATTAAGCCTAGGTGAATGATAGAATTCAGGAGTCAGTGGTTTGACAGCCTACAGACAAGAATATCTGCCATGTACATGGCCGTAAGCAGAAATTTCAAAATCATACTTTTTTTAAATCGGTTTTAGACTTTTAAATGATCTAATATTGAAACCGATCATCTTGCCCCCCAGGAAAAAATTTCTGCATACGGCCTTGGCCATGTATATGTTATACATGGATTGTATTACACTCAGCCCTGGGCCCTCTTGCATATTAAAGAGTTGTGATTAAATGCAACTCCAAAGATTAAACGCAACTTTATTTTCAACCAAGCAGGATCGAGTATATGGGACTTACGTTTAAGTGTTTGAGTTGCGTTTTTAAAATGCAACTTTTATGCAAGAGGGCCCAGCTTTAAGGTCAGTATATCAACCCATTTATAGCATGTACATGTAAGTATCATGTGGATGATTGGATTGGATGATTGGATCAAATCATCATGTGGATGATTGGACTGGAACCAGGTTGGTTCCTGTATTAAAGTGACAGTAAACTGAAGCTCATAAATAGTGCCATCTTTCAACAGGATTTGATAAGTGTCTGTGACTCTCATTTTCCCATCATGCTCCATTCTAGTTTGTAAAAGCTTAGAATGTACCTGCACACAATTTTCCATAATGCCAAGTCAAAAAATTGTTTTGAATATAATTTACCTATTATCCAAACAAGCTGTTTTTCAAAATTCCATATAAAATGCAATTAATTTTCAAATTATAATGCTAATTTAGCAATCACTGTAAGAAGGCGCTGTTCAAGTTCTACCAGTTTAATGCCACTTTAAGCCTCGGAAACTGAGAGAATTTAGTAGTCAATAGGTTAACAGCCTACAGACAAAAATATGTGCTATGTATATGTGATATGGGTTTTATTACACACAGCCTTGCTCATGCAAAGTCATGGTCAATATATTAACTCAAATAGTATTTAAATACTATGGCCTTTATTCTACTACACTTTAAACATGACACTGGATTTAATATCGGTCTAAAGTTGAGTCTACAAATTAAGATCTACCGAACATGCTTTATATAGACCCAGCATTTGGTTTCATGGTATTAGTAGAACACAGAGCTATGCACAATGGGTGACCTGATATTTTCACTACCGACAGTTGCTTCAGGCTTTAGGTAAACTAAGGAAAAGTATATATATATATATGTTTTTGCTTTAAGGTAGAAATACACATAAACTGTCCCCAGTATGGCACTGTTTTGGAAATTTTAAATTTGTAATGCAAAAATTGGCGCCAGGACAAACTTGGCATCGCTCTTGTGCCGAGTCAGCCCAGATCCACTCATGGAACCATCACTATGTGGGGTTGCGTCAATTTTGACGTTGGTGAGGAGCTCTTAAGTTGAAGAGGTAAAAAAAAACAATATAATTCGCAAAATCTTGGGAAAATATTTCCTTCTACATTTCAGGATGATAAAATATCTGATTTCATGCCAGATTCTTTTATAGGATCTTTATCATCTTGATCAAGTGAAATTTTCAGGCTGTTTTGGGCTGGCTATCTTGCTCCTTTCCAGCACACATACATGTATGTGCTAGAGATCACACATAGGAGGAAATTCTTTGTGGTATAAAGGTACATGTATGGAGTGCGAGGTTATCTACACAATAACTTTGCATCATGCAAGATCAAAGTAGGCAACAAATATAAGGCATGCTCAGTCTCTCATTGTGCAAGCCTCAATACCGACCTCTGCTGTTGTTACAGTAGAAAAACACACTACTACAGTATGTCTATGGTGTGAAAATAGTGCAATATTGCATACTGCATGCATACATTGACATGCAGCAATGAATGAAGGCTGAACTGTGAATATGTCTGCTGCCCTCTCTCATTGTGAGACTTGCATGTTTATTCTCATGTGCAGAATGGAAGGGGGGAACTTTAATTGTTCTGTTTTAATTTTTATTACCATACTTACTGGATATTTGAAAAGTCTTTGTTCTAATTTATGCTTAGCTCCAACTTTAAAAAAAAAAAATACCAAATGTTTTTTCCTTCTTGTAATCTTCTGTGTATTTAAGATCAGATCAAATTTGAATTTCATTATTTGTTTGTTATTTGATATTCTGATATTTGAGAAGGATAGATCTGAAAAATTTCTAAATCCTTGTTGATATGTATCATTCATTAAAGAAGAAAAGGAAGAAAAGGAAGAAAAGGAAGAAAATGCTTTATTATTGCCTTTCTGGTAGATACATGCACATGTATATCGACTCAATACATTACATGCTGCAAAATGTACACTGTACATTTCAGCATGTTTGTTGCTGTTACAAGAATAGCCATTGTTTCCAGTAGTTTCACCATAATAATTTTTAAATTAGCACCTTTTAAAATCTTTTATAATTGCCTATTTTAAATCCATATAAAAGAACCAAAGATTTTCATTGCATATAGTGCAGGATTTACAGCAGATTATCTTTATGAAACTAATCTTTAGATGTTTTTTTAAAAGCTGTTTGGGTAACTTACTTTCAGGGTCAGAGAGTTGGTAGGACCCGCTGGTATTCCTGATGTATGGCGACATCATCTACGTGTGGGCGTATGTGTATACCCGCAGTAAAATAGTTTTCAAATGAAATCAAGTTGTTGATCATTTGTTGTGACGTTGAGGAAATGACCGTATGACTGAACTCTTGGGAAGTTCATTGATAAAAATAGTGAGGATATTTTTGTTGGCAATTCAAGATATTTTGAAGACCTTAACGTGGGTTTGAACAATACAGGAACAGAATTGGTGAACGTCAGAATAAACTAGCTTTGCGTACTGGTACTCAAATTGACACTGATGTCAGATATACATGGGCAAATCCATGCTATTTTGTCCCATACAGTACGTAATTGACAACATTTAAGATTTACGATTTTTGTTGTTTTTAAGCTGATACACCCTCTGTAGCCCTAAAAGAGCTTGGATCAGACCCAATAGGAAGTACAATTGATACCTTTGATGTCAATTTGTGTTTATGATACCATAATACATGGTAACGTATGGGACATTAAAAACACCAAGGATTTATCGTTCTGTGATAACTCCTTGAAAAGACCAAATGCCTTCGACTTGCTCATTTTTCATTTCTCTCGTACATTCTTCAGACAAATTGGTGACTTTATATTTAATTTGGAAAACTGCAACAAAGAAAAAAATTGCTTATTTCTTGTAATTCCCAATACCTTATCACCACATTGGAAACATTTTCCTCTTTTACACGAACATAAATAGTAACTACTGAAATAACCCTTTAGAGACATTTTGTGTTTTGGCTCAATAACTTTTGATTTACAGCTCTAAAACTCATACAAGATACATGTACATGAGTAGAAAGAGCAAAAATGCCTGCAGACACTATGTTCATTTTTGTTGCCTGACCAGCTTGCGTATGATGCTGGGCAATAAAAAAACGAGAATAAGCTTTAAAATCCTTCAATTGGCAACGGATTGAGAGGTTCAAAACCATTGCTTTTTTATCAAAATTGGCAATGTTTTGTAATTCAACAAAATCTATACCCATGTATACTGTTTTTAAAGACATTACACCTAATAGAACCATGTAGCACTAAAAGAAAAATATCACTCTTGCCAATTTGAAGAACAAAATGTCGTCAGTTTTACCCTTAAGTAATTCCTGTCCTGAAAGCGTTAAACTTGTCAGAAATGGATCTCTTGAGAGATGACTCGGTGAACATTTCTGAAAGGTAATGTTAGAATGAACATAATCTGGACTTTCTGATTTTGACATTTCCAGGCTTGATGTGTGATAATATTTACCAATGTGAACATTGTAATGCAATTATGGTCTGTGTGTGGAGGTGTGTTTGATTATCTTGTTCAGCCCCTGATCAAAAGTACAGCTGTGCTGATGATGTCATTCAAGGGCCAGACTTACAAATGACCAGGAAAGTGAGGTATCGGGACTACTGAAGGAAGGGAGGGGGTGTAATACCTGTCACAGCTGATATTTGCTCTCTTTATCCAAGGCTTGACACTTAGTGAAATATGTGACAAAATTGACCAATTACATTTTTCTTGTTGTTGTTGTTGGTTGGCTTGGACTCCTTTGGTTGGCCCAGATTAACAGTAATAATTGCAATGTTTCTCATTTTGTCTTTGTGTAACTATTGTTGATTCATTTTTGCACTGACTGTTGCACATACAGGTACACGTAAAATATATATGTATTCTTTCTCTCTTTAACTTACTCTGTCTTTATTAATCTCTCTATTTCACTTTGTCCTATCTCTCTGTCTCTCTCTCTCTTTGCATCTCTCTTCCCCTCTTTCTAATGTAGATCTGTATTCAAGGCCTTTCCTATAGGTTGCAAATCACATGGAAAGGAAGATAAACTAAATTTTTCACTTACATGTTAACACATAAATTTACAAACAGAATTTTTAGGTTGCCCAACATGGGCAACCACTAATTTTGTCTTGCTCTTTGAATGTTTGGTTGCCCTAAAAAGCAGTTTAGTGGCCTCTGGCGCTGGGCCACTACTTGTGTTGAGCCTCAAGTGCTGTATTTGTTGCAGAGCTCTTGCTTCACATTTATTTGGGTTGCCAGCAAGGCAACTTAACAGTCCCTTAGGTTGCCTTTTTGCTGGCCGATGGCATTTTCATCTGGCTCTTGACAGATGATACTTGTTACTAAATACACTATCTCAATCCTCTCACATTTATCACCCAAATTGCATTTTCTTAAACTGATATTTCTATGATAAATATTTCTGGTTTAAAACAGAGGGATACTTACCACTGCTAAAAGGCATTGCCCTTTATAGTGGAAGTGCCATCAGCTGTGATAGTACAACATTCACCACTTTATATATGTTGGTTTGGCACAGAGAGTTCTGTCAAATCTACACTACAGGAAGCAAGAGATCTCAAAGTTGCTTGACTACTTTGTTGTTTGCCTGATAGAAAGGTGCAAAGAAATTCATGGCCAGTAGATGTCCATTTCAAGAAATTCTTAAGTTTTTGACTATTCTTGGACTACTTCTTGTAGATGTACACAACACATTTCAGTTCTTCTATCACCTAAAATGCAGTGGGTTATTCAATGTACATGTAATTTCTGTATATCAATGATTCATTGTTTCTTTCCAAAACAGATAGTTTAACATTTTGACCAAATTTGTTTTTGTACCCTTCTGTCGTGCACATAACCACTGAAGGAATTGAATAGATAATTTTCGACACCCTTTAATTCGACTGCCTTCCTTTGGGCACGGGCCACTAATCACCAAGGCTACAAATTTCTTGGAAACTATGATCTAAAATATATACTCAATTTGCTTAATCCAGCTTCACACTACAAACAGGAACCATTATTGCGCTTTTTCGGTGGAAAAGGGAATCAAGTTACAGAAAAGACGAAAGAATATAAAAGGTGAACAGTTAGCAACACTATTTTGAGATAATCGCAATCCAGTTTAACCTGATGTAAGCCCCACTGGCAGGATTTATTTGTAATCACCTCTCTGCATAGATTTAGCAATTTAGCAAATTACTTCTGATCATAACAGTTATCTTCCCAATGATTTAATTATGTCCACAACCCAGAAGCTGTCAGGGGAGATCATTTCGTTCACGTTATGTGCCAATTCAAGGTAATATGAATAAGCCATTGCCAATCTGGTAGCTTAATTCACACATTAATCTGCAACCTAAGAACTTAATTTCCTTTGTAAAATATTTGGGAAAAGAAATGAATATCAAGTGCATCTTTTGTCCAAAGTACACATCGTACATATTCACCAAATATGATTGAAAAATCATTTGTCACAATTATTGTAGAATTAAATTAGAAGATGTTTTCTGAAAGCTATACTGATAAGCCCTGTTTTAGAGCTCATGGTGCATGTGTGAACCCAAATTTGAATAAAATATAAAAGTCCATGAAATAGAAAAGAAAGAGCATCAAGCCACTCCTCGTCATGCAGTACCCACACACCATTCAAAGACAGAATCTGCATCAAGTCAGTCTTGAACAAGCCAAGACTCAAACTGATTTAATGACATACTACCTTTTGCCATCAAAGTTGAGTGTTAAGCTCAGCTTATCCTGATCATATTGTGGGCGATCTTTCACTTAAGTTGGGTGTCCATTCTTTACTGATGGTCGACATCCTTTGGTTTGGGAGATGAATCAAAACAAGTCTGAGAGAGAGCCAGTTTTGGACTGGACCCAATCAAAATGAGTCATGGAAGATCGCCACTCGTCTCTTCAACGCTTTAAAGGGTTAGTTGGATTCTGGTAAGAATGCAGTTTCATAGTGAAAGAAAGTGTCTGGAAATTATTGGGAAAGGTCGATTAAGTAGTACATATTAAGAATAACAGACTATTGAGAGGATTTTGAGTCGTGAAAAAAGACAATCTTTCTGAAAATCACTGACAGTGAGAATACACTGGACACAGTCACACAGATATATCAATATATGGGACTACACATCCATCAGGCATCAAAATTGGTCTGAAACTCCTTCAAGTCCTATTTGGAATATGAAAGGGTTTTAAGAGCATTCATTTTCCTAACGTATGCAGGGAATAATTTACCTGGTATAACATAGAAATTTGCTACGTATTTTGGGAATGATTGCTACACACATTTACAGATGTGTAGCTGTTTGCTACATGTACATTGAACAGTGTAGAATTTGAAACAAAGTATTAAAATTTAAACAAAGTATATTAAAATTTCAGGAGGTAAATTATTTCTATGACATTGATACTCCAGTATTCTTCTACATAACAATAAAAAGAAAGAGAAAGTTCATAAATATATATTTTTCATCTTTACCAGAACTCCACTCTCTCTTTAAAGCTCTTGCTAAGAATCACGGAAGAAGACAAGATTTAGAGAGTGCAATGAGAATTTGATCTCATTATTACGTTTCAAGGTCGACGTCTTCTTTCATTTCAGTCTCGATTCTACCTCCCGCTTGTTGTTATTTGTGTATTTGTGCTATGTCATGCCCTGATGCACTTTTGTGTTCCTCGACTGCCCTCTGATTGTTTCATAGGTATCATGGGAAGTTTATGCTGCGCTTGAAACATTGAATGAATGAATTTTATTGACTTCTTTGTCTAAAACGAGTCATTTTGAATCATCGGTATTACATGTATGCTTACCGGTAGTATTAAATTTAGTTGACCATTATCTGTTTTCCAATCTTGATAAGGACAGTTGTGGATGCAGTATTTCTCTGGCCAGGAGAAGGAGGGGCGGGGAGAGGGGCACAAGTCCCCAAAATCTGTGACAAGCAATAGCAACAACAAAAAACTCATTACATTTTTCGTGCTTTTTTACTCCAAATTCTCTGACAACCCTCCCCCACTAAAAAAAACAACATGTTGGTTTGTCGGTTATCACATTTTCAGAATCTAAAAGTGCCCCCTGTACCCTTAGATCCACCACTTCAGGTCTTTTCAAACTTGAAGTGCTCATACATGTATACATACATTTTTCTAATTTTTCAACATTTGATTTCTCCTTAGAACTAAGTTGACTTCTTCAATACAAGCTGGTTCCCATTTATAATGTATTTTCATGAGTTCTTCCTTTAAAAATGTTGTTAGCTCTTTGATGAATGTCACATGCATGGTTGATAATTTTAGTTTCATATTTTTAGATCGTATTGTGGGGTCCGCTTTATTTAATATTCTTTTATACATGTAGTTGTACACTCTCTAATGAAAGAAGGCTTTTTGAACAGATTTAACCACAAAAATGAAGATAAAGGATTAAAAGGAAGCAACTAATTAGGATAGTGTGGGGTCCGCAGGAGACTGTTTGAACATTCTAATGCAAGTATTAACTCTTCATGTTTGAGATTTTCTAATAAATAAAAGTTGGTAATTTGCACAAGTTTGTACACTAATATATTCCAGTAATTAGATGACTTCCAATTCGTAGAGAATTTTGAATGAAAGTTGCCTTAAAGAATCCTTCAACAGAAATTTGAGATCTTTTGGAAAGCAGTGTCTGCCAAGCTCCGTTATTGGCCAGGCTGAAAGTGACTTGTGAGGCCCCATTCACACCTATATTTGAGTGCTCTTTTAAAACCTAATCAGGCTTTATATTATACATTATTAAAGGGAAATCCAACATTAATGGCAAGTTGCTTTGAAAGAAAGAGGAAAAATCAGAGAAGCAGATTGGTGAAAGTTTGAACGAAATCGGACAAGCAATAAGAAAGTTATGAATTTTTGAAAGTTGTAATCACTATACATATGGGAATTTCAAATTGGCCGAATAGGTAATGTCACTGTGATGTAGCTGTGGACAACTCCGCCATTCGCTCCAACACACAAAATGACTAAAATGTCACTTTTATCAAAATGTATTACTCAGTAGGATCTTTTTCTTTCATGAGGACCTATAACGATATGCTATCTCCAATATATTTTGAGTACTGCCCTGAGGGTCAAAGCGCCTTGAAAAAAAACGCAAATTAATGAAAATTTTGTGTACGACAAACAGGAGATTTGTCCACAAAAATGTCACAATCGACTCGCCAAATTGGCAATTTGAGATTCGCATAGATGTAGTGATCTCATTTTTCAAACATCCATAACTTTCTTAGTCCTTGTCCGATTACTTTCAAACTTTCACCATCTTGTTTTTCTTATTTTTCTGCTTTCACACAAATCATCTTATTACCAAGGTTGGATTGCCCTTTAAGCCCGGAAAATAAAATTCTGGCTAGGTCCTAAGGAAAATGCTTGTTATATCAAAATTAAATCATATTCAATGGATAAAGAGTAACAAGAAGCTCTGATGGGACACATTGTTTGCTCTCAACTTTTGCTTTCTGAGCCCAAGATATTTTTGGCTGGGGTCTGTGGAATTGGAAAATACATGATACTAAAATTGAAATTGTATCCAATGAGTTAAGAGCGTGTGTGAAAAAGCTCTGATGGAAAATCGTGTATGCTTTCTGACTAAGCATATGATCTCTGCTTGTATTTATTCTTGTTTTATTACATAGTACGCATAGAAGCGCTTTTAAATTATGGCACCATGCCGCTAGACTGCTGACCAGAGGTACAGCAGCTAAAACCTCAAGCTGGGCCCTTCTTTAGTGCTGCCCTCTTGTGTCCCACCCCCCTCACCCTCCCCCTCCCCCTCCCCCTCCCCCTCCCCCTCCCCCTCCCCCATGCTTCAATATATTTTCTGAAAAATGGGGTATTTATGGGGGAGAACACAGAAAAAAAGGTAGAGGTACTGCCGTTGTATTTCTTCCAAATCCTGTGTTTATTATTTCGCAGCAACGTACATGTAAGAACACGTTGAGCGCATTTATTATGGCAATCCCATGAAGAGCTATCTTACCGTCGGTATTGATAACAGGGTCTTCATCTTCGCAGGAAGTCTGCGAGGATGGGAGTGCATAAGGATGTCGTTTATCAAGACCCATTTTGTGAATTACCATCGTCAAAATGTGTTTCAAGCATTCCTCAAAGCTGGGGAGCTGACTGGCAGCGGGCCAGGCTGAAGCGTTATGGTGCTCTTTCAGGTTGGCTTATTTTGACGGAAGAAGGATGTCAAGCGCTCATCATCTTGAAGAAAAAATCCCGTCTTGGTAAAATGATATGACTGGTCGAAGGATGTTATTAGACTGTTGTAATGTGGCTAAAATCATCAGCTATATAAATATTAGATTATTTTTCAATATTAGAACCTTTAATTCAAAGTTTAAAACTGTTATGGAATCAATTCCTCTGAATGTGTGCATTCGGTTCATTATAAGTACATTGTGAGATAAAATCATCAAAATTTCCTCCATTGCGTCTTCCCTGTTTGGATTTTGAAGCTTTCTTCACAGCTTAGTTATCTACAAAACTTTCCCTACTTTGATAGTTTTCTTCTTGACTCTATGGTTAGTGGTTTGAGACCTTCAAAGTTCAAAACCAGTCATCAATATCATCTTCTTGGAACCAGGAGGGGACTACCCTGTATCATTTTACACAGATATGATTTGTGTATATCTCTCAGCAGACACTATGTCCTTCTCCACCTTTTTACTGACATTTGTGTTTACCGTACTTCTCTGTTTCTGAATTTGTGTATTTCAACCAACAACTTGGTTTATGGGCAGATCCAGAGGGCTTGGGGGGCTCACGGGGTCCAATCCCCCTTTTTTGGTGAATTAGATCCCTCTCTTTTGGCTTGTTACTCCTTTTTTACCATTGTCTCTTTGTCAGAGATTCTGGGGGGTAATCAGTCTTTTCCCCTGATGACCTTTTTTTCCTTCTCCTTTTTCCTTGTCAGAGGTATTATGGGAAATCAGACCCATGTTTTAACATTTTTGTTGTTGTTTTGTTGTTGTTGTTGTTGTTGTTGTTTTTTTTTTTTTTGGGGGGGGGGGGGGGAGGGGGGCTGAAGGCTGTAATTCTTTTGGATTGAACCTCCCCCCCCCCTTTACAAAATCCTTTAGCCACCCCTGGGGACATTCAAAACTATTCTTATTCAGACAGTGGTACACGTAGGGTCACTTGACAATCAAAGAAAATGAGTACGAATCTCGTCTGTCATTGATACATGGGGCCAGAGAGGGAGCTAGCAGACATATCGAATGTTAAACCCAATCTAATGGTCTCCGTTTTGAGAAGGTGGAGATTGATATGCCAGTATCATGTAGGAAAATAAACAACTGGAAAGAAAGATAGATATATAAGCAAAAGATGATAATCAGCACAAATCTAATGTCACTATCTTTGTCTGGGTCTAGTAAATGGTTTCAGTTATTTCAATTATTTTTCTTTAAATGAATGAAGTGATGAAGAGATGACAGAGGAATCTTTCTTAGATGAAAGATGCCTGAAGCAATTGTTTTTTTTTCCTGGTTTTATAATGTGTTGAGGAGTCAGGACAAGAGTTTTTTTAAAGGCTGAATGATCAGTTTTTCTTCTTCAAATTGGCAATGGTGATATTTTTTCAATTTATTTTGATATATATTTCTACTAAAATATTGGTAAATTGACAAACTATGACAAGTTGCCAATTTTGTATGGAAAAACAGACATGATTTATACTGTTCGGCATGTTGCCAATTTGAAGACTTTCATCAGGCCTTCATACAATCAGGTACCCATGACATACATACATGTACATGTACATGTATGGGCACCAAGAATCCGGGGCTCATAAAATTTCTAATTTTAACAGGGGGCTCATGCATACAGAGTGCAAAAATCTCAGTCCCCCCCCCCCTGAAAAATGTTAACTAATGCGGTGCCTGCTTAGATGTCTTAGATGATATTGTGTTAAGAAATTTTAACTCCTATTGCTCATGCATCTGATACATACTGTACACTACAGATATTTTTAGGGCTCTGAATCAAACATTACTGAGCCAAACCACAAAATATAGGCAATCATCCTGAATGGGATTACACTTTACTTTCTCAAGTGGATTGCCAAAATTTGAGATGTCTTCGTGTATGACGAAGGAAAACTTTCAATTTCTTTTGCCAAGACAAAAAATATAGTATTAGTCTCTCTATATAGTATAGCATTAAATCCAAGAAAAACAAACCTTTTTAAAAATCTGATTTTTCAAAAAAGAATTTTTATGTGAATATATGACAGATATGATGTTTTTTAACTTGAGTTTACAAAATGCATCGTAGATAAAGGGAAACAAACGAGGCAACTAAATCTTTTTACATGCATATAAATGATTATCACTTTCTCGGAACTTTGTAAATATGCTTTGTTTCAAGCATTTGAAGACAGGAGTTGTGCACAGTCCAATCACTTTCATAACTTCAACTTTTAAAAATATACATGTAATAGGCTTTTAACATTTGATTTTTTTTAAACCTGTACTATCCTTTAATCCCGGACTATCCTTAACACTGGACTGTTTTTTTTTTTTTTGCTGTTCTCATTTGCAGTTTTATTCCTGTACTATCTCCCTAGCCAGAATGCTTAGCCCCACCTTTTTACGTTTAGCCCCACCAAAGGGCTAACCCTGCTTTTTTCTAGGGCTAAAATAAGCTTGTACTATTGTTGAGCTAGCCCGCTTTGGTAAAATGCAATGTGAACCGAAAGTGGGCTAAGCTTAGTACCGTACTATCGGTGGGGCAAAATCCTCGTTTAGCCCCAACGATATTACGGGACTAAGCAAAATTTTGTGTAAAACGCCTACAAGAGAAGGGAATGTATATATGGATGCAGACAACCAATATACATTACAGGAAATAAGCTTTAAAATGTTTTGGCAGTTCTTTGGCCACATCTTTCCAAGACATTTCAGTCTGTTTATCGTTTGAACTATTAATAGTGATATTATCACCTCAGCGATAAAAACTAAGCAGTTTTAATAGAAATTCATCAAAAAAATGTGTTTTCGCCCTTCTGATAGTCTAATGATAGACAGCAATTATTTAAAGGCTAGATTGATCACATTTTGTTCTTTAAATTGGCAACAATATTATTTTTCTTTTAGTGCTACAAGGTTCTAATAAAATGTAATGTCTTTAAAAACAACATACATGGTGAGGAACTTTGACAAAAAGTTGAAAAAGTTGCCAATTTTGATTTTGTTCCCTATTTTGAACATCTCAATATGCTGCCAATTTAAGGATTTTATTGCAAAACTTATTTTCCTTTTTAACTTGAAATTCCTGGCATCAAACGCAATATGGTCATGCAACAAAAATGGACGCAGTGCACGTACGGGCACATCGACTAGTCTAATCACAAGTCGCTTTACATTTATTGAGAGTGTATTTAAACTTGCAATATCTGTTTAGAATACAAATATTTGTTGCACATATTTTGAATATAGCATTGTGAGACGTAACATCTAACATACAGAACAAAATATTTGTCGGTGATTGGCAACCTTTAAAATTCATGTCATATCGTGCTGTTCTCTAATGCTTCCCAGACGGTGATTGTAGCATTCAAAGTTCGGTAAACCCTTTCAAGATCTTGTTGATATTCTGTCACCATGCAGACGCAGCAAAAACAGAGAAAATTGACTTGGAAATGTTTTGGATATGAGCTTCAAGAAACAATCTCGGACATTATGATGATGGATGTGCGGTGGATTGGGAATACAAGTCCACTGTAGTCATTTGCGGATTGAGGAGGCACAACTTGCCTATTGCTCCCCTTATAAAACCCCAAATTGTATAACTTCAATACAAAAAAAAAAGAAAAAAGAATGAGCCCCACCCCTCCTTTTTAAATTTTGAATCCAAAGGCCCCAGAATAATCTTAAACCCCCTTTATTTGCTTGTCAGAGATTTTTTCAGTAAATTAATTAGCAGCTAAAAAATCTGATACCTTTTTGTATTTGTGTATTTCTTTTTGCTTCTTAGATATCCTTAATGAAAACTTGGGCCTGCAAGACCTGAAAATATTAATTTATTCATTTATTTTTTTTGCTTGTCAGAGATTTTTTTGATTTGTGTGCCCCCTGCCCCCTTTTCACAGAATTCTGGATCTGCTCTGGATTGCAGCCGTGTGGTGCTTGTACATTTATACACGTCCTATTTTATGATAACACTTTATGATGTTTGCCTATAAACACAGCTGATTTGTTCTGATTTTATATGTTTTGATTCCAAGATAATATAATAGCAGAAAAACAATATTTCTCATTATTACATATATAAGGCATTTTAGCGGCGCATTAAAAACGCATATTTTTGCCGCTTGATTTGCGCGTGTAATATGAGAGGATATTGCACGGAACGCTGAATTCCCCATAGGCTACAAGTACTAAACTTGCTGTGCAATATTTTGCCATATTTTGTCTGGTCTGTTGCGTGCTCGCAAATAATGCAACGCGTACACACATACGCACATGACGTCATAAAGAGGTTAAGTCAAACTTGTGTGATCACAATGAAGTATGATGAGGGGTTCTATTAACTGAATGTGGTTGGTTAATGATTTTTATTAAAGACCTTGGATCGTCGCAATCCATGGGCCTGACTAGTTGGCCTGACTCGGGGAAATTCGGATACAATCGGGTCCAATCGTGCGCTACCGAAGGAATGTTATTGCCGGATTCCTCGCGCGATCGTTAACTCGAATCCCTCCATACGCAACCGACCAATGAGATTCAAATACTGGAATAAAGAATGCGCGATCTTGTTTACTCAAATTGGGGTCAATGTGCGAACTTTTATTAGCTGCGCACAATAAATTGAAGTCGCTTTGAACTTTGATCCAGAGAAAGGAGCAGCCGACTGTAAAAGCGCCCATACATGTAGATTGCGACGATCCAAGGTCTTTAAGTTCTAAATCATTTTCTTGTAGGGTATAGATAATAATAATTATATTGGATGGCTTTTCATGGAATACCAGAAAATATTACACTCGTTATGGCCAATATTGCACTCATCTTCGATTCGTGCAATATTGGCCCTAACTCGTGGAATATTCTCTGGTATCCCATTCAGAGCCATTCAATATAATATAAATATTCAAGTTGCTTTTATAAGAAATGTACTTTTCCAAAAAAGTGGGATTAAGATTGAATAGTTGTCTTATTTTAACAAGTGTCCAGGAAAGATATCTTCATACACTGTAGCTGCATTTAATGTATATTATAATGATTATCATCTACAGTATAATGACATGAAAAGTAATTCCTTTTAAGCATATATACACTAATAAACACCATGATTGATATGATACAGCAGTTCAGAATATAGATTTTTTTTCATGGATACTTGTTAACTTAAAGATCACATTACAAGAAAATTCCATCAAAGTAAATATTGGCTTAATACTTTTTATTGCATATATGGCATAAATTAAACAAGGTTATCCAAATTCAACGCTTGGAAACATTTGAAGTAATGATTATTATCAATTATAAAACGGTAAAATACAGCCCCCGATATAGCAGCTGAAGAGTTCCTCGAACGCTGCTGAGATGTGTGACGACACACCAGGGCCCAGTCCTGTCTAAGCAGACGATGTCCCATAACATCTTACACATTATTCAGTGCCTGTTTTGTCATCTCCTCTTCACTTATTTCTCTTATTTGACTAGCGTCAGTCTTAATGTTAGTCTGTTGCCTCACTCTTAACTTCGTGTATGGTATTATTTTGATGAAAAATGTAGCGTTAAAAAAATAAAGTAATCAGTCACTTGTAAACAAAATAAGACGCCATTGTATTTTCAGCTGCTTGCACCGGGGCATGTTCGGCGTGTCAAGAGGGAACGAATACCATCCGTGCTATTATTCGGAGCGCTTTTCAATTTGAAAATGGGGTTTATTTCATTGATCATTGACCCTTCTCCTGTGTATTTACAATAAAACGGTTTTAGTTATCAGAATCAGTTTCACTTTCCCTTTTAGAATGGTGTGAAATAAGGTCATGTTTAAATATACCAAACTCTTTATAATTTGATAAATAATTGCATTGCAATTACGTTCATTCATTATAGGACGTCGTCTGCTTAAGCAGGATCGATCCCTAGTGTGACGACATCAAAACATCGCTATATTTCTGGCGAATCCTTGGATATTCCAGATGCATAGAAGAGCTTTTATTTATGTTGTTTTTATAATCATCAGATACGCAGTTGACATAAAACTTATACGATTGCCATCTGTAAGCTTCCCAGTTTCTAGTGATACATTAATTGCCATATTTATGATTTTCTTGTAATGTGATCTTTAAGGCTATTGAATCATAAGCAACTCTTTTTTTGCATATACCTATTTAACAAACATTTCCCCATCATTTCCCCTCTCTATTCAAATATATGGAAAAAATAAATAAAAAGAAGGAAGAGAGAGAAAAGGAGGGGAAATAATGTGAGAAATATATGAATTCCTCTCTCATGTAAATGTCATCCACCTTGTAAAATCTCCCCCCTCCCCATATTTTGATCCAACCTATGCCACTTCACTCACTGTTGTCCTCCAGTTCTTCAGCTTTGCATGTATGCAATTCATTTGTTATGTTATCAATTATTTTACTTCTATATTTTTCCCAAAGAGCATATCTTATAATGTCAAAATTGTTTACTTCCATGACTTTTGATGTCTTGTAAACAGGAATTCAGAGTAAATCCCTCAAGTCCCGTTGGGATATAGATGCAGCCATCCTGATTTTTGTTGCTGTTTTTTGTTTTTGTTTACAGTCTTGTGTACCCCTCCTCTGCCCCCACTTCCTTCTCTCTCTCTCTCTCTCTTTCTCTCTCTGTCTCTTGCAATTCTCTCTGTTGCTCTCTCTGGCCATTTTGTTCTTGAATTATGTTTTGTTCTATCATCTATTTCTCTGTGCATCCTTACTATAATTTGGCTAATGTGTGTGTGTGTGTGTGTCTGTCTGTCCGTCCATTTGTTTGAAAGCGGGGGGGGGGGGGGGGGGGGGGGGGTGCACGGCCCGGATGTGCCCCCCCCCTAAATCCGCCACTGATCTAACATACACAGGTCTGTCAATATTGTTATTTATATGAATGGAAACTGAATATTGTATTCTAATAAGTAGAAACCAAAACATGAGTGCAAGCCCTACAAATCTTATCACTTTTCATCACAGCAGCTTAACCCTCTGTCTCTCTTTCTCTCTCTCTCTCTCTCCTGTATTCTTTATAATTTCTATCTATCCCCCTGCATGCCTTTTTTTCTCTCTCTCTCTCTGTCTCTCTCTCTCTCTGTCTCTCTCATTTTTTCCGACTGGCTGTTTCTCACTCTCTCATATTTCCATTGTTTCTCTCTCTCTCTCTCTCTGTCACACATTTCCCCCACCATTTCCCACACCATTTCCCACTGTATCACTCTCTCACTTTCTCTCTCTCTCTCGCTCTCTCTCTCTCTCGCTTCTCTCAACATTCAACTATATATGATTGAGCATCCTTTAATTTGAGAACTACAAACAAATGCAAAATGTTGTACATTGTAGGGTACATATTTATACATTTATTTTCGACTTAATACATGTAGCCTAATGATAACATTTTTGTATTACAATAATTGCTTCTTGACTGTTACTGAATACACCGTGTTACAATACATTTTTTTCCATTCTATAGTTAGATTTTGATTTCACTCTGCAATGATATTGAAGTTCTTCCCCTAGTTTAACCCCTAATGCTAATTAAATTAAACATATCTATATTTAAAGAGAAGTCTGCTATGAATCAATTGTTCAAATATGTTTCATCAACAAACTAATTTCCTTTCAGTATGAATGGGTACTTGGGCTGTACATAGGAGAAGACCACAACGTTCCCATGGTGCCAGGAGTAATTTTTGCTAGTCCTAATAAATCTTGCTGTGTTTAGGTCTAACTTTCCCTTTCTATCTGCAGGATTTCATATTTATGGCTTAACCTCTTTTACACCAGGAGCATGATAATACAACTGGAAGAGTCTATGAAGGGAGTTTGCTAGGCACTTCAGAGGCATCCCTGAAGTGCCCTACTTAATCGCCAAGTATAAACGGATTAAACATTAGGGCATCCTAAAGTTAGAGCACTCTCAAAGGATGTTCAGGGCTACTTCAGAGGCAGTTCAGCAGCAGCGTATTTCTCAAGTCTGAATGGAACCTTTGTAAAACATGACTATTAAAATATTTAATCAAATCCAGGTCATATACAAACCTGTACAATCCTATATTTCTTTGAAATTGTGCACATTTTCTTGCAGTTTTCCGCTATTCTTAGCCCATTGATGTTAGATACACCTGACAAAATTTCAGCCACTATTATAATTCAGTGGAAATATTATTTGATATAGGGGGTGGAGTTTGCTATTTCAATGTAATGTTTTCCCCACCTGAAGTTGATGACCTTTCAAGGTTCAATTTTTCCCTGGGCACGAAAAGACCTTGGAAAGAAATTGGTAATCTGTCCATCAAATGAAGAGTTCATCTTCTTTCCATTTGTCTGTCTAGAAAAGTTTGATTCCGTGTTCAGACTAATAAAATTCATTGTACATACAGTACAGTATATACGATAAGTAATTTCTTTTTTCTAGTCTGAATGTGGTATGATGACAGGTACAACATTCAAGCATCGTTTTGAATGAAAACTTAATAAAGAATCAGGGTTGTGTGAATGTCGTTTTGCACAAAAACTTTATACAGGGGGTGAGGCTTGCCGTGTGTGTGTGTGGGCGTGTTTAGCCGTATGTCCGAGGACATTTTCGGACAGAGAACAAAAAAAAAAATCATGAGAACAATGGTCCTCGGAAGCCGGACAATAGTCCTCGAACGTCAAACAATGAATTTGTGCCTTATTCCGTCGACTGTCCGAGGACGGAGGAACAATAGAGGAACAATACTTGTCCTCGGAAGTAAAGCCATGTAAAGCTGTGTGTATGTGTGTGTGTGTGTGTGTGTGTGTGTGAACTTTGAAAGGGGATAAAGGCTAATTATAGGTCTATGAAATAATTACTTACAGATGCATGCCATCGCCACAATTGGCGTCATGGAAGATTTCCAGATTTTCATTAACTAAAAATGGTACCAATTAGCATGCCATGATGAACATACATGCACTTGTGAGGCTTTCTGACGCTGTTGGCTTTTTGAGTAAAGGGGCTGATCATAGATCAACTTTATGTTAATGATAACAATATGATAGGTCTATGTAAAGATATTGGATCAGAGAAAATTGGTGTTGAAGGCTCATTAGCATAAATCTCTGCTCGTTTTTTATGTTGACCATTTTTAACGCTATTGTTATATCGTCTGTTGAGTGCAAGAAGGGATTAACCCGGTGTTAAAATATATAAGTAAACGCCCTTCTGGCTCTTAACAGACGATATCGTTGAGAACGTTCACCAGATTTTAACTCTGGCTGTTGAGTCATTCTGTTTTATTCTGTTTCACCAAGGAAATGCGAGTTTATATTTCCTTGGTTCATGACACGGGGTGGTCACCTTTCTCGCACCTGTTACACACCTTCTGTTCACACTCATTAAGATTCTATGAACAGTGCATTGTTATAATGACATTCATTGTTACTGCTGATGGATTGCAGTGTATGTTAATCCAATCTATTACTAATTTTTTATGTATTTCTATGAAAAAGAGGGATTACCCCGGATTTTGATGGCTTTTGTCCTTTCTGGATCTAATTTTTGTTCTGTCTTCTATTCGTTGGAAGTGGCCAAAGCATTCAAGGTGACGGAACAAAATGAGTAATAGTACAGTGTTCTTATTTTCGGAGATCTTTATGTGAGCCTGATTGGTTAGTCACGGACAGACATTTGACAAATTTCGAAAGTTTGAAGGCCTGCAGACAATAAGTATTTAATTGCAGAGTGCTATTTTATGTTTCATTGTGAAGGGCATCACTGAAAATTGAAATTTGATAGAATTTGGTTGCCATGGTCGTCTACTAAAAATTAATCTATAAAATATTAAATGTCACGGATGGGCAAAATGCCTACTCTTAACCGATCAGGCTCATGTCCATCATAGAGTCTACCTACTTTCAAGAATAAATAGTTATATTTTGCTTTGTTTTGAACTACAACCTATACAGTCCTGGAAAAAAATATTTACATATAGACCAAGCTTTTGTTATAGAGATATACATGTATGCATATTATATTACGCATACAAACTGAATTTTTTTCTTTCTTTCTACCTTACATATCAAAACAATTGTACCCTGCTATTGTGGTATTTCATTTCCTTCTTACCATAGAAATAACGTTATTGGTAACCTTTCTTATCAGCTTTTTACAATTGCAAAATTTTGCTTTAATAGTCCCGTGTACTATCGGTGGGGCTAAATGAGGACTAAGCCCCACCGATAGTACAGGAATAAACTTAGCCCATTTTCTGTTCACATTGCATTTTACCAAAGTGGGCTAACTCCATGGTTATTCTAGCCCTGGAAAAAGGCAGGGTTAGCCCCACCAAAGGTGGGGCTAATTGTCAAAACATGGGGCTAAGTGCTCTGACTAGGGAGATACGGTAGTACGGGACTAAAACAGCAAATGAGAATGGCAAACAGAATAGTCCGGGGTTAAGGAGAGTACAGGGTTAAAAACCTGTTAATTTGGTATAATATTTTTCCCATGGCTGTAAGTTTACATTGATTTAAGTTTATTGATATCAGTTCACCATGCAGGTTTAACTTCAGGATGGAATTAATCATCCAAACTCATATTTATCTTACAGCATTCTTGGCTGTCTGTAGTACAATATTTCTATGAAGCTGATTGCATTTGTGCCAAAAAGAAAGTTATTACCCTTCCTCTTTGAGTGACTTGGTGCAAAGATAGCCAAGTATAAAATGAGTTTGGAGCCTAATTATGAGGTGAACTGGGGGGCGTTTCATCAAGTGTCTTGTCAGTGATTTTTACCGACAAATTTGCTCTCAGCCAATCAGATGCAAGGATTTCAGTAGCTTATAACAGTTGTTGCAACTTGTCATTAATGACAAGTTTTATGAAACAGGGCCCAGAAGTGCATGTAAACATTTTATGTAGTTGTAAATTCGGCATCGAACAATCAGTCTGGGAAGTCGGGAAGTCGGGAAGTCGGGAAGTATCGATTATACTAATGAATTAAGAATCTCCGTTTCTCTGAATCTCGGTAAGGGGTACGATTAGTTGCCAAGTAACCTATTTGGGCTTTCATGCTTAGGGAACTTCAGATATTGAAGTGGGTAAAGTAGAACAATGTTTTGGTACAAGAGATGATTTGATTAGTGATGTAACATAGAGAAATAGATCCTTTTTTTTTCACAATCAGTAGCATAACGGGTAAAAAAAAATTGTTGCTTATTGTGAAAAAAAAACTATTTCTCAAATAGATGGATTGGCAGCAGAGTAAGCCTACAAGAGGTTGATAGGATATTGCAGGGCAATACATTACCAGGGGTCTAGTACCAATAGACCCCTCAATTCTTTTTTTTTTTACAGGCATCTGGTCACTCTAGTGCACAATAAACCTCAGTGTTTTGATCTGGTCCCTTTGAACAAAAAGTTATTGTGAAGTCTTGGATGAGGGTTGGAATATGGAGCCCCTTTAAACATGCACCAGAATATCGTTTGCAGAGCCTTTGGGGAAAAAAATGTAAGGGGGGAGGGGCAGAACTCACTTGCCCCTTCCTTGTAAAAACAATGAACCCTGCCCCCCCCAAAAAAAAAAATCCCCTGTACTTAATTGAGCATTTAAAACAAGATGGTACTGAAAGTGCATTCTGCATTTGTTCCATTTCCCATCCCTGTTAATTTGGTATAATATTTTTCCCATGGCTGTAAGTTTACATTGATTTAAGTTAATTGATATCAGTTCACGATGCAGCTTTATTTTCAGGATGGAATTAATCATCCAAGCTCATATTTATCTTACAGCACTCTTGGCTATCTGTAGTACGTTATTTCTATGAAGCTGATTGCATTTGTGCCAAAAAGAAAGTTATTACCCTTCCTCTTTGAGTGACTTGGTGCAAAGATAGCCAAGTATAAAATGAGTTTGGAGCCTAATTATGAGATGAACTGGGGGGCGTTTCATCAAGTGTCTTGTCAGTGATTTTTACCGACAAATTTGCTCTCAGCCAATCAGATGCAAGGATTTCAGTAGCTTATAACAGTTGTTGCAACTTGTCATTGATGACAAGTTTTATGAAACGGCTCGGGGAAAAAAAATGTTGTAAGGGGGGAGGGGCAGAACTCACTTGCCCCTTCCTTGTAAAAACAATGAACCCTGCCCCCCCCCACAAAATCCCCTGTACTTGAGTATTTAAAACAAGATGGTACTGAAAGTATTTTTTTACTCCTCTGGAGGGGGGGGGGGGGGGGGGTTGGTGAGGATTGGGATGGAATTGAATCGGCCTATACTTTCCCTTTGTTTCCCCCTTCCTCCAATAACCATGTTGCATTCTGCATTTGTTCCATTTCCCATCCCTTGATTTGTTCCTTAAAAAGCAATTTGAAAACTTTTTCAGATCATTGATACCTGATACTGCCGTTCACCCCTTATAATCTAAGCCAGCGAAAACTGTGAATCAAACCCATTGGATTGACTAAAGACGGAATGATCTTCATCGGGTTAATGATGATTCATCTGGTCGCCAGAGAGCATCATGATGCTCTGATATTTCCATGATAACCAATCATTCTGAGATCATCGAATATGATTTGTGTGGCATGCCATCTGCCAAGCATTTCATAAATGATGTGTTTTTGCTCGGTTTACAACAAGACTTGTAGCGTGTGAATCGCCCAATGCATGGGTCACTCGGTGTCACACAAGAATGCCGTGAGATAGTCATCTTCTTCAGAATGTCAGGCAATTATCCTAATGTGATTGATACTGTGTAGTCTAATGATAAGAGGAAGATAGAGAGGAGATAGAAGAGGGGGAGCAGAGGGTGGGAGTCGGGGGGAGGAAGGGAGAAAGGGGGAGGAAGAGAGAGTTGGAGGGGGAGAGAACAGGGCGAGAGAAGAGGGTGAAAAAGAGACAGAGAGAGAGACGAAGACAGATAGGGAGAGAAAAAGAGGGGGAATAAAGGATGAGAGAGGGTGAGAGAGAGAGAGAGAGGGGGGGGGGGGGAGGGAGAGAGAGGGGAGGGAGGGAGAGAGAGGGGGTGTAGCTGAAAGATGGAGACAGACCGCGAGACGGACTGAAAGGATGATAAATAAGGAAGACATACAAGTACTTAAAACAAAAGGATGTAATCAAGGCACCAAAATGTACAAAGAAAAGAAGCTGACCCAAACCCTGTAAAACAATCTGCACTAAATATAACTGCGTCTCTAACACTTGGATATTGCAAAGGAGACGTCTTCAATTCTACTTTATGTCCTCAATGAAGATATGCACCTATCAATCTTCTTGTCAGTAATATGTTAGTTGGGGAGTATTGACAGATACCCAATGAATTTCCTATCATTTGAAACTAATTTGATATTGCATCTCTTCACTGATTCCATTTAATGATCTTCCTTGTCTACTTTCACTGATAGTATTATGACTGATATCCTTCCCTCTTTGCTCTCTGTCCCTAGATCCGGAAGGACCTGGAGCACTGGCAGGCCTTGTTAAATCTCTCAAAGGAGCGACTAGATTTTCTACCATTTGAAAACATTGTGATATTATTTCTCCTCAACGATTCTATGTAACAATCTTTCTCATCTACTTTCATTGATAGTATTACGACTGACATCTTTCCATCTTTGCTCTCTGTCCCTACATAGATCCGGATGGACCCAAAGCACTGGCAGGCCTTGATGAATCTCTCCAAGGAGCTCAAAGACCAGGGGCACCTCGACGCAGCCTACATCTTTCTCAAGATGCACAGTGACAAGATCTTCCAGTTCACAGCAACACTCAGACACGTAAGTAATCTGGAGTACATCGCCTGCAGAGAGCCAGAAGGGTGTTAACTCTAAGTCTGTGTGAAATGATGGGCATTAGTGCCATTCTGGTACTCAGCAGACATGTTTAGTAATACTTCCTTCCCCCACCCCATGAGAAAAGTCAAAGATTGAAGATTAAACAAAAGAAGAGTTGCTGGAGTTTGTTAGCTGCATTAGTTTAATGTGCATGATATAATGATAAGAAGCATTTACTTTTGACATAGATATAAGGCCAAGTAAAATTGATTCTTAGTTTCTCGTCAGGATTTTTCGAAAACTGTTATTTTTCCAAGATGGCCGCCGCACATACAAATGCTATTAGGCATGGCTTCCCGCTGTATTTATATTCTTCTTGGGTCCCTATAAACCCCCAAAAGGCATCAAGTTATAATTTTAGGGGTCTGCAGCAAAATGATGGCGGTTTAAAAAAAAAAAATGGCGGGCCCAAAAAAGGATGCAAGCGGGGACAAGAAACTATTTATTTGGCTAAAATAATTAAAAGGAAGATAAAATTTGCAAGAGACATATTCAGTTCTGCACTTCTTGATGAATGAAAAACGAGAACGTGGAAACAAGGTAAAATTTCTTCTATCTTTCTGCTTGTGTAAGTGGTAAATCCTTTGCCAAAGCTGCACCTGTTTCTGGAACTCTCTCCATTTGTACTTGAGAGGATTGATTGTATTTATTTACCAATAACAAGATACAGTACATTATAATATTTACAATATTTACAGGAAAACATCATATAATTAGATCATGGCAAAAACAAGGGAGAAGCTTGGAATCAAATGAAACGATAAAGCTAAGCTTAAAAAAGAAACAAAAAATACATGTGTACTTTTAATTCATAACTCAATTCCACCTCACTGTAGGTTATCTTTAGAGTGATAAACTGATAATTGTCTTTAAATTTTCAAATTCGATGTGTCTCAAATGAAGATAGTTTACATGTAGATCATATTTACATGGAGAAGTTATGATCGTATGGAATCAGAGTAAAATAATCAGTATTTTGGAAGTTCAGCAGCACTTTTGTTCTCTCATTTTGCATACAAGAAGCTGCATGTGTAATCATTATTGCAATTTTCTATGTCCTGGGTATTCATCCTAGCCAGTTTAGTACTAGTTCTCATAATTTTCTTTTCACCTTAAGTCTACATTTAGGAATTCATCAAATGAAAATATTTGTCCTCGTTATGCTTCCTCTATTTCATGTCCGATGGGTTGTGCATACATTTTTAACGATATATGTGTGTACATGTATTTTGTTCAACTTAAAGTTATTTTTTCACAGATCCTGAATCTTGAAAAGCATTTTTTCCTCTCTGCCTCTGTCTCACATAAGGCCTCTAACACAAGACACAAGACTGGATACAGAGAATGTATACGAAAGATGGAATTGATTGAAATGGAATGGAATGGAATGGAATGGAATGGAATAAAATGGAAAAGACTTGAATTGAAATGAATTAGATTGCATTGGATTGGATGAATTGAATTGAATGGAATGGAATAACATTGATTTGGATTAAAAGGAATTGAATTGAACTGACTTGAATTTGATTGTTCTTCTGTCCCCTCCCCTTGTCTCAAACTACGCCTCCTACACCAGAAATAGGACGGGAGACAGAGAATACAAAAGATGGAATTGAATTGAATTGAATTGAATTAATTGAACTGTATTGGATTGAATTGAATTGGATCGTATTGAATTGAATGGGATGGAACCTGTAATTAATATAAATTGAAATGAATTATTTAATTTCAATATGGCACGAAAAAGAGACATGATAACGAAGCTTTTCGACCTGCACTCATCAGGTTATCACGCAGGTATATAACAAATTACTTGAAATCAACTATATTATACTCGGTGAACCCGGACGCAACCCAGACGCCGTAATTTCAGAACAATCGCAAAGCTTGGACGAACTCCTTTTGTCTGCACAGAAGAGGTTCTTGCGATTGGATATAAGCAGCTTCCAGAAAGCGTAAATGCGCTGAGCTTCTGGCCCGGGACATAATTGAGAATTGATCGTCGGCATAGCTTTGTGCGCAAGCTGGATTGTTCAGCAAGTGGAGACCAATCGCTGAATCGCATTTGGCTATCTTTGGTCTGTTAGCGTGCATTTCAGATTTGCAGGCACGGACGGGCTGCGTGCGCTGATTGGTTGTACGGTTCCGAATAATCGAGGGAATGTGTTGTTTAATGCGATCAGCCAACCGCTGAGAAGTACGGCCCACGTACCTGGCATCGCACCGGCACTGAAATTGGTAAATAACATTACTCAAGTGGGGTGTGGGTAGTACATCCTTGCTAGTTGACGGTAGCATCCTGTGTGTAGAAAACACAATGTGTGTCGAAACCGCGTAATAGCAACGTGACACTGCGTGTTTGATCTGACTGGCGTATTTGTCAGATACCTTACCCCTCCAGGGTAGTTTGAGATACACGGGGCATTTGGCAGGTCCAAATCTGGTGTCAGATTTGGATTGTGCCTCCAGCGTCCGTGTTATGGTGCGAGATATAACATGCTCAGGGTAACCATTGTCAAGGAGGATAGTTTTGATTTTCGCGATTTCGGGAGCTAATTTGCACGCAGAGCAAATCCTATGGGCGCGGCACACTAAGTTTCTAATGAGCCCAATCTTGTATGAAGTTGCACTGTACGAGTCCCATCTCGTGTATTGCCCGGTGAATGTGGGCTTGCGGTAGACGGAAGTGATGAATTTCCCATCACTTCTCTCAACGAGAACGTCGAGAAATGGGAGCGCATTGGACAGTTCAATTTCACATGTGAATTTTAGCGCGGGATGGAGCTGGTTCAGTTGTGTAAGGAAAACCTCACACGCTGCGCGGTTATCAAAAATTGCAAACGTATCATCAACATACCGACAATACACATGTGGGACTATATTAAGATCGGTGGCGTTCTGTAGCAGGCGCATTTCATGAAAGCCAACAAAGATGTTAGCAAGCGCGGGGCCTAATGGGGATCCCATAGCCACACCATCTATCTGTGAATACATCGTATCATTGAAACTAAATTATTTAATTGTTCTTCTGTCCTCTCAACTGTCCAAATACAGGCCTTTTGCACCAGACAAAAGGCCAGAGACAGAGAATACAAGAGATGGAATTGAACGAAATGGAATGAAATTGAATTGAATTGAACTGTATTACATTGGATTGAACTGAATGGAATGGAATGGAATAAAACTGAAATGGATTGAAATGAATTATTGAATTGTTTTTCTGTCTTCTCAACTGTCTAAAAAAGGCCTCCTACACCAGACAAAAGACTGGAGATGGCGAATATGAGAGATGGAATTGAATGAAATGGAATGAAATTAATTGAATTGAACTGAATTGGATTGAATTGAATTGGATCGTATTGAATTGAATGGAATTGAATGGAATAACATTGAATTGGATTGAATGGGATGGAACAGAATTGAATTGAATGGTATAGAATAGAATTGACATGAATTGAAATGAATTATTGAATTGTTCTTCTGTCCTCTCCCCTGTCTAAATCTAGGCCTCCTACACCAGACATAAGACCGAAGACGGTGAATACGAGAGCTGGAGAGCTGGCAAAGAGCTCATGACGACAACCTTCAATCCTGATCTCCTAGAGGTAAGGAACTCTGTCATTACATCTTGTTGGCACCATGGAGTAGTAGTTTGTCCTCCTATAACATGAGTTTGAACATGTGGGACTAGGCCTATGCCATGCTTTCTATCTGGAAAAATAAACATTTTGCCCAAATGGCCTAAAAAAATGTACAGTTAAGTGAAAAATTAAGGGTGCAGGGAACGTTTTAGCTCTTGAAAGCTCTAGAAGGGCTCTGGTAATTAAATGAGAGATGACAAGGCTCATGATGACAACCTTCAATCCTGTAACAAACACACGTTTGAACATTTGGGGCTGGCCTTAACGTAAATTATATGGTGATGAAGAGAAGCTTTACCTAATAGCCTCAGATGTATATATGTTCCTGTGTCATCAATAACCCATTAAAATGGTGTATATTTTTGAGCTAGACGCACATCGTGAGTAGGTCATGCGCATATGACGAAGCTTTTCAGACATTTTCGAGAGCAAATCACGAACGTATCACGACGGGGGATGGTGGAAACGGTCGTAATAAATTTCAAACAATTGACGACGCTTCCGAACCCTGCGCATGTTTGGCAAACTTTTGGAGCCTAAAATCCGAATGTTGGACTTTGCCTTTTTTTTTTTACATGTGCATCCTTCGCGAATCGTTTGCGTGCCCCGTGAAAAGCTACCTTCGATGGAAATTTTATTTTTACTAAAATAAATTCAAAGATTTGATCTAAAGACCATTCATTAATTGGTACCTGAAATGTGTCAACACCCTGTACAGATTGTATTAAGCACACATTCAAAGTATTAAAGAATGTCATGAGGCGCTCTACCACAATGGATATTTGAGATTATATAGCAATCAGATGGGCTTATTAAGTGCTTGTTGTTCATCACAGCTCAGGCATAAAACCAATTCTCATGCTTCCTTTTTTTTTCTTTCTTTCATGCCCAGTTTCCTGCCTCAGTGCAGGCGGTCTGATCCATTAGAATCTCATTTAGACCACAACATCATGCTTACAATTTCAAAACTTCTAATTGTGGTCCTCCTACAGTGTAAATCATATTAAGCTAGATTTCCCTTCGTTTGCATAGATGGTAATAGACATGTACACAGGAAAGTGACAGAGACAGTGAGAGATAGAGAGAGAGAGAGAGAGAGAGAAACACACACACAAACAGAGGAGCAGAGTGAAACAAGCACAGAGAAGACAAACATATAGTGGAAGAGAGGGAGAGAGAGAGAGAAAGAGAGAGAAAGGGGGGGGGGGGGGGAGAAGGAATAAGAACAAACATGAATTTTGAATCTTTTAGTTTGTAATTGAAGATGTTGAAATATATAGCCATGCTATGATTTAACAGGATGATCTTGAATCATCAATGGTATCAATTCAGCTACAAGGACTTGGGATTTGTGTCCCTTTTTCATAATCCAGTTCCCCGCTTCCCATTGCTGTTTTAAATATGAATGATATCTCACCTTCACCCTCGATAAACGGTTCAGAATTTTACTTTTGAATCAACATCATGACATCATGACAAAACAGTTGTTCTTAGTCCCAGGGTATCTCTCACATTCAAACTTCATACCTGTATATCGAAGGGGATTTGTTTTAATCTCATTATATAATCAAAGACAGAAAAATATATTGACTCGTACATCACCAGCAATACGAAGTGAGGGAATTTAATTATACAGTATGAAAAACAAACTTTTGACATATCATGTTCATAAAACCACTAAGGTACACATGTATTAGAACAAAATGAGAAGTATCATACATATTTACAGTACATGTCAGTGTCAGACTTCGATGTGATGGCAACTAATACAAACTAAAAACATCCAAATAAATATTTTAAAGATAGACAAAATAGATCTTTCCTGAGATAAACAGGTCTGACTTTTTTTCTTTTTTTTTCCATCACATGAAATTCTATGAATGAGAATACTCAGCAGTTTCCAAAATCAGCAACTTTGGAAGTATTGTATGGCAGGGGTGGCTCCAGACTATTTTGTTAGAGGAGGGAGGGGGCAACACGTCTCAGAAAGTGCAAAAAAAAACTGATATGTCTGAAAAATCTGACAAGCAAAAAAAAAGAAAAGGAAAAATGGTTATCAGATAAGGGCATATGGCATTGGGCAAATCTTAGGTGGGGCATTCTCTCCCCCCCCCCCTTAATAACACCACCCCTGATGCATGGAATCAACTTCAAAGTCTATGCACACTAACTACTTACATATCAACAATACACAGTAAAACCTGTCACAGTGACCTCTTGTGCATAAAAGCCCCCCCCCCCCCCCCTTTTCTTGGGGTGGGATAAGTATTTCTCATCAAAACATGTTTTAAAAGAAACATGTATACCTATAAGGACCACTTGTGACCTGTCTTTTAAGACCACTTTTGTGTTTCTATTCAAACACAATAGTTTCTTATTTACACTGTATTTTGATGAAAACTTGTATCATTCGAAAACTACTTGCTCATAATTTATCTCTTCTTGTGTCCTAGCTGGCTTGAGCGGTTCCTATACTATGTGAGTACACAGTACTCAGGAAAAAATTGGCGACTGTAAAAATAAATACTAAAAATATAGGGTTGATACAGTTTCGAGAATGTAAAGAATCATATTGTAGAGCAAATTTCTAAAGGCTTAGTCATTAATTAATACACTCTCAGAAAAGCTTTTAGGTTGGTTAAAATATGGACCTACCAACTGTTGGTGAAAAAAAAATCCTATATATTTTACATACAATTTTTTTAAAACCAACAGTTGGTAGGTTCATATTTTGACCAACCTAATGATTTTTCACCAACATTTCTGAGAGTGTAGAATTGTTAGGAGTTTTTCAAATTTATTCAATGTTTGTTGGAATGCTTTACACATGTGAGGGGAAATGTAAATCATCTTATAACCTACAGCAACATAAATAACATATATTTCCTTCCTTATTATTTAAACAGCATAACATAAATTACATTGTTTTGGCATGATTCCCTGCTTCTTAAGATCAAGGTCCTTAAAGTGTCATTGGATAAAAGCTTATTCAATACCTCGAATGATATATGTAGGACATTTATTTGCTTACTTAGTAGCTTTGTGCTTGTTTGTTCTAACATATTTTGTAGGGCATTCATTTGCTTACTTAGTTACCTAGCTTCATGCTTGTTAGTTATAGCATATTTCTTCTCTTCAGTTCTAGGAAAGTCATAACAAGAAATGTTTATATTTTTCTGTCCAGATGGTCGTTAATACGAGAAGAATGATATAACTGGGCGAATAAGGACAAAATTCATTAAAAAATTCTGACATAACCCCCCCCCCTCCATTGGTATGGTGCAGACCCTTCTGATTTTTGTATTCATCATAAATGAAAAACAAAACGAGATCTGTTTTATGATAATTGCCCAAATTGTTGATTTATTAGAGTGTACTTGGATGTATTTAGATGTATAGCTACATGAATGAGGATTGAGAGAGGTACAGTATGTTAAGATTCTCCCAAATCCGGGGTCCTGTATCATAAAACTTGTTATCAATGAATAACAACTGCCCGATTTTTAAGCCAAATTTGCTCTCAGCCAATCAGATTCAAGGCCTTTAGTAGCTTATAACAATTATTGTAACTTTTTATGGATAACAAGTTTTGTGAATAGGGGCTCAGGAACAGGTCCAGGAAGAATGCAGACACTTTCCATTCCTTTATCCATGATAAGTAAAACAATGAAAGTGTATGCATCGTTCCTAGGGATAACAAAATTGTGTGGAAACACCTTTTTTTCTTCATTTCGTTCCTATTCATTCAGTTGTACAGTATCTATTGTCTTGGGCATGTTCACATGATCCATAGTTTATAACGTATATTTACACCCATCTGATTAAACAGAGATCCTAGATAATTTCCCAATGTACTGCACCATGTCTACTTTTACTTCTTGCTTTGGTCCTTTTATAGGAGATTGTGCTTTCCCAGCAGATTGTGTAGAACATGTACTAAATTCCCCCAAGAAATTCTCCTAGAAAAAAAAAAAACCCTCAAAGCTTGAGAACATGCATGATCCCGGTACAGGGATTTATCCTATGTAGAGTTTGTCCACACCTCCAAATACCTGGTACAGTCAAACCTGCTTTAACAACCACCTTGTATAGACAAATCACTGCAAATTAATGCTATTTTTGTGTTCGACAAACGGGCGAGTTCACCGCCAGTATGTCACAATTGACTGAGATTTGTATAGATTTTGGGATCTCATTTTTCAAACATCCATAACTTTCTTATTCCTTGTCCGATTTCTTTCAAACTTTTGCCATCCTGTTTTTCTTATTTTCTGCTTTCACAAAAAACATTTTATTACCAAGGTTGGATTGCCCTTTAAATGAACCTGTACATAAAGACCACCTTTCATGTTTCCCTTGAGCAGTCTTTATATATAAAGGTTTTTTCTCTATTTTCTGATCTGTTTTTCCCCCCAATCAAACGTTTTCGTGATTGGTAGGATGTGGAATTGATTAATAATCATTTAATTAGTGATAATGGATTTCAATGTTTTACCAGTCAAAACAGCTTTTGCACCCATCCTCAACTTCCTAAACATAGTTCATGGTAAAGGGGAAGTTTTTTATCATTATTTAAAAAAATAGGGAAATTGACATACGTATACAAAAGATTGTTATTGGCCATTCCCTCTCCATTGACAACTTGGCTGACTTTCAAGGCTTGGAAAATACTTTTAGCCATGTCTCTGAGGTTAAGGAAATATTTATGTCATAGGATGTGAAAGTTGACACATTTTATTTGTTTTTATTTGATCTTGTTTTGTTAAAGTACATTGTATATTACTGTGCATGTGTTTGTGACCAGGTTGAAGCGCAGTGCAATGGTTTATGTAAAGACAAGCAGGGAAAATACAAACAAATAAAGATTAAAGTGATGAAATTCTCTGAAGAAAACTGCATGGCAGTCATATTTTTTGCACTTGAACTTGAACCGGGGCAAGTGACTTTTTGATCTCCGGGGCGATTAGTCTCAACATGTTTTTTCATGTCATTCAGTACATTAAACTGGTCTGATGGACTATTCTTTGAATGAATTCACAATGCCATCAGTCCTCTTTTACCAACCATCCTGAGAATGTAGTCATTTTAGCTAATCCTCCGTAAACCTCATTGTTGCTATGGAGCTGAAGCCACACCCGGTCACCCCGCTGAAGATGCAGCAGTAGACTGTTACTGATTCCATCGTAATAATCGTATCCTGCGTCCTCGTAAATCGCAGTCACCATATCGCCGTTTTTCATCAATTTAATGTAGAGGTTGCGCGAGTTTGACCATTTGTTAGCATGCATTACAAAGTAGTAGGTCCCGTTGATTTGGCACGTAAAAACACTCCTTTGCGGATCAAAATCATTGCCGATATTTACAAATTCGTGGTTGAACTCCAGGATGCGGTCATCGTGGGTGGACGCGGTGACGACATTAGTGCTCCCAAATGAGAAAGCAGACCACCGTCGTAGTGCATGTGAGTTACGACCACTATCGCCGGGTTCCCCTTTAGGTCCCCTCGGTCCCTGATGCCCTCGTGGTCCCCTGACGCCTTGCGAGTTGACTGCGCCATGGGGCTTGCCAGGGGCCCCTGGTATACCGGGGTCCCCTGCCGGCCCCCTCTTGCCTGGTAGTCCTATTGGGCCCTGGTCCCCTTTGCTTCCTGTCAGACCAGCGTAGCCTGTTGGTCCTGTATCACCCTTTGGGCCCTGGATTCCGGGAGGACCGTTTATGCCATTGTTGCCATGGTTACCTGAAAAAAAAAGTTGGAGATTATTTCGCTGTCCATCATTTCCTATTTATGGAGTTTATGTCTATGATATACATGTACATGTACCAAATTTGCAAACAATCTCGCTTGTGGCCCTAACTTTTAGATTCTTTTTCTGCTTCTGTTAATTCATAAAAAGTGAATCTATTGTCACCAAAGTAACAAACTCCCAAGGAAAATTTTAAAAATGAAAATTTGACATGTTGTAAACTCTGGCTGCATGGGATCTATGGGAATGCATGTTGAACCCAAATAGAAAAATACATTCAAATTGTTAATAGGTGACTTGTTTCAAAATGAACTGCTTTAAATTCCTTTTTGACAATTTCTTTACCTTTTTTCATAATAGTATCTAAGAACAAAAAAATGAAATTCAGACCCCAGCTGGAACAATAGTTAGAAAATCCCAGCATTTCATTGTTTTTTCTAATAAACAAGAGGCCTGAGAACAAACGGAATTGATTAAAACCAATCCAGGTTCTTGTCTTTTGGGCTTTCAGAGTAACAAAGAAATAAAAGAGGTTTAGAATCAGCCATGTCTGCAGGCATTATCAAAATAGGAGCATGCTCCTTCCGCAGGGCGTCCATTGCTACCTGAAAACATAATCCAGTGATGACAAGTGCATCAACCCTTGAGAGGTCTTCTAAGAACTCTCCTACTGGCATCGCCCATCCCTAGAGGATCAGAATAAAATGTTTCCTATTGCTCTCCTCCTCCTCTTCCTCCTCCTCTTCTTCCTCCTCTTCTTCCTCCTCCTCCTCCCCTTGACCTTCTTTTTCTTCTTTTCCTTGTCAAGTTCACCATGTCTCAAGAACTTTACTTCCCCTATAATAATGGCATTGGCCTTCTCAAAGAATTAAGCACTTCAAATTAATATAATCTTCCTTTTTCTTTTGCTTCCTTATTCCCTGATCTAATTTTCCTCTTCCCCTTATCCCCTCCCTCGTCCCTTTTCCTCCTCCTCTCTCCCTCCTCCTCTCTCCCTCCTCCTCTCTCCTCTTCCTCTCTCCTCTTCCTCTTCATCCCCCTCCTCCTCCCCTCCTCCGGCATCATCCTCTTTTTCCTCCTCCCCTTTATCCTCCTCCCCTTAAAGGGATTCTGTAACTTTGTGGAGGCTTGTTTAATAAATTGTTGAATTTTGATATCTGTCTTGTATAATGATGTTCAGAAGGATAAATAAATAGCCAGGCGTAGAAAGGTTTTCAAATATATAATGCTATTATAAAGATATCTATGACTGAATACTCCCATTTACGAAAGTGTACATAGCCATACGCTTTAGTCAAACACTGAGTTTATGGGGGGAAATGAGTCTGGCATTTCCGGTCACTTGCATATGTTTACTTTTGTGAAGGATATGATGATTTTGAAGTGCTTTTCACCCCCTGGGCTTCATTTTTACACCGTATTACATACACTGATAGCATGTAGGGCCCGGCAGCTCAGATTTTATCAAGCCTCTACAAAGTTACCAAATCACTTTAAGTTCATTACCGTTGCAAAATTTTTCTCCTTATCCTCCTATGTCTGTCCTTCAAGTTCATCAACCCTTACTCACTGATGTTGAACCCAAAAAAGTCATATATAGAATATAATCACTGCATGTTTTAAAGTTCCAGACTACCATGGATTTGGGAGTAAACAAAGGAAGGCGAATTGTTTTCTCATTGCCATGACTGATTTTCTCTAATTGACCATTTCCCATTATCAATGATTAAGGAACAGAGTATTCCTTTGTTCATATACCAATTCTTTTATATTTCATGGACCTGCCAACACCACAGGGTAGCAAGAACGCCCCTGTGGTTGCGAAAACCTCATTCACAGCACCCTTCAAACAATCCTATAATTTAGCTACAGAATCACAATCATGTGTGTTTTCACTTTGCTGATGTACATCACTATGAACATGGCGAAAAAAGAAGCGGACAAAATATTCAGCTTCTCATTGTACCTTCCACAATTGCCCTGGTAGACAAAAGAACATCCCTTCATTGATTTTATGTAAAAATATGTAGAACAGGTGTCACATGCATATTCACCTGTTCTACTTATTTCACATAATAGTAATGAAGGGAAGTTCTTTTGTCTACCAGAGCAATTGTGGAGGGTACAATGAGGAGCTGTATATTTTGTCCGCTCTCTTTGTCATCGTGTTCATAGTGCATGTACCTCGCCCCTTCAAAGTATAGGGCTGATCGGACTGTGATATCCCAAACAGGAGACGTACAGCAATATCTTCATGCAAATGTACTTGTAGGACAACAGTATCGGAGGAACCTGTACTTAAAAATTACCTCTCTATAAAGACCATTTTTCTCCTTGTCATCCTTAAAGAGAATCTTGAGTTCTTGTAAAGATGCAATATAATTTTTGAGCTTTCTCATTCCTTTTACATGTATGTCAGTTTGGAAGAACATAATAGAAACACCCCCTGAAAATGAATGCTCTTCAAATGCTCTTATATTAAAAATATGACTAGAAATAACTGAAATGTTCGGGCGGAGCATTCATTCCACTTGTGTGTGTAGTCCCATGTACCCATTTCTGCGTGCAGTACATGTGCTTTTCAGTGAGATTGGGTCCATTTCTTATTTATTTTGATGATTCTAAGACAACATAGTATCAAACAATTCTTATGTAGACATGGTCAACCTTTCCCAATTGCTTTGAAACAGTTTCTTTCACAATGTAACTGCATGACCAAAACTCTACTTTATCTTTAGTGGTCTTTATGAACAGGTTTCACTGCAGTTACTACATCAGTATACAGTGTAACATGTAAAAGATTAATTTTTGGATAGGTGCATCTGTGTTTGTACAACATATGCTTTGGTGACAGTTGCTCTGCAATCAATATCCTACACTAACCAAATTCCTTACTTCATTCTTGGACCAAAAACTATACCTTACCCTAACACTAAACCTAGCATTAAGCCCAATTGCAACCTTATAATGCAGGGACCGCGGAACGTCTTGGAAAATGGAGGGGCTTAGTGGGGGGCTGCGTGTATACCACATTTTGCACTGCCATACGTTTGCACGTGTTTACTGAAAAAAGTGGGGGGCTACAGCCCCTCCAGCCCCCCCCCCCCCCAGTTCCGCGGTCCCTGTAATGGAAGTCCACCATGATATCAAGTTAGTAAACAGAAGCAAGAAATTTAAAGAAGAAGATTAATGAAAGTTTGAGCAAAATCTGTTGAGAAATAAGAAAGTTATGAATTTCTAAATTTGTTATTAAACGAACACGAATCTCCAGTTTGCCCTGTACTAACAAAGAAATCATAAATTTCCATTTTCTCGATAAAAAATATTCAATCATACATGCTCTGTTGATATGTTAATTGCACATGTTTTACAAAAAACCAGTAAGAAACAAATCTTGTCCATCATCAACAACTTAGAAGATGAAAATTTATTAAATTTGAGCAAATGGGAGAGGAGCTCACAAGATACGTCATGGAGTTGCCAATTTGTGTTTGATTGAAAACAACTTCAAAGATTCATAACTTTCTTATTTTCTTTAGGATTTTGCTCAAACTTTCACTAATCTGTTTCTCTCATTTTTTTGTTTTTTTAAGAAATAAACTAAATTCCAGGGTGGACTTCCCCTATAACCATAAGACAAAATAAAGATCAGAGCAAAGTGAACGTCACGAAGCAAATGTTGGAGCAGTGCAACCTTACCTGGTAAGCCAGCTGGTCCCTGCACCCCAGGGTAGCCAGGGTTCCCTTGCTGACCCGGTAGCCCCCTCTCACAGCACTCTCTGCATGGCCCCCTCTCATCGTGTCCAGGAGGGGGGCGTTTCGTAGGACCTAGACCCTCCCCGTGGGTTAGTCCAAACAGCACCAGACCCAGAGAGAGTAGAAAAGACTGGAGGGATAGGCCTCCAAGTTCCATTGTAGCTGGAAGAAATAGAGAATATAAAATAGGAATTTTTAAATAAGACGATGTTATAAGATATAAGATAAAAATTAGAAAATATAAAGTATAAAGTATGAAAATACAAAATATGAAAGCTAAAATCTAAAATGAATGTAACATATAGTGTTGCTACAAGGTAATAGCTATGCATGTGTGCTTGTGGGTGAGAACATGTAGCTCTATATATGAGCATTATAAGGCTCTGTCACAATTCTTTGTAATAATGAATATGAAGAGCATACAGGGGAAATTTTGATAAAGGGATTTTCATTGTCAAATTTGCTTTCATGACCTTTTGATAATTAGAATGAAAGCTTTTAAGCTATTTATTTTGAGATTAATGTCCTTCTGGCTCTCACAAGTAGCAGACAATAGTCAGGTTCACACGGAGGGAGCTAAACTTCAAGTTTCACTTGTAGTTTCGGGCCTGTGTGAACCCCCATCATTGTTTAATAGTGAGCTGTTGTTTTGTTAACTTGAAGTTTCGCTAACTTAAGGGATTCGGTAACTTTGTGGAGGTTTCATTTAATAACTTGTTGAATTTTGATATCTGTCTTGTATAATGATGTTCAGATGGATAAACAAATAACCAGGCACAGAAAGGTTTTCAAATATATAATGCTATCATTAAGGTATCTATGACTGAATACTCCCATTTATTATATGGCCATACGCTTTAGTCTAACAGTGAGTCTGAAAATGAGTCTGGCATTTCCGGTCACTTGCATATGTTTACTTTTGTGAAGCACATGATGATTTTGAAGTGCTTTTTTTTTTTCCTGGACTTCCTTTTTATACCATATTACATACACTGATAGCATTGTAAGGCCAGGCAGCTCAGATTTTATCAAGCCTCTCCACAGTTACCAAATAACTTTAAAGTTTAAAAATTACAAGTCCCATATGAATGTAGCTAATATGATATTGTTTCCTCATGTTTTATGTTCTTCCTTATTTGTATATTGAGTCATGAGCATGACAAACAAAACATCCTCTGAGAGATCTGTTGTGAAAGGAATCTAGGTTGGTAGGAGTAAGCATCATCAATGAAAGTGATTACAAGCTTTATTCTGTTGTTTGTTACGATCAGACTGTCTCGTCCTTGGTAGGTGTTGTCCAATTTCCACAGTGTTCTTGAACCGGTACTGAACTTCCTCTCTCAATAGAGTGGTTCACTGACTCACCCCATCCGAGGTGTAGCTCCTATTATTTCAATCGTCACCCCCATCTCATCATTGAATGCCCCTTCCCCCCCCCCCCCCCCCCCTCTTTGCTCAGGGGATGGGGGATAGGCTTAACTTAGCCAGGCCCTGTACTCTTCGTTTTGGGCTTTGGGGATTTGTGGCTCCTAAAATTTCTATAATTGCAATTGTCAACCTCCTCTTATCATATAAGCTCATGTACAGTTTTGGTAGCAAAAAGGAAATTGGAAAGAAACATGTTGAATATAGTCTCATGTTGTTTTGCATGTATCAAAAGATGTTTGTACAAGAGAGTTTGGTATTCCATCCATTATTTCCGGTGAATTTTATCGTAAATATATGGAAGGAACTCTGGATCCCGGCAATATACTGCCCTAGGCTAGGACCGTTCCACCCTGATGGTTCCCTGCACAACCATTTTGAGACTTCGCACGGATAGCATGTGCGTCACTAGGGTTTGAATGCATGTATGGTGTATAGTGCACGCTGAAATTGTTGGGTGTTTGTATCCCTGACCCAGCACCTAAATTATTTTTTGCCTCTCATTTATTTAATATGCCACTTTAGGAGATGAAATCTTCACAGAATCTTTGTATTGACAGTATCTTGCTATTTATCAACAAAAATCCAACAAATCAACAAAAATCCAACAAATCTGGCGAAAAGTTTTTGAGGGCTTACCAAAAGTAAACATTACCTTTAAATGCCATCCTCTCCTTGCCCAGGCAGTGGATATGAGGATGGGGGGGGGGGGGGGCAAACTCTTGTCATTCACAATACAGGGTCTAATCCAGACCCCCCCCCCCCCCACCCCTGATTATACCCGTTTCTGACATGAAAAAACAAATATTTTGTGCATATATTCCTGCATATATTCCCTGCAAATTATTTGATTTGCAAATAAATGTTATGAAAGCACACCAACAAATTAATAAATTACCAAGCTCCAAAGCATTTCGCATAGAGTGTAATTCAGACATAAACCGCAGGGGGCAAATTAAAAACCATTTTTTTGTGTAGGCCTAAAATGATCTGGCAAGTGGGGGAAAAACAGTACCTGCTCACAACAGAGGCTGCTGAGTATACTCATTTTGCTTTGTGTTATGATAACGGAAATGTAAAGTGTACCATGCATATGTCTCCTTATTTGGCTTCAGCTTTTTTTTTTTATTGGGGGGGGGGGTCGAGGGGGGCAGGGCAAGGGGTTAGCACGTCATCTGTGAGCAAGCATTTCAGGTCAGCTAGTGATTCGAAGAAAAACACAGTGGAGCACGCACGTACGTTTGATAGTCGTCTGATTCATTTCACTTTGTGAATGGGGACCTCTTGCCCTGGCAGATAACAACTGTTTATTAGTATATCAAACTGGATGATCAAAAATAGGAATCTAATAAGCGACAGGGGCGTGCTTGTTGGGGCAGATTTATGACTGATTCCATAAACATTCAAACTTGGTGTTTGTTGCTTTGAATTTTTGGCTGCATGTTTATCAGATGTAAGAGGCAATCAGCAGATGATGATGATGTGAAGGGCATGACCTAAATTCCTGAGAAGCCTGACTTGTAACTGAATTTGGGCCAATTTTGGCTTTTTGAGATAAAAAATATATTCTGTCTCCAGCCTGGATTCCTTCCTCCATGCTAATGCCATTGCTGGTCTTTACTCAAACATTTACTTATAAATGTCATTCCATTTCTTGTTTTGTCTCGTTTTCTGTCTCTCCTTTTCTCTTCCTCTCTGTCTCTCTCCTTTCTTTGTCATTTATGTCTGTCTCAGGGAACCCCCTTCTCATTTTGAAAGAAATGCAGACAAGAAAGTAGAATTCAATTCTACTCGGACTGATACATCCCCCTCCCGCCCCCTCCTCAGATTGCAATTCCTTAATACCCATGTGCATCTCAAGATAACTTGACTGAATTAGTTATGCCAAGGTTAATCCAGCACTGGTTTTCTAACATTTTCAATTTTAGTAAAAAACATGTGTCATGTTTTTTGTGAAAGCTGGAAAGTACATATTAATCAAATCAAAATATTTTGCCTCCAAATTAAAAACACCCCTCAAACAGAAAAAAATAATGATCACCTATCTACAAGTTTCTCTACATTTTTTCTTGCCTGTTCGCCCCCCCCCCAAAAAAAAAAAAAGAAAAAAGAAAAAAAAAAGAAATGTGACAGAACTTTTCTCTTCCTATTCATCTTTTTCTTCTTCCTCCTCATCTTCCTCCTCTTCTTCTTCTCCTTCTTCTTCTTTTTCTTCTTCTTCTTCTTCTTCTTCCTCTTCTTTTTCTTCTTCTTCTTCTTCTTCTTCTTCTTGCTCATCTTCCTCGTCTTCTTCTCCTTCTTCTTCTTCCTCTTCTTTTTCTTCTTCTTCTTCTTCCTCATCTTCTTCTTCTTCTTCTTCCTCTTCTTTTTCTTCTTCTTCGTCTTCTTCTTCTTCCTCTTCTTTGTCTTCTTCTTCTTCTTCTTCTTCTTGCTCATCTTCCTCGTCTTCTTCTCCTTCTTCTTCTTCCTCTTCTTTTTCTTCTTCTTCTTCTTCTTCTTCTTCTTCTTCTTCTTCTTCCTCTTCCTCTTCCTCCCCCCTCTCTCTCTCTCTCTCTGTGGTTTTCCTACCGAATGAAGTGCTTTCACCCTCAGATTTTTTTTCAAGATCATATTGGGATCCCATTTTCGAGATGATAATATTCTTCCAATGCGCAAATCTTCTAATAAAGTGTCAATTTTAAGAACCTTAAAGATGTCTTTACTCTGTGAGAAAAGCAAAGAAAAGAAAGAAAGATATCTTTGTCTGCCTTCATATGGCAATCAAATCATGATTCTGAGGTACTTTGCAACAAAGAAAGCAAAGTTGATCTGATCAGAGGCGGGTAAATGTACTAGGTTCCTCTCTATTAGCTTAACTCTTCCAGTGCCGATGGCACGTATGTATGCCATATAGACTGACTTGTCGTTTTCATTCACCAATAGCTTGACCATAGGAAAGATAAATGGTGGTCAATGTATATCAAATTTTTGAGCATAAATCAAGCATTCTAAACATATGATTATAATTATATGCTACCATAACAAAATTTTCGGAGAAAATTGCAATTTAAAAAAAAGATATTACCTTATTTTAACATTAAACAATAGTATACAAATGAGAAATCCAAAAATAATGGACAAAAATGAAACTCAAATATAATTTTCAATAAATTCTTATGCATAACGTTGGGTAAGACAATGTTTGATATTATAAGAAATGGTCATAAATTTCCTACGAGTTTTGTACACAATATTTTGTGAAATAATAGATGGTGAATGAGGTGCAGACATTTGAAAAGTAAGCATTGATCACGTTTTGGTAAAATTTAAACGGGAGCTAAACCCCTTGGCAGTGTAAGAGTTAAAGAGAAAGTTGAGTTCTGGGAAAGGTGAAAAAATAATTTGTTTTCTGTGTGCAGTGCATGAGCTTTTCCGCGAGAATTTGTCAATTTCTTATCATTTTGATGATTCCAAAACCTCGCAGTATACACCAATTCTAGTGCAGCCATAATCATTCTTCCCTAATAGACCGCTTCTGTCATGTATACAAATTTATGCACATATATTCTCTGAGCGCCTAGTGACGAGCTATTCTATTAACCTGCTTTTTATAAATGAGCCTCAATGCTTGGAATCCAGTTTGCATACATTATTTGTTGCTATGTCCGGCAAGCTTTCAGGTTGTCAAGAACAACCTTTGTTTAAAAGGTATGTATAAAATTAGCATACATTACCGAAGCGGTCTATTGGTTTGAGAGAGTTTCTTTCACAATATCATCGCATGACCAGAACTCAACTTCATCTTTAATCAAGCCTGAGAATGAGATATTAAATCGATCCTTGTGAAAAAAAGTCCCAATTTACGTCAGTTCCCCATCTTCATTATCAAGAGTCAAGCAATCCACACTCGCTTTGAGAAATTACCTTCAACGATCGAGTGCGTGTTCACCAGCAATTTCGCCAAGTAATTAGCCAATTTGTTTGAATTTATTTATTTACAAATTTTTTTTAAATTTATTTTATTTATTTAATTATTAGGTGGTCTGTCGGTATCGACAGATCACCTATTAATTTTGTCAGAATTTTCTTCTTTATTTTTATTATTATTTCTTCTTTTTATTACAAATTCTTGTTCCCAATAAATCTCAAAATCGGCCAGGTCAATATCATCAGGTTTCATGTCATGTATGAGGTCAATCATGGACATGGTCATCTAAGCTTTTGGAGGTCATCAGGTCATCGTGACGTCATCAAGACGACATTTTGTAAATTTACAAGATCGATTATATCTTCATAATCGATAATCAAAAATCAACTATATTCACATCACATAAACTTCACATGACGGGTCATCAAGTCATGTCCTCACAGGTCATCTAGAGGTCAGGACGTGCGCGTACGCGCGCGTCAAAATTTAAAAATGCTCAAAATCACGTAGGATCAAGTCTGCACACGTTTCAGGTCATTTTGAGCATTTCAAAAATGTCCGTGCGTAAGCGTCCGCGCGCGCGCTTTACGCGCGCGCAAGTCGTAAATAACGTTAAAACGCTGTTTTTTTCGATTGATTTCCAATCCTGACACTTTTCTTCATCATTTCCATCAACTTGGAATCAATTTTGATCAATAATAAGGTCGTACGGGCGCGTCAAAGTTCAAAATCCGTGCGCGCATCTATGGCGAAAATAACGTAAAAACGTGCAAAAACATGCCTCTACAAAATTAACTCTAGCTCTTTAAATAGTCAACAAACCCCCCAATTTTTTGTCATCATCAGGTAGGGTATGAATCACAGATTTCATTTCATGTATCATTTGACCCTTATAAACATTATGATGTCATCAAAATGGCGCCAGAAATCAAAATTTCCATTTTTCATGTTTTGACGTCATCACATTTATGCAAATTTGGCTCTAGATTCGTAATTATTGGTCGTTTTTCGCCCAGATTTTAATATGTTATAGCTGAGACAATTCTCTACAAGATCAGTTACCACCGTTTTCCATTTTGATGACGTAATCATATTGAAATTTTCAATTAAAAACGACATGTCAGAATTTCCCCTTTTTGCGTGTTATGTCTATGGGAGATGATTTTTTTTCGAATCATGAATCTACATGACATCGTTCTCTGAGCAGTATCTCAGTTATTTTTGGTCTATTTCCTTCCAGATTTTAATATGTTGTAGCTGAGACTATAAGCTTTTATTAGTAAGCCCTCCAATTTTTGATCAGATGTCGGGATCATGCCCAATTTTGAACTACCAAATGGGATTTGAGAATCCCGTTTTTCGTTATGTGTTATCTCTATGGGAAATATTTTGGTCTATTGGTCAAAGCACTTGCCTCCCATGCAGGTGACCCAGGTTCGATCCCCGGTGGGTCCATAACAATTTTTTTTTTTGTTGCTTTTTTTTACCTGTCATTTTACCATCCTCTTCGACTATTGTAACATAAAAAATCACAAATCATGTAATAAACTGCCATATTTTCCGTATTATGTCTATTAGAAAGTAGTGTACAGTAGTTTGTGTACAACCCTACGGAAATTGTGATTTCCTGTCCTGTATTGGAGCTATATGGTTAATCTCCCAAGTATCCTGTATCATCATCATTATTATCATCACCATCATGATCATCATCGCTATTATTATATCATCATCATCATCATTCTATCATTATAATCATCATAATCACCATTATCATCATCACCATAAACATTTTACAATGACCGTTACACATTTTGCTACATTCCTGTCCTCACGAAACATCTCCATTCATGGTATTCTTGACATCCTATCTTCAGTTTACCATTTCCCCATTATTATGATCATCCTGATTACAATCATGATCGTACAAATTGAAAGACAGATCACCTAATTCGTCATGAGGACGAATTAAATTCTAGTTTATTATTATTATTATTATTTTTCTTTATTTTTTTCTTTTTTTTTTTTTTGGGGGGGGGGGGGGGGGGGGAGGTTGTACATCTGTATGCAATGCATAACGTGAACAATAGCCTCACTGGACAATTTCAGAATCGTAAAACATCTCGCTGAGAGCTCCGGTGGGCCAATCAAACTGTTCACTGCTACTCAAAATAAATGAATGACTACAGGTAATACAATAAAATGAACTATTCCAAACACCAAATAGCAGGTTATCTCATGAACAAGCCCTAGTTTACCTGGGGGTAATTGCTCAAGCTATCAAAATCAGTCCAGAATGTATTAGACAGCAACACAATAATGATTTAATTGAAAAAAAGAAGTAGAAATTTTTTACCCCCAAAATGAAATTGTGATTAGTTATCTTTTTAATGTTTGATTTTTATTCATTCATTTATCCATTTCTTGCTTAACTCATTTAGAAAGCAGAGACAATTAAATCGATATCAAAACACTTACATTAGGGATTTTGTGTGAATGTTTTCTATAAATACAGGTTTCAAGCAATATTTATTTAACAACAGAAAAATTCCAAAAAATGGTGCATTAATACTTTTAAAGGGATCCCTAGCCATTTTTAAATGTTATTACTACAGTAGCTCTGTATTTGCCATGGTTACTTACATACAAAATGATTAATGTCCACTTATTAGTGTAGTGTCAGTGAAATTGATACCAATGCATTTTTTTTCCAATGAATGAAATCAGATGATTATTGTCTGAATTTTCTGAGCACAAACTTGTTCCTTCATCAGGAAGCTTACCATTTACAAAATATACAAAATATAGATGTTGCTTTCGTTAATTACCTGTTATAGTTAAACTGTAAAAAAAGCTATCAAAGAAAATAAATTGTTGTTGTTATGAAGTAACTTCAACTTACCCTAAATATATGCCAATATGCCAAGAATGATTGAAAGATATATAAACCCAAAGTAGATCCGAACTGAACCACACTTCAAGTGAAATTCAAATCCAGGAGTCTCCGCTTGGACCAAGCTTCCATTGGCTGTTATTGCACTGGCCTTTCCTCAGCTTATGAACCCATGACCAGTCTCATGTGACTGACTGACTGACTGACTGAGCTTAGCTAGTCGGCTTGGAGAAGAGTTCATGGAAGGGTACAGTTTGAGCATGAAGCTACAAACCAAGAGAGGCAGTCCTCGTTGTTATCGGCGAGAGTTGGATAGAGGGAGGGTGTTTTTTTTGTTTCGATCAGCTGGATAGTCCGTTGAGCTTCTTTTTATAGGTTTGTGGTGGGCAGCCCTCACATTGATTGAGGCTTGTGCGGTGGGACAGTACAGTCTCACTTTTGAAGGAGAAAGGATTGGGGGGAGGGAGGATTGTGTCATCAGTGAAAAGGGGGGAGGATGATTTTGAGAGGATATGATGAGAGCACATGAGAGCCCCACAAGTTTAGGCTAGGTGATGAGATAGGAGTCTCACTTTTGAAGGGGAGGGGTTGAGGGGTTAGGGAAGGAAGGATTATGTCATGAGGGATGGAAAGGGATGGGGGGGGGGGCAGGAGTGTGATTATTAGAGGTTGAGGATGAGAGCTTACATAGGTGGTGGCTGGAAAATTAGATGAGCTGGCAAAGGATGTAAAAGGAAGAAATATGGACAAGAAGAAAGTGATTTGAATACGGTAAAGAGAAGGAGAGAGTAAAAGGTAGAATCAAAGAACAAAAAAAGGGGGGATTTAATTTAAGGTTAGGAGGAGAAGGAGAAGTGAAGAAGGGGGCTAGAGAAAGTTAAGGAACAGTTTAGCTGTACGTTTGATAGAACATAAACTGAAATTGTAGAGGTAATTATAATTGAAATATGTTAAAAAGGAAGGAAAATTCCTTTTTTTTTCCTCTGGAGTAAAACAAATGAAAGCAACTATGATGAAAGTGGAAAGTAGGAGAGAGAGAGAGGGTTGAGTTTTACTGAATACTTATTTATTTTCTTCAACAGGGTTTGGTGATTCCAAATATCTGTTCAATTATCTCATTTTAGAATTAGCTTGTCATTGTACTCATGAGAGTAGGGGAACTGTGAGGTTTGATACTTGAGATGAAAAGGAAGGAAACAGGAAGAATTTATATCTTCCTGTATATTGCTCTCAAACTTTTAAAGTCCAGGATGTAGACCATTGTAAGCTGGAGCTCAAATTGTAACCCATACTGATCATACAGTGTACTTTGTTTTCATTAATAAAAAGAACACTATATTTTGTAATCCTATCATTTAATAATGTTATAGACTTAAACAACTGTCAAATTTTTACTTTAACTGATTAGGTTCATAATTTTTATGTTTAGCTAACATAAAATCAAGTTGCAACGATTTTACTGATGTTGTAATTAAACGTACAGTGATTAGCACATACTGTATCTTTGCTTTAGCAAATAGTACATGTATAGTAATGTATTTCAAACACTGAATCTAGAATTTATGCTTTTTATATTGTCACTTCTGTGTAATGCCATTGGCAATAATACAGTATAGTTCCAAAATGATTTACAAAGTAAGTTTGGAATGGCATAAAGTTGTTTGGAAAAGTTTGATGGTTTATTTTACCTGACTGCTATAAAAGTATGCTTGCAAGTAAGCAACCAGCTGATGTTTGGGGAATACTTTTCAAAACTTTCCCCTGAGACCTAAAGAGTTACTGTACGTACTTCTTGAATTTCACTGGATGTGTCATATCAATTTTTCTTATTTCTTATAAGTCCATTTGAACTGTCTGAGTAATCAGACTTTTGGAATTCAAGGAAGCTCTTGATTTGGCTGTATTTAGTTGTCTCGATTATTCACCCGGGAAAACTATAAGGTAAATATTAGGGAAGTATGCGGAGTATGTATATTGTATCAGAATATAGATATTGTCAGTTCAGTGGTTCACCTTACGTCATGCTGTGTCCCAGTCGAGTCAGCGGGAGAAATTGATCCGTCGCACATGGTATTTATTGAGCTCGTCTTCTAACGCTGGTTTAGGAGACTCCATAACTTTCACTTTCAATATCTTCAAGATGACTCTCTCTTCCTACCAGCGTAATTGAATTTATGTTCATCCAACTGATATTGTGGAATTCCTATATAGGCCTAAAGAGTCAAAATATTGGGAAAAGATTCGTCCAGAGGGAGAATATTAGACCATTCAATTTGCGAGTCAGCTGTCAGGGTGACAATCGCTAATTGACACCGAGCGAAACATGACAAGCAATATTTTTTAGCGTCATGATTTAAAAATTTATTAGAAATCCCCTTGTCTCAGTGAGCACTTTCATTGCTTTTTGTCGACTCAGAAATAGAACAACTGATGTCTCGTAACAATTGATCAGGAATTGAATGTAATGGCTCTCTTTAAAATTGTACAATGCCATGTGGGTCACAGGATTATTAGATTTTCGTCACTCCTAGAAAATGAGCATGAATTTTTTTTTTTTCTTCATCAAGTCACCCCCGGCCCAAGACCCGCACCTATCAGTGAAAAAAGTACATGAGAATGATAGGAGTTTTAAATTAGCTCTAGAAAGCCCTAAATAACCTTTGGTGAACTGAAAAAAAGAGCTCTGAACACAATTACAAAGACATACGAGAAATCAAGTCAAGGACAGTATCAATACCGTATTATTGTATATGGAAATCATGTTTGGATTACTTAAGTTAAAATGTCATTGTGATGTTTACACATTTAAATAACTGATAGACATGGCTGTTGAAATTACATAGGTTGATTTTTTTTTTAGTTTTTGCGATTGCATGTGTTTCTGGTAGAAAGCAAAGTTCATGAAAATCAGTGTGAAAAAAATTTGTACTTTTACAACACCAAACCCCCAAAGGAGCTTCTGTAAACAGAGAAGTAGTCTTTACACTGGCACCCACCACCGACATTGTTGTGGTGAACCACAGAATGTCCGATTGTGATGATGTCATCCCATTGAAGGAAACTAGGGAGAGACGGCGTAGCCCTATTCACACCAGGGGAATTATCATATAAGCCCAGAGAAAGGCATGAGATTGGTTTTAAAAGGGGGGTGACATGTCCCTTGTGCCCCCCCCCCCCCGATCCGCCACTGCATCCAAGTGTCATTTGGCATGAAACGTATATAGATAAATCACTTTTAACTATTAAAGACAGAACCATGGAATAAGCTGTATAACTTGCAAAGTCCCCCCCCCCCTTCCACCTAGTCTGTAGATATTAACCCTATTTTTTTACACTTTTAAGTGCTTAAAAAGACAATTCCGTGAAGCCTTGTAGAGCCAAACTTTGACAGCTCTGGCTGAGTCAAATAAAGGAGTCGGGAGCAGCTACAGTACAGGGCCTATGGCGGTCTTACAGTTCAGACACTCTGTTGTTACCTGTTCCAAATCATCAGGGTTTCTGCCTGCAAACTACCCTCCACCCACCCTCCCCACTTGCAAGAACCTCTGAAAGCATCACTGTAAACCGCAAACAGGGGGAGACAGGAACTGATCTTCAAAACAACAAGGAGAGCTGGCCAACTTTCTGGAAGAGATTTATCAACATACGTCATTAATAACCCCTTGAAGAACTTATATGGAGCTTTGTAACACGTGTGCTAGGAAATCAAAGGGTACTTCTAATGATGCACTGAGTGCAGAGGGAGCATGTGCCCCCAGCTGACAACAATGCACAACACTGCTGAAATACATGCAAGCGCCCCCCCCCCCCCCAATTGACCTCTTCATTCAGGAAGCCCAGATTAATTTGTATGCTTTTCATGCAATCCCCTTCAGAATTTTGGATCCTCCCCCCTGTTATCCATGACCCCAATCACCCCCTCCCCCAACCCCCCAAAAATTTTAAAATACAAAATAACAAAATAACAAAAATTGGGGAAAAAGTAACAAAAAAATAAAAATTAAAAATTAAATTTAAAAAATTTTAAAATGAAAAAAGTGGAAATGCAAAAAAAAAAAAATTCTTGCATTGATAGCATGAGAAGTGAGGAATTTTTTTGAAAAACAACTCCTCAAAGAATGCAAATGATATATTACATGCAGTATTGCCACTTCTGCTGCTAACATTTCACTTTCAAAAATTTCAAACACTGATAAATAAAATCAATCTGAATACCTTTGTGAGCCCTTGCCAAAACTCTTTTATAAAGAATGTGTGAAGACGGATATTTCACAGATAAGCGGAATAGCTATCTGTCTTTTTCTGATCACCTGACCGCTGTGTTCTATAAATGTATCCACATCAAAGCTTTTTCTGGGTTATCACCCTTTGTGCATGGCACTTTTTTGTTTATATTTAGGTAACAACAGCACCATTCGTGAGTAAAAGTATGATATCTGTTCAGGCTGTTCCACACATGGAGCCATTTGATGGGTACTCGTAACTTTGCTTCCAGAAAATTTTCTTTTTCTTTTTATAAAAGCTCTTCTTTTTTTCACGTCAACATTATTATCAGTTCTCCAAATGTTTTTTCCCCTGGATGTCCTTTTTCATATTTTCAACAGAACAAATAATCCCTTTGAGGTAAAACCTTTTTGCAATTTGAGGCTTATAGCGTAGATTTTGTTTCATTAGTTATCTTATATTTCATTATTTTCAAGGGGGCACTCTTTCTTGTAGTTATATTCCTCTGTTTTTGTTTGAAGACGTGCTATCAATCCCCACTATATTTATGTTCTATAATATGAATACTGACCTGTGAAAATAAGTTCTGTTGAGTAGGTGAGCAATATTCCAAGTCCAAATGATATGCATTTTGCACCTTTGAAAAGTAATTTCTGGTCTATTTAGGGAAATTCCCTGGTACATTATCGGGTCTGCTCGTTATTCATAAGGACCACTATTCATTTGGTCACGCATTATGGATAGCGGTCCGTATGAACAGCGGTCATTATGACGAGCGAGGTACATGTACTTTGTCTACGGTTTGCTCGCTAGTCATAAGGGCCGCCATTTATAAAGGACCGCCATTTATTTAGTCACGCTTTATGGATAGCGGTCCTTATGAGTAGCAGTCCTTATGAATAGCGGTCATTATTACTAGCGGTCCTTATGACTAGCGAGGTTACCCCTACATTATAACCTACTTTAGATCTGTACATCATGATAATTATGAAGACTGTTCCATAAAACAATGGAAGCATTTAGCAAATGATTTGTCTGCTTATGATCTGGTCCTCACTGACCTCATTGATTGTGCTGGCTGCTTCACAGCGGTGCTGGGGTACAGGGGCCTGCATGTCCTTCAAAGAAATACATGTATCACGTAATCTATAATGTCATATACCCATATTCTAAAAGAATTTCAACCGTTCCTGAGTTTAAGCTCGGTCTGAGTTAGACCGAGGCGTAAGTTTTCCCTTTTTTTAGACGTGACTTAGTCCCAGCACCAGGTTTAAGTGATTTAGTAGAATCAAACTTATGTCCTTGAGAGCAAGGCATTTTATCTACATTGCTCCTCTCCACCCAGGTGTTAAAATGGGTACCCGTAACCTTGTAGGATACGAAAGTCATTATGGTTTCTCTAGTACTGTGAGCATACATGTATGTAATAAGGCGCCTGGCTGGAATGCTCCCCAGGGAGTGGAGAAGGAGCATACATGTACATTGTATGCAGGCAAGCCTGAATCCATTGACCGGGGTAGTGATATATCTGTAAAGCGCTTCGAGAAATCGTTGATGTATTAGGCGCTATATAGATCCAGAATATTATTATTAGCATTTTAAGGGCTTCACAAATGCTCCAGTTCACACAGGTATTTTAAAGTTTAAACCTAGACCGTGGTCTTAACCCTCAATTTACTATATGAGGCCAGAAGGGGAAATATTTATTTTAAAAAATAAAAGAATGTGATGTCCGTTGAGAGCCAGAAAGGCACTAACCGGAAAAAAGATATAGGTTAACGCCCTTCTAGTTTCAGCAGAAGTCGACTTTAAAGTTATTTTTCAACAATTTTCTGAAACGAAGAACCCTTTTTTTTTTTACATTACTACTACTGCATTGTCTTCTATGCTTTCCGTTATTAAGTTCTCCAGGTTTGTGTGAAAGGATCCTTACTTGTCCTTCGATGGTCATTGAGAGTCATGTGTTGATGGTTTGGCATCGGGTCCAGAATGCCCTAGACGACACATGTTTTGACCTATCCTTTCTTCAGTGATATATGATTAGTGCAATGCCCTCTTAAAGATGAAGTTGAGTTCTTGTCATGAGATTGAATTGTGAAAGAAACTGTCTCAAAGCAATTGGGAAAGGTTGATTATATAGCACATAAGAATTGGTGTATGTTGTAAGGTATTGGAATCACCAAAATGATAAGAAATTTAACTCAATCCTGCCAAGAGTCACATGCACTGCACACAGAAAGGTGTCTATGGGACTACACACAAATGTTCGGTCCAAACATATCAGCTGTTTCTCGTCATATTTTGAATGTAAGAGCATTTGAAGAGCAATTGTTTTCAGGGGACATATCTACTATGATAATCTTTCAAACTAACATAAAAGAATGAGAAATCTCACAAATTATTTTTTACCTTTCCCTGAACTCAAGTTTTCCTGTAAAGTAGAACGTTGATGATTTTAAATATTGGCTTAATACTTATTATTGCATAGATGGCATAAATTAAACAAGGTTATCCAAATTCAACGCTTGGAAACATTTGAAGTAATGATTATTATCAATTATAAAACGGTAAAATACAGCCCCCGATATAGCAGCTGAAGAGCTCCTCGAACGCTGCTGAGATATGTGACGACACACCCTGGACCAGTCCTGGCTAAGCAGACGATGTCCCATAACATCTTACACATTTTTCAGAGCCTATTTTGTCATCTCCTCTTCACTTATTTCTCTTCCTTCATTAGCGTCAGTCTTAATGTTAGTCTGTTGCCTCACTCTTAACTTCGTGTATGGTATTATTTTGATGAAAAATGCAGCGTTAAAAAAATAAAGGAATCAGTCACTTGTAAACAAAATAAGACGCCATTGTATTTTCAGCTGTTTGCACCGGGGCATGTTCGGCGTTTCAAGAGGGAACGAATACCATCCTGCTATTATTCGGAGGGCTTTTCAATTTGAAAGTGGGGTTTATTTCATTGATCATTGACCCTTCTCCTATGTATTTACAATCAAACGGTTTTAGCTATCAGAATCAGTTTCACTTTCCCTTTATAATGGTGTGAAATAAGGTCATTTTTAAATACACCAAACTCTTTATAATTTGATAAATAATTGCATTGCAATTACGTTCATTCATTATAGGACGTCGTCTGCTTAAGCAGGATCGATCCCGAGTGTGACGACATCAAAACATCGCTATATTTCTGGCGAATCCTCGGATATTCCAGATGCTGAGAAGAGCTTTTATTTGTGTTGTTTTTATAATCACCAGATACGCAGTTGACATAAAACTTATAAGATTGCCATCTGTAAGCTTCCCAGTTTCTAGTGATACATTAATTGCCATATTTGTGATTTTCTTTGAATATCTACTTTAAACTTTTAATTGTTAATCACTTGTCGATTGTTCAGTAGAAGTGACAGGATAAGTCCAATTTGGCATCAAATTGTCTTACACAAAATCTTGAAAATGAGAGCAGTAGATTAATGGGAGGTTAAGGAAAAGCCTGTAAACGTTGAGAATGTTATGTAATTATAAGTTTGTGATTGATCAAAAACATGCACCTCTTCCATTTGTCCTTAACTTAACATTTCATAGACTTAAACATTTCTCAAAAAGGCCTGTTTTTTGTTTTTGCATATACTTCCTACATGGATTAGATCTATTCCTTCATCAACAACCAAGAAAATGGAAACTTGAAATTGTTGATATATGGGAGAGATGTGAGCAACTGACAAAGTAAATCACAAAGTTGCCAATTTGCATTTGATCACTTACAACTTACAACTTTATTAAAATGAATTTAATATCAGAGTGCACTTTCCCTTTAAGTTGTGGATAACGTTGTGTCGTTATGGACTTACTGTGCTGTTCATGTTCTTCCAAATGTTCACTTTTTGTTCATCATGTATTAAGCGGATGTGAATTGATAGATTTTTGATAGACTAGGTGTTAGGTGAGAGAGATATTATTGAAAAAGCAGAGATCTTTTGTCGCAAAGGGTCAGGAAAATAGTTGTATGATATTTAGATTGGAAAGCAGGTGCAGTATACAGCCCTACATTTGATGAACGTTTGTATGTAAATGAGCCCCATGATGCATGCTGTAAACCTGGCACTCCCAGAAAAAAATTGGCTGAGTTTTCTCCATCCCTCTCCACCTCTTCTTTCTTCTTATGTTTCCATACCCCCCTCCCTCTCTCTCACTCTCCCTCTCTCTCTCTCCCTCTCTCTCTCTCTCTCTCCCTCTCTCTCTCTTTCTATCTCTTTCTATCTATATCTCTGTCTCTGTCTCTCTTTCTATCTCTGTCTCTGTCTCTCTCCCTTTCTCCTTTCTCTCTCTCTTTCTATCTCTCTTTCTATCTCTATCTCAGTCTCTCTCTGTCTCTGTCTCTGTCTCTGTCTCTGTCTCTCTCCCTTTCTCCTTTCTCTCTCTTTCTATCTCTCTTTCTATCTCTATCTCAGTCTCTCTCTGTCGCTGTCTCTGTATCTGTCTCTCCCAATTTCAATCCCCCTCTCTCTCTCTCTCTCTCTCTCTCTCTCTTTACACCCTCTCTCTATTACCTATTGAAATGTATGCAGTCCGATGATATGATTATTTAGCATATGTTGATTAGTATTTTTTTCATAATTTTCATTTTGCAATTACATGTATCTCACTATTCATCAACTAAAATCAAAGAAATCTGACAATATGATGAATTCTATTAATCCATTTGAGGCATATTCCAAGAGTTCATTTTTAAGTGAGTAGCTTGAATACGTTTCTTCCAACAAATGAATATCAAATTTTGTATTTATAGGCCTACTTGACTGCTGGAGGAGCAAGATTGAAATAATTTCACAAATGCTCTTCTAGGAACTTTCAAAGGGCAAATGCACCAGAGGTCGTCCAGCAATGACTTACATATAGATCAGTTAGAAAAAGACTCTTGTCTACCAAGGCAGGAACTCCCAAAGATCATGGAGAATAGAACTGAATGGAAAAAGCTTGTCAAATCAGTGCGAGTTATAGGCTCAACCTAGTTGTAGTAATAGGCCTTTACCATTTATTCAAATCTTCATGTAGAAGGGCATTGATTCCTATCACACAAGACAATACATGAGTGTTTGGATTGCATAAAATCACTAAAAAATGACAACCAGTGCCAGTTTGGCCTGAAAGTAATCCTTAGAAATACATTTTTACTTTGTACCCGGTTATGCACTCCCTTTCATGAAGAACATTCATTGTCCATTAACCCTTTCAAGACAGGGATTATTTAAGGGCTAAATTGATCACATTTTGTTCTTTCAAATTGGCAACAATGATATTTTTCTTTTTATATTGCTACATGGTTCTAATAAGGTGTACGGTAATATCTTTGAAAACAATATGCATGGTTACACATTTTGTTGAAAAGTTGAAAAAAATTGCCAATTTTGATAAAAACACTGCTTTTGAACCTCTCAATGCGTTGCCAATTTAAGGATTTTATAGCGTATTCTTGTTGTTTTTTTTAATTCCTGGCATAAAACGCAATATGGTCATGCAACAAAAATGGATATTGTGTTTGCTCTTGCATCTGGTATATCTTTTAAAGATCTGAATCAACAGCTATTGAGCCTAACCACAGAATGTGGTCAGTTTAGATGTCTCGAAACGGTGAAAAAGAAATATTCATGTTGTGATTATTCCTTTGTGTGTCTTTTCTTATGTAGCAACTTCATGGCATTCATAACCAATATCAGCAGATGAAGCAAGACATGGGTTTTCAGGATAACCTCTCAATGAAGCTGGTTAGGGAATCCATGGCTGATCACATAATAAAAAGGTAAGCTATAACCAGTCACTTTTACTCCATACCCATCGATCCCCACCCTGAGCCCAGGGCAGTGTTTCATCACGTGGCTTGTCAGTGATTTTTACGAACAAATTTGCTCTCAGCTAATCAGATGGAAGGATTTCAGTAGCTTATAACAGTTGTCGGTAAAAATCACTGACAAAACAACGCTCCCCTGTTTGCTCTCTCCTTTACGTCCTTTTGCATCTTCAACCTCTTTGCATTTTCTATATCTCTTCTCCCTCTAGTGCAGGTACCTTTGGCTGAGCCCCCTTCCCCTCATATACATCTTATTTGCCCTTTTTCCTGTTTGGCTTATCTTGTTGCTTTCATTAGTCTGTCTTTATACAATGTATGTATGTACCGTATGTGGATCCCTCTTTGTTTCCACTTTTCTCTCTCTTTTTCCTCCCTTTTCCTCCTTTTCCTCCTTTTTCCTCCCTTTTCCTCCTTTTTCCTCCCTTTTCCTCCTTTTTCCTCCTTTTTCCTCCTTTTTCCTCCCTTTTCCTCCCTTTTCCTCCCTTTTCCTCCTTTTCCCCCTCTCCCCAACCCTGTTTTCACCATTACCCCCCTCTCTCTCCCTCCCTCCCTTTTGCTGTCTATCTTTCTCTTTCGCTTTCTGGCATTCACTGTCTCTCCTTATTCCTCCCTCTCCTTATTCCTCCCTCTGTCCCTTCTCTCTCCCCCTTCTCTCCCCCTTCTCTCCCCCATCTCTCCCTCTCTCTCCAATGCTCTCCCTCTCCTTCTCTCCCTCTCCTCTGGATTTCTCTCTCTCTCTCTATCTCTATCTCCAATTAGAGACAACCTTACCAAATTCCTCTTTTTAGTATACAGTTGCCCTTGATATCAAGTTGCAATCAATTTACCATTGATAAGGCATGGCCCTGATATGAATGTCCATACACAGAAGAAATAGAATTGATACAGAAGAAATAGAATTGATGAAGAAGAAAAAAAGGAAGACTATTGTTCACTTCTTATTCTTGTTACTTTTGCAGGATTCATGCTCACCAGGCATCTGATGATGATGAAGATGATAGCGAACAAGAACCGGAAGCTAACCCAGCCCAAGAGAGAGCTGCTAGACTTGCCTTGATCAAGAAGAAATCTTTCTCTAGCAAAGGACAGGTAAGAAGAAGATGATGATGATGATGGTGATGATGATGGTGATGATGGTGATGATGGTGATGGTGATGATGATGATGGTGATGATGATGATGATGGTGATGATGATGATGATGATGATGGTGATGATGATGATGGTGATGATGATGATGGTGATGATGATGGTGATGATGATGATACTGATGATGATGGTGATGATGATGGTGATGATGGTGATGGCGATGATGGTAATGGTGGTGATGGTGATGATGGTGATGGTGGTGATGATGGTGATGATGGTGATGATGGTGATGATGGTGATGATGATGGTGATGATGATTATAGTGATGATGATTATAGTGATGATGATACTGATGGTGATGGTGATGATGGTGATGATGAAGAAGAGAAGAGGAGGAAGGAGGAGGAGAAGGAGAAGGAGAAGGAGAAGGAGGAGGAGGAGGAAGAAGAAGAAGGAGTAGTAGAAGGAGAAGGAGAAGAAGAAGAAGTTATGATTATGATTATGATTATGATGAAAGATTATGTCATAACATAAATATTACAGAACTGCCTATTACAAAAATACAGTGTACATGTATATGATTTAGATAAGGAAATGCGTTTTTGTTGTAAAGCATTAAGAATTTGAAATTTATTTCTGATTGAATGTTTCTTGTGATAAAACAAGCACTTCATAACCATGTACATGTGTGATTTGCAAGTACAATGCATTATAGGATAAATACGATATGCAAAAGACCTGAGAACTCTTTCCATAACCATTCCTACCCCTTTACACCAACTCTCTGACAGTTACAAAAATATATCAGAACCGTGAGCGATTTAGCTCTAGAATGCAGTAAAAGAGCTCTGGAAATCTAGAAAAGAAGTCTAATATGAAAAACAAACAAATACGGTACATAAAGTTTTCACAGGAAATCTTACTCTGACTGTACAGCAAATCCCAAAAGAGCTCTTGCGAACATGAAATTAATTTCTACATTGCTCTTTAATCGCCATGGCAACACAGGGATCCAGCTCCCAGCGTCACCTCCAGGATGCGGCCACCTCCGCCTCCGAGATGGACGAGAAACCCTCCCTCTCCCCAGCTAGGTCGGGGAGGCGGGGCCGCAAGAGGGTGAAGAAGATGCCAGGCAGGAAACGGGTGGAGAAAGACAGACCGGCCACGGAGATGGAGAAGAAGAAGGCGTGGTCCATCCTCCCGATGAGAAGGCTGATAGATGTTGAGGAGGAGGAGGAGGAGGAGGAAGAAAATGATGAAGGTGATTATACAGTGAAACCTGTTTAAAGCCTTGTTCACTCATGACGTGGCAAACACATTAAAGAATTTTTTTTTAGATAACTGCCATGGCAGATTTAATTGGTATCATTGTAATGCGGCACACATTTCTGTTTCTGTATCTTAGATAAGTGAGTATTCTTAGGAAGTTTTGTTGTTGACCCAAACTTGTTCATTCATTTACATGTAAAATGGTTTTTCATTTTGCCACGTCACCTTTTTAGGCAGTTTAACCCATACGATGCCAGAGCCTTGTGTACTGATCTGTGTAGCGGTGCTGCGTATACATGTATGTGCACTAGCCCGTGCTTGTGTCCCACAACCATTGATAGTAGCCTCTGAAGCGCTGCCACATACATTTTTTGTTTGTGCTTAAGCCCCCCAAAGCTAAACCTGGCATGGGGGGGGGGGGAGGGATTAGTTGCTGGCACTGGCACTGGGTTTGCTACATGGGGGCAGATTAAAGGTCAACATGTTGTGTGTTAACATGGCTATATAGTGACCACTTGCATATGAAGACCACATCTTTTTCCCTCCTCAGAATTTATCATTTAAGTCTGTACAATAGGAACCCATACATAATGGCCACCTGTCTGTAAGAAAATGTTTTTCTTGACACCATGTACATGTACTTACTACATGTATACACTTTTCAATGTAATAAACAAAATACAGTTTTGAATTTCAGTAGGCTCATTTAAGTGGATGCAACCTAGATGGATTCAAAATTCAAGGCCCCCAGAACTTGATTCTTGTTTAGGATAATTTTTTATTTGCTTTTTTACTGCAGGTTTGCTATTACCGATAATTTTTAAAATACTTCATTTTCATTTATAAATGAAAACCAGATGGTGTAATTGTCAACATACGATCCTTAAACCTTCAATCAGTGCTTCGCACGATATCTCATGCAAATCTTGAATAGAGAAGCTCCAAATTCGTTCAAACCTCTTCTTTTAATAAGGATTCATATGGCAGGACTGTGTTTCATTCATCGTGATGCTAAACACATTAGTTTCTTTGGAATTAGCTGTGATAGTGGAAACATGTACATGCACTTATTGATTCTGGTTTGGCTTAATCAGAGATGACAGTTTCTAGGCAACATATTTACCAATGTGAACAGAATTATTGCCATATCATGGTCATTTGTGTTTTTAGACAAGCTGAAGTTATTATACTTACTACAGACCATTTTGTCATATGTTAAAGACGTTGAATTTTTTAATAAATTTGTCTTGGAATGTAAGAAAAACAGCCCATTAGAAGTTATAAGGAAAATGATCGACATTTAGTAGGGGAAGATTAATGTATATGTGTAATAAGAAAAATTCTGAATTAATACCTGGTATTTGTAAATGTGACCGTAACTGTAAAATCGGAAATGTAATTAATGTTCACATTTGTGTCCTTTTCCTGTTTTTGTATTTCCTTTGTAATCTCTCCTTGAAGATTCCGATGATGAGCAAATCCAAAGGAAGAAAAAAACGGCGAGCAAACCAACAAAAGGGAAAGATGCAAAAGGTGAGAGGAGTTTGCACATAAAGGTCACTTTATTATTTTCTATCATAATGTCAATCATCCATTTTCTCAAATACATGTACCATGATTATGCTCAGTGAAAGTTGCTTGACTTTGCAATTAAGATTATATGTCATGTATTACAGAGGAATTAGCAATTAGTGTTTAGTTTTCCTCTTAGGTTTTAGGAATATTCTCATTTTTCATGCCCAAACACAACTGAAGGGGAGGAAGTATAATTTATTACATGTACATTGTATGACAGTAAGTTGATTTTATTATAAAATCTTTTCTTGAACTGGTGCTAAGGTCACATGTATGTGCAAATATTTTGCAGTTGACTATTGTATTTTGAGTGATTGTATATTTTTTTTTCTGTATCTATAGGGAAGAAGAGCTCACAAAAGAAACAAGAGAAGGGGACAGTGCAAGAAGAAGAAGAAGAAGAAGAAGAAGAAGAAGAAGAAGAAGAAGAAGCGCAGGGAATCCGAGACGGATAAATCTACAGCAGAAACTTCTGGTGATGATAAGAGTGAAATATCTGGCACATCAGGAATGGAGGATGCGGGGTCATCACCACGGAAACAGCGAGGCCGGAAGAGGAAGAGGGGGTCATCCACAAGCGAGGCTGAGGTCAGCGATGGGAGGAGGAGGAGGAGGAGTAGGAAGAAGAAGGGGAACTATTCCAGTTCTGATGGGCTGGAAGATGGAGATGTGGGATGGCTTGAGAGTGATGGAAACGAGATGGGCTCGAAAAAAGGGGAATCCCCTCAAAAGGGGAAATCACCTGAAGGGCAGAGTCCTAGGATTTCGTTTTGTGAGTCTGACGGTGAGAGCTTACCCACGGAGACATCAAGACTGGCGAGAAGTGAAGATGAGGAGAACAGGATGGAGATGTTCTCTTCCAGAAGGAAGAGACGCGGAAGGCCAAAGAAGAGCGTCATGCCGGAAGAAGATGTAACAGCTTGGAGAAACGTCTCCGATGATGGTGCTTGCCATGACGATTATAATGATCATCATGGTGGTGGATTGACCAGCGATGGTGGAGCTAGCAGCGGTGATGTTGGACAGGTTAATACCGGTGTCCATGTTGACGTCAGTGTGGAACCAACAGAACCTATTAACAGACCACCCCCAAAGAAAATATTACTTGGACTGAAAAAAACAGGATCGCAGAAAGAACCCGTAGAGGAGGGATCGGGGGAGGGATCGGGAGGTAAAGAGCAGGTGGTAGAAGGGGGCAAGGGTTTGGAGGTGAAGGGGACGGAGAAAACACCAGAGAAGATGAGGAGGGGAGAGGAGACTAAGGGAGAGAGAGAGAGATCCCCAAGGAAGTCTTCAAGACCTAGGAAAGTGATCCAATACTGAGAGTCAATCATTATCTAGGGTGGACTTGTTATCAACAGGAGTTTTCCTGAATTTTGGCTCAAGGCCCAGTTGATTTTATTGTTAAAGGGCAAATCCAAACTTGGTAATAAGATGATTTGTGTGAAAGCAGAAAATAAGAAAAACAGGATGGTGAAAGTTTTGAAAGAAATCGGACAAGGACTAAGAAAGTTATGGATGTTTGAAAAATGAGATTACTACATCTGTGCGAATCTCAAATTGGCAATTTGGTGAGTCCATTGTGACATTTTTGTGGACAACTCTCCCGTTTGTTACGCACAAAAATATCATTAATTTGCGGTTATCCTCGAGGCGCTTTTACCCTTGGGGCAGTACTCAAAATATATTGGAGATAGCATATTGTTATAGGTCCTCATGAAAGAAAAAGATCATACTGAGTAATACATTTTGAAAAAAAGTGACATTTAGTAATTTTGTGTGTTGAAGCGAATGGGGGAGTTGTCCACAGCTACATCACAGTGACATTACCTATTCGGCCAATTTGAAATTCCCATATGTATAGTGATTACAACTTTCAAAAATTCATAACTTTCTTATTGCTTGTCAGATTTCGTTCAAACTTTCGCCAATCTGCTTCTCTGATTTTTCCTCTTTCTTTCAAAGCAACTTGCTATTAAGGTTGGATTTCCCTTTAATAATAATAATAATAATATGGACATTTGTATTGCGCCGGTATCCATCATGAAAGATGCTCATGGCGCTTTAAGGGGTAAGTTGATCAAAAGGCTTCCAGGACTGGGCAGATCATACCAAATTTCTGGGCTGAATTTTAGTCTCAGTATGCATGCCTCTGATAATCATTTGAATCCTAATGCCGCATGTTCTCATTTACATCATACCTTTATACTCATCATCATCATCCATGCCATCATTATCATCACCAACATCCACGTCATCATCATCATCATCCATGCCATCATTATCATCAACATCCACGTCATCATCCATGCCATCATTATCATCAACATCCACGTCATCATTATCATCAACATCCACGTCATCATCATCATCATCCATGCAATCATTATCATCAACATCCACGTCATCATCATCCATGCCATCATTATCAACATCCACGTCATCATCATCCTCATCCATGCCATCATCATCATCATCCATGCCATCATTATCATCATCATCCATGCCATCATTATCCATGCCATCATCATCAACATCCACGTCATCATCATCTTCATCATCAACATCCATGCCATCATCACCATCATTATTGGTTTATATCACACACAGTATCAACTTTGTAAATTTCTCATACATGAAGATGCTTGTACATGTATTCTCCCAACTGTTTCCATATTGATACCTGTTAGCAGCACATAGGAACATTTCATTTCTTTTGTAATGTCCAGTAGATTGGATGAAGTTTACCTGTAAATTTTCACATGTCTTAAGAAAATTGTTTCTTTCTTAATAAACTTGGAAGAATGCACATTATGATGACTTAGAGATTTGTTATTTGGTTTCGGAAGTGGATGAGAAAGAGAGAGAGAGGAGAGATGTGACAGAAAACCAATTAATAAGGAAACCGAAAATGAGTAGTAAATCACCACAAAATCCACAAAATGTAATACAGACACCAGCCACTCTTTCAAAAGTTGTGACATTTCTCTTTTTAATCTTTTTTATATTACATTCCTACAAAACTATACAGAGTTTGAAATGATAGACACACCATGTACCCATAATTAGATTTTACATCCGACAGAAATCCATAGCATTCTTTCATCCATTTATAAAACCTTTTCTCCTTTACTTACTGTACGTCCATCCACAATTTACTAGACCCTTGTTTTTCTGCAGTACGTAATTTCAGATTAAAGTGAAATCGGGCAAATTTTCTCAAAATTAAATAACTACTGATAATTCCATTTGCAATGGATGTAGTATGAACTGAATGTATTTTTAGATGTTCTTTACTGAAAATGATAGTACATGCATTATGTAATGGTACTTGAATGTACACACTAAAGCACTTTGAAAACACAGTGTTGAATTGTGTTATAAGATAAAATATAAGAACTTTGCATCATCATTATGACATACATACATACATACATGCTCTATCATGCATGGTACGGATCAATAAAATGAAATTACGATATATCACTCGTATTTGGACTAATTGGACAATACTTGCATATATAAGCTTTAAAGCAATATAGAGTCTTTATATAAAAACAATTCTTCCTTTGTCTTTAATGATGGTAACACGGCAGATTCATATTCATCAGAAGCAGGGAAACCTTATTGGTCTATTTTCGTTCATAATATCAATCACTATTATGTTAAAATAAATGCTTTTAAAGTACAAACTTGATTGGCAATATCCTAATAAATCACTAATTTTATGGGAATGTTGAGCACAAAGATACATGTACATCTAAACTAAGTTTTTGAAAGTATAGTAAAAGGCACATGGTTATTAAATTTGTACAATAATAACATACAAATATCCAAACTAAATTTTCAAAACCAATTTCTACATGCGCACCACCCCTATAGTCTTTATCTTTGCAACAATGCATACACTGTACATAGTTACAACGTGCACTGCATAACTGCCAATGCCTCAGTCTCGCCATCAAACCAACTTCAAACCGATCAATTCTTGGCCGTTCGGACTAATGTACTATATTATTCCATCCGTTGTAGATCTGGTGTAGGTCTGGCCGGAGTGGCTGGGATATGTTTATGCACAGAGAGTGTATGCCTGACTTGCCAATCATCACCACAGTGTTACTACATGTGGCTCTGCATTTGTAGATCATCTTTCAAACAACTTGCAATGCGTATCTGCAATCTGCAAAGTGTGCCCCCGTACAGGCAATGCAGCCTGACGGACATATGGCACTCGAATTGATGAGATTTACATGTACTGCCCTTCCTTTTTTTGCAGAACTAACTAAAAAATGCTAGGAAACAATCTGATGACTATTGACATTCTACTTGCCATTTCTAATAAAAAAACCTTTACCACAGGAATCATCATACTTGTACATTTAAACAGCCATTGCAGCATTATCTATACAAAGCAATTGTCGTGTAAAAGCAAATGATCAAAATAAAGACATTTTCTATACACCATGGCAATAAATTTTAAAATATATTGCTTTTGAGAGTTGTAATTGTTTTTAACACCTTTGTGATAACCAAGTGATTTCATGTTTAACTTGCATTTAATTCAAAAATATTTAGTGATATTCTGAAGCTCTTCCACTATGTCCTCGGGGGTGTTTCACAAAGAGTTAAGTTGGATTTAGAGTCATGCATAAGCGCCAATGCGCATCTGTTATTTAACGCGTAATCTCATTGATAGACTTCCCAATAGCACGCGTCCCCCGAGCATGATCTGACCAATGCGGTGATGCGTAATAAACAGCACGCAACTAAGAATTTAAGTCCAATTTAAGTCTTTGTGAAACCCCCCCCCCCGTCCATACAGCCTCATTCAGACCAAAGACATCAAACTGCCATAACAAAAGGTTTTGAGATGCATGGTGTGTGACGCATGTCCACATAACCCAACTAACATTCAGTGTCTCCACGTACATGTATTTATTTAGCAGCATTACAAATAAAATGTATCTGTATCAAGCTGAAGAAATGTCCAATTGTAATTGTATATTTGGTCCCAAATGTACATTTATAATGTATTATCCACACAAACAAATGACAATTACTTGACAAGATTGCAAAAACTTATTTGCCTAAGATTGGACTCTAATGCTTTCTGTGTAGCACTGCTCTATGATGGCATTTTCATCTACCATGTACATCTAGTAGACATCATGTTTATTCTTTGTACAACATTGTTTCCTTTGTCAGAATAACTTATACAGTGGTACCTCGTTATAAAGAACACTGTTATAACAAACTCTCATTATAACAAGGTAATTTGGCTGGTCCCACTTCTTTGTATTCTATTGTTTTTTTAGCCCTGATGTAACAAGGTTTCGATATAAAGAGGTAATCTCCTTGGTCCCAAGGAGTTTGTTATAACAAGATTCCACTGTATCATACTACTTGTGCTTACACAAGTTAGGCTAAGCTTGCTATAACTCAATTCACTCTGTCACTCTCTAAACGTTCTGCAATGAAATAAAAATTCCCAAATATAACCTAAAACTATGAACAAAATATCACAAACATCCTTATACAAACAAAATTGGTGTCTTACACCCATCAGAAAAAAACAACTGATTTCCTAATATGACAAAAGAAAGCTGAAGAAAATATTGATAAACATGCACTTATTTCAGTTCTGTTGGAGCATTTGGATTTCTCTAATATTCATTTACAGGCAAAAATATTCAAAAGTGGAGCAATATTTACATAATTGGAAAAGGCAAATATGAAATCACTAAAATCATACCTAAAATTAAATAGAATGTTTCAGAATTTTTTTTCCACAAATGTGATCAAAGATCAATGGAAATAAAAAGGAGCAAATAAATAAACCAACCACAAAATCAAAAGCTACAGATATTTCTCTGTACCATCATTTATGTGCCTCAAGTATTATAATAAAGAGGAACATAAAATAAAAGGCTTCATAAATGTATGGTGTATCTGGAATTGGTGAATGTATGTTGAATTTTATAATGCAACAATCAACTGACGAAGCTACCCTGTTGGTTATAGACAAAAAGCAGAACAGGGAGACACCCCCCCCCCCCCTGTTTTCTTTAACCAGCCAAAATTTCTCAACAAAAACACATGTGTACTTGTTGGCATAATTTTTTCCCTATTTCGAGAATAATTTTGGGAGTCCATTCTGAAACCGAACTTGTTTCCATGCCAATTTAGGAAGATGGGAAAAACCTTTGTGTTTGTTACCCAGACTTCATGAACTCACTAGGGGCTTGGCATTTAATCTTTCTTTGAGATGTCTGACTTCAATTTGGCAACATTCCATGACCAGTAGGCTTGCAACATAAAAGTGGATTGGAGACATGAGGTATAAAACTAATGTTATAAGATTAATCTGAACAAGATCAGTCATTGGCAGTCAATTCTTTCAACATGTCGTAAAGTGTCACTGAGAAAACTCTATTAAAAGAGGCAAATTTTTACACATGTACATCATTATAAAATTATTTTGATGTACTGACAGAATATACAAAAAGCAATATAGAGTCATGCAAACCAATGGTGAAAATAGTGTTTCTTTTACAAGACAAAAAAAAAGACTTTAGTAAACATGTTTTTTTCGTAAAGCAAATCAACTAAAAATGAAATGATTTCAATAGGCATTCAGCCTGTGCAAAAAGCAACATATCGTTCTCTTTTGCGAGCGATTTTGTATAATTTCATTTACACAAGAGTACAAAATGACATTATTTTGATACAATCATGCACGTGTCAATGGTAGAAGCTTCACACTCGCAGCAATAATGTTATCTTAAAGCGAAAGCATCATCAGGCTGTAGATGGTACTTCTTCAGTCTTGCTGGGTAGAGTCATTTTGTAACTAAACCCCTCAAAAAAGGTTCTGCAATTTAAGTTTGAGCGTTGATATCTCTCTTGTTACTATATCACGATACCGGAATTTTAGTATCATCATTGATACGCCTGTTTATTCCTCTTTACAATGATGCCCCATTTGTAGTGATTATGTAATTATGGAATGTGCAGTGCACCGCAATATGGGGCCAAGTTAAAATTGAAATGTTGCAAAACGCATTGTTATTGTCAACAGTCAATTCCCCCTTTTTTTTGAGGATGGATTGTGTTTTGAGTGAAGTTGAGGTGATCATTCATGAACACATAGACCACTTCTGTAATGTATGCAGAACTTTTTTTGAGGCGCTTTGTTAGTTTGTGCGCAACACTTCGATCATGTAGGAGCAAGCACGTACTCTGCACAGATCGTGCGCACTGAAGCAGTGTATGCGACATTAAAGTCATTGTCCAGTGAGATTGAGGAAGGCGCTCTCTAGAAGCCTGACAATGCCATCACTTCACTGAGAGCACTCCTGAGTACTTCTACGTATCAGCGTCCTACGGAGATTTCTTTCACAAATAAACTATTTACACTTTATATTTCTCCATCTCATCTATAAATGCTCTATAATTTAAAACTGATATGGATATAAAAGTCGCTGTTTGACATAATTTGCAGATATCTCTCCCTCTTTCTCATTCACACACACTGTAAGAAAATAGTAATCTTCAAGATGCATCCTTAAAGGGAAGCTTGAGTTCTGGAAAAAGTAGAAAATAAAGTGTGAGCTTTCTCATTCTTTTTATGTCAGTTTGGAAGATTATCATAATAGAAATGTCCCCTGAAATGGATTGCTCTTCCAATGTCCTCACATTCAAAATATAAGACAAGAAACAGCTGAAATGTTATTTCTAATCATACTTCGAATATGAGGGCAATTGAGGAGCATTCTTTTTCAGGGGACATTTTACTAGGATGCTCTTCCAACCAGACATAAAAGGAATGAGAAAGCTCACAAATTTTTTGTCACCTTTCCCAGAACTCAACCTTCTCTTTAAAAGAGGCAAATTTTTTTTAAATGTACATCATTTTAACTTCAGGGCAATGTTAATAAAGACCGTCATAGAATATCTAAGAAAATAACCTAAACATATCGTTGCTTCAAACTAAAATGTCAATGTACACAACACAAACTTCTATAACACAAAACATATCTCTTCCTTACAGTCAGTCTGTATAATCAATAACTATTGAGATTTGTATTAAAACGAATGACTAAATATTAGTCCAAGGTATTTGGGGCAGCAAGATATTCAAGTAAATAAAAATACTGTGAGTAGCATTTCTCCCACAAGTGGCCTTTTTCAGATGAAAGCGATCGTCACCGACTTTGTGCGTGTTTGCTAAATTTTCAGGTCACCAAAAGTAGATAAAATTCTCTTATCTATCGTTTTGGTCTAACTTCATGAAAATCAACACTTACCTGAAACTTACCAATAGTCTTTTTTTTTTCTTTTCTTCTTCTTCTTTCCAGTGTAAGATTCATGCTCAAGTCAATCACTTTGGAAGCTTTGAAATTCTTTAAAATTTCTTTTTTTTTTTCTTCCTTTCTTCTTCCTTCCAGTATAAGATCATGGTTAAGTCAATCCTTTAGGAGTTTTGAAATTCTTTAAGATTGTGTTGGGTTTTTTTCTTTTCTTATTTTCTTCTTCCTTCCAGTCTATGATTCATGCCCAGGTCAATCAATTTGGAAGTTTTGAAATTCTTTTAGAATGTATTGTTTATCCCATTAGTGGTATTCCAAATATTTCAGAAGAATCCTTTCATTCTCTACAGGTCTATATAGTGGGGCGGCATAGCAACAAATTCCAGGCCAGTTGTGCATTTTATAATAATAGCACCAAATTTGGCACACAGGTAGATGAATATGTTCTAAGCAAATATGGATATTGAGCCACCTGGAATTTGGGCCCTGGGGCCTGTTGTGCCTGTTTTTCAAAATGGCTGCCACAGGTTACATTTTTCTGTATACATCTGGTCCAAAATTAATATATTTTTTTAAAAAAATCTAAGTTTAATGAAATATGTTGTAATCATATTTTAAGTTTCCAGTTCTTAAAATTCTGGAAAAAAGCTTTTGGGGCCCAATCTTTTTCCAAAAAGACAAATTTTGTATATAAAATGTTCAATAAAATGATTGCATTGTAGAATATGTTTTAAAAATGATCCTAATTGTGATCAGGAGAACATTACCCTATTTAGAACTGACAAAATAAGTGGCACAGGTGCCCATTGTGCCCCATTTTGAGAAAGGGCCCAAAATGTTTAAAATAAAGTGTTACCTTAATCTTAATAGTGCATTTTGTGATAGAATTGCCAAACTTGACACACATGCACATACAAGTAAATGTGTCATGAGAGAAAATGTATATTGAGCCATCTCAAAGTGGGTCCTGTCGGCCTGCTGTGCTCAATTTTCACACTGGACGACACGGTACTTTTTGTGTATAATTTGTCAAATATCAACATATTATATCCCAATTTTAGAATAAGAATGCAGGAAAAAGTACCCCGTGGTGGACAATTCAAACAAATGGGTACAACAGGCCCCATGGCCCGAATATCCAGTTTTACTGAGGACATATTCATCTACCTGTGTGCCAAATTTGGCGCTTTGATCACAAAATGCAGGATTAAATTGCTATGCCGCCACACTAATATTAGTGTAGTCCCAAAAGCTATTTGAAATTAACCATAGTATTGTATATTGAGAATTAGAGCTTCTGTTAACACTGTCCTGGAGAATTAAGACCTCACTGACTATAATCCCATAACTAGCAATACATCATACTAAATGTCTCCTCATAACCCCGCATTCTGGGAATATTGTGTTTTACGACACAACTCTGTCCTATATCATTTTTTACAAATATTTTTGTGTTTTCTTCTAAAAATCAGCAAGCTGCTTGACTCTAGATGTGAAGTCATAAATATATCACATTCTTAAAGGCATGCACGCATACTTTGGCCTTAGTAATATTACCTAATGCCCTGGAAAATACCCAAGACTTACACATAAGCTATGTTGAAAGAGACTAATGGAGAGGGAGAAAAAACAAGAAAAGAAAAAACAAATATCCAAAATGCCAAATAGAGAAGAGGGAATTTCTGGCAAGCACATAAATGTACCGAGGTTTACAAATGTACTACACGGAAAACAAGATAAATGGACACTAAGGGATAGGGGGAAAAAATTCTTTTAGGATAAATATGTAAATGAATCATGACCTGAGTTTAGATGTGTCATGGATGGCATGCATTGTCCGTTGGGTTGCAACAGAGCATAAAGGTCATCATCTGACACTTGGTTTCACATCCCTGCAGCTCGGACATCAAAAGGGAGGGGATGGGGGCTGTAAGGGGGGTGATCATCGACAGAGTCTCTTACGGATAAATACGTCATGAACATCAAAACTGCATCAGAGAAATAGGTTGTCATCTCAACGCTCGTTTCACCTCTCTGCAGTTATTACATCTTGGGCGGATGGGACAAGGGGTGCAACGAGGGGGAGAGGGATGATCATCGCTTGCGTCGACAGAGTCTCTTATGCTCTTGATGCCAGTGGACTTGTTGACAGCTGATGCTGCAGTAGGACGTGTTCCAGCAGCAATGGTACATGGCTTCCTTCTCACAGTTGATACACTGAAAGATAGTTTGTAAACCAAAACATCATCAGGTCAACCATCAGCTCAACCAATCAAACATTCACTCATTTGCAAGACAGGAGATTCTCTTGGGTGACATCAAAGCATTACCATTTTAGTAAACAAATGATTAATGAAATCCAATTACACACACACACACACCTTTTCCACATAAACTTCATGGCAATTCCACGGCTACTCACATCAATTTCTTCTTCGGAAATTGTGATACTTTAATCAGGTACTCTAATGTAATGCGAGTAACCATGGAATTGTGCTTCAGGAGATTGGTTTGGGAATGAATGTAGTTGTAGTTATCATCATCGATCAAATGGGACTAGCCCTACATGATCATCTTTACTTCTTGATAAAAATCTAATATGTGCCTCTATGCCACTTACCCACTGTTTCTTCTTGGTCTGTGATATTTCGTCAGATAGTTTCTGGACCTGCTCTGTGAGTTCCTTCTTGCATTTGTGCTCTGTCTCGGTCTTTACTTTCTGAACCTCAGCAGCAAGTTTCTCCTTTGCCTCTTTCAGGATCTTTTCCTTCTCCGCTTGCCATTCTTGCTTGGCCTACAATTATTCAGGGAGAGTAAAGGTCATAAATTAAAGTTCATAGGTCAAGAGTCACAATTCCAAGGCAATTTAGGGTGATTGTAGCTACGTTCATTCGGGACTTGTAGCTTAGAAACTTTAATTTAGCGTAACTTAAAGAAACAACGGCTCACTAACAACAACAAGGGTTCACACGAGCTCAACACAATGACGCTTGTTGTCCTGATACTACAAGTCGAGCGTTAGTCATTTAGCATGAACAGAGAGGTCATCGCACGGTCCATAACTACGAAGAGGACCCCCCGCTGCTCGCGGTTTCGGTGTTAACCACAAACTCGCTTGTGGTTCTGGAACTACAAGTAAACTTAAAGTTTTGGAACTATGAGTCGGTTCATACGGTTTGAAACTACAAGATACTACAAGATAACTTAAAAGTTTTGAAACTACAAGTGAAAATTAAAGTTTAGCTCCCTTCGTGTGAACGTGACTATTACTTGATTTCTGAAGGACTTGTTCTCATGGGAGGTGGTAAACTGTGTTCAAAAATACCTCAGTGGTAAAAATGAACATACAGTAACTCATATCTCACTCTTTACGGTAATACTGTTGCAAAGCATGTTTGAACATGAACACATAAAATGAGCTAAACAAATGCTTTATTTTCATCATCACCATTGTTACATGAATCTCGCCATTCACACACAAAGTGGAATGTGGTGAGAGGAAATGCATATTGCACAGGAAGTCGGTTGGCGTTTAACTGATACACGTAAAGAATTAGTCGGAAAAGTTGATTTAATCATGCCTTGCTTCTTTTCAAGTCATCACTCTAGGCTACATTCAAGTTGCCTTCCATGTAAAACATGTGTAGGTATCAATGCTCACAGCAGTAATAGGGAAGCATGGACATAAACTACGTTATAAATCTCTTGTTCGCCATATACATGCACCTGGCAAGAATGGTTAAATTGCAACCTCTATTGCACATAACGCAACATGTAGTGTTGCGCAGGGAAGCATGGACGCAAACTATATTCTGACCTTGTCTAATGCTTCCTTGATTGCCTTGTCCATCTTCTTCTTATAATCAGCCTCTAGCCTTGCTCGGACAGCTGGCGTCTTGGCAACATCCTTCAATCTACAGGTGGCTGTTCTTAAACTTGGTGTGGTGTTAGCTCGTTCCTCACTGGTTCCTTCCTCCTCTAGGGGCGGTGGTGGCGTGTCATCCAGGGTGTCATCCAGGGTGTCGTCCAGGGTGTCGTCCAGGGTGTCGTCCAGGGTGTCGTCTAGAGGATCGTCTTCTGACTCGTCCTTGGTTTCTGCTTTGTCTACTTCTGGGACCTCATCATCCATCGGCTCAGGATCGGGTTCCGATTCCGGATCTGGTTTGGTCTGGTAGGGCGAGATGGTGGGTTTTTTTTTTTTTTATTTCAACATTTGATTTCAGTCTAATCAGTTCCGTCTATCATTCTCTTTCTCTCTTCCTCCTCTTTAATTATGTTTTCATTTTCCTTCTCCACCTCCCCCTTCTCTCTCTGTCTTTCTTTCTCTCTCTCTCTCTCTCTCTCAAAATCAATGATAACAGTCTCCATTTCTGCACCTGATGTACTTCTATTAGTCCTATTACTCACTATTGCTCTCCTTGTCCGTATGTCTGTCAGTCTTTCTGTCTGTATATATTTCTAAGTATGTCTGTCTGTCTGTCTCTATCTCTCTCTCTTAATGTCTCAGCACTTCCTCCAAACCTAATTATCAGGAATGTCTCCTTTTATCCTAACCCCCTATCCTTTCTTCCCTCTCGTACTCCTCCATCCTGCTTCACTAGATGTACACATCCACAGCATTCAGTTCGGAGGCAAGGCTTACTTTTGTTGCTGCCTTTGCTCCTCCCGATGGCGACGATGAACCTTCTTCTACTTTGGGCTTCTTGCTTACAGGTCCCTCCAGGTCTGGGGGTGAGGTCTGGCTAGTGCTTACACTGTGGTCCTGTTTTTTGAGGCAGCAGGAGAAAGATAAAGGGAGAAGGGTGAAAGAATAAAAGAAGGGGTGAAATACTTTAATAAATGTTTATTCTGAAGGTGAGAGAGAACTTGACTTGCACTCAATAGACCGCTTCTGTAATGTATACAAATTTATGCACATATATTCTCTGAGCACCCAGTGACGAGCTATTCCATGAACCTGTTTTTTTATAAATGAGCCTCAAATGCTTGGAATCCAGTTTGCATACATTATTTGTTGCTATGTCCGGCAATCTTTCAGGTTGTCAAGAACAACCTTTGTTTGAAAGGTATGCATAAAATTTGCATACATTACCAAAGCGGTCTATTGTTTACAGGAGATAATAAGTTATAGGAGCCATGAAAACCTAAAACAAGCTACTCCATACGCCATAACTTTAGCGGCCATAAATTTTTCGCGAATACGACTAACCAGACTGTTTCACGAGTGGTTGCATTTCCGGTCAGGAAATTCTCAAATCTACAAACAGCGGTGATCATGTACTTTTGCAAAGGGAAGTGGTGAATTTCTGACCAGGAGACAACAAATTCAACTGACTACTTATGTTGGCAATATCTTAGCATGTTGCTATTAAAATTCGTGACCCACTCGCGATCCATGAAATTCGCGAAAATAAAACCCCCCGCGAAATACACGGCGTATACAGTATATGTATGCTGAAAAATAGAAATATCACTGAAGATGATGATTAAGAGGAAGTAGTTTGATCCGCAAGATTTTTCCCTGATTTACTGCCATAGATATGCCGTTTCCATGGCAACGCAGCTTCCGACACATCCAAAAAATATGTCTTGCACATCTTCCCACCAAGACCAATGTGTGTACCAAATTTCTTGACTTTTGGTCGAAAACTGAGGAAGTAGTTCGATCCGCAAGATTTTTCCCTGATTTACTGCCATAGATATGCCGTTTCCATGGCAACGCAGATTCCGACACATCCGAAAAATATGTCTTGCACATCTTCCCACCAAGACCAATGTGTGTACCAAATTTCATGACTTTCGGTCAAAAACTGAGGAAGTAGTTCGATCCGCAAGGTGTTTCCTTGATTTTCTGCCATAAATATGCCGTTACCATGGCAACACAGATTCCGACTCATCCGAAAAATATGTCTTGCACATCTTCCCACCAAGACCAATGTGTGTACCAAATTTCATGAGCTTTGGTCGAAAACTGAGAAAGTAGTTCGATCCGCAAGATTTGCAACAGACCGACCGACCGCCCGCCCGCCCGCCCGACCGCCCGACCGCCCGACCGCCCGACCGCCCAACCGTTGATTGATTCCTAAATACCCCCTTCAAACTTCGTTTGGCGCGGGTATAAAAATCAAATCATATTAAATCAAACCAAAAAAAGTACTTTGCATAACTCCTTTTCCTTGCCATTACAAAACACTTTTGCTTCCACAAAGTATTTTGCTTCCACAAAGTATAAAGGCCCAATGATAACAACGCACTTTAATAGACCAACCGAGCAAATAAAAACATAACATTCATGTTCTTTGAAAAAAATGAAATATATCAAAACTGCTGTGTGAAATCTCACCTTTGAAAATATGAACTGTAAGTTCCAAAAGAGTTTCCATGAAAAAAATATAATTTTTCAGTTCTTTTTTACTTTGTCCTCTTTCTTGAGTGAGATAATTATTTTCAACGAAAGAATACAAGATTAATTAACTCAATCAGAAAAGATGAAATAAACTGAAAGAATTCCACCCCTCCAACTCTACAAAGTGGGATTTCTCACTGGCTCCTCACTAATAACAAACGTACTATGAACGTTCCCATACACACTAGCAGTACAAGATTAAACAAATATTGACTCCTTTGAAAGGCAAGGTTTAAAGGGGTCAATCTCACACACACACACATACAAATATAATAATAATAAATAGATTTAAATTGTTATAAGAACTTCAAATTTTCCCTTAAAACTATGAGGAATTAAAAAATGGCCCATGATTAAAATGCATAAAAACGGGGACAAAATGGGGCTTGCACAAAAATTAACTCACAGTCAACTTCCTTGCATGCCAATTTATATGCCAGTGCAACGACTTGTCCACTCATGAGTCGTTTTTAACTTGATCTAGATTGCATTTTCAGTATATAAATATGCAATATCTCTTTAAAGAAGTAGTATTTAAAGCTGATATTTTGACTATAACATACGAGCATGAAATTTCAAGTATACCGAGCAAAACATTTTTTGGTTATGAGTTCCCTTTAACTATTGCCTACAGGCGATCTTAAGAGTGAACTTTGCTCTGAGACAGAGTCTCCAGATCCTCAAACAGGGGCTATTTATTCAAACAAGGTCACGGAATGAAGCCGTTTACATTTTTTTTTTACAATACTGTCCCACCAGTGTGTGGTTTAAAAATAAGGAAGTTTTGATTCTGGGTGTTGTGGCGTGCGCCTGTAATCCAGCTAACAGTGGAAGTTATAAACTGATTCAGCGGACCCAGGTTCAAGACTGAGTTATGTCTTTCAGATGGTGACGTTAAAGGTCGGTCCCCAGATGTAAATAATCATATCTGATTGATACACGTCTGTAAAAACCCAGTTACACACACACACATTCACAATTCCTGTTAAAATGCATTGTATTCCAAAACTGTTTACCAATCAGTGGCCTGAATTCAAGAAGGAGGGTTAATCTAACCCATGGTCTAAATCATTGTTCAAACCTTAGTCCTGGACTAAACTAAGTGCAAATAAGTGTATAAAAGCGTTATATTGCCCGCTCATTGGACAAGATATGTGCGTACAACGTTTATGGAGGTTGAATCCATGGGTTAATATGAACCTCTTTTGTGAATTTGGGCCAAAGAGTTTGTACGTAGCATCTTAATATGCATATCAAGTGTCTTTAACCCTTTCAGGACAGGAATTATTTAAAGGCTAAATTGACAACAATAATATTTTTCTTTTAGTGCTACATGGTTCTAATAAGGTGTAATCTCTTTGAAAACCATACTCATGGTTGGGAATTTTGTCGAAAAGTTGAAAACATTGCCAATTTTGAGAAAAAACAATGATTTTGAACCTCTCAATTATTCTTGTTTTAAAAATTCCTGGCATCAAACGCAATATGGTCATGAAACAAAAATGGACATAGTGCGTGCAGAATGTTCTGCTCTTTCTACTCATGCATCTGGTACATTTTTTAGAGCTCTGAATCAAAAGTTATTAGGCTAAACCACAAAATGTGGTCAATTGTCTTGAAAGGGTTAAATGTAATTTGAAATCTGGCAGTGATGAGAAATAAAACAGAAAGCACAGACTCTTAATTTGACACTATAAAAGACATGGTCTTTAGTCACTAACCAATAATGTGCCGTAAGTTTTCATTGGTTATGCCAATTAAAATAAATTCACTATTAAATTAAAGATAAAATAATAATCAGGATACCACCCCGGGGAGCCCAGGGGGGTGTTTCATAAAGCTGTTCGTAAAGTTATGAATGACTTTACGAACGACTGGAATATGTTCTTGGGTGCTATACTAATCAGATTCTCAATCATTCAGCGCAAGAACTGATCACCAGTCGTGCGTAAAGTCGTGCGTAACTTACGAACAGCTTTATGAAACACCCCCCAGGTAGGTTAAAACCTGTGTCATGCGTTTTAACTGACAAGGGCTTGTGCCAGGTAAAGTAGCCACTTACCTGGCCTGCATCCGTTGTGGAGCTTGCCCTGACGACATGCCTTGCCTCACACTGCGCATCCTCCTCTTCCTCCTCCATGTTATCCTCCAGCATGCTACTATCCTCCTCCTCCTCCTCCTCCTCATCTTCATCCTTCTTGTGCTTCCTCTTCCGTCCCGACAAGGACTTGGGTCTGCTTGCAGCCCTCTCCCGGACCTCGGCCAGTGTGGTCTTGTAGAGCTCCATCTCTTTGACGGCCGATCGCCATCCCATGGACGGCTTCAGCTTCAGTTTCTTCCTTTCGACAGTGATGTCGCGGACGTGGATGAGGTCAATCCAGGCTCTGAAGGGAGTTTTTTTTTCGGATGAAAAAAATAAATCTCTAGTTAGCGATGAACAGTAAATTGTAGGATATGCATGAATTAGATAGACAGAGAGAGAGAGTATGAGAGGGACAGAGGGCTAAATACACTAAATAGAAAAAAAAACAATAGTCAGAGAGGCAGAAAGGAGAGAGGACGACAACCAAGATGGGATGCTACAGAGAAGAAGAGGAGGAAAGATACAGAGAAAGAGAGAGAAAAACAGAGAGAGAGAGGGGGGAACCCATGAGACACAAAAAGTAGTGAAGCAGAAATAGGAAGGCTGATGCAACTAATGGAGAGAGGGAAACAGAAAAATATGAGACAACAAAAGAGAGAAAGAGATTTAGAAAGAGAAAGACAGGGAGAGACGAACATAAAGACAAGAGAGAGAGAGAGAGAGAGAGAGGGAGGGAGGGAGGGGGGAGGGAGGGAGGGAGGGGGGCGTGGGGGAGGAGGTAAGACAACACATACCTTTCATGCCGCGAACCGAAGAATCTAACGTCTGCTCTTGAGTCTGTTTTCTGTAGTACTTTAGCAGGCCAGTATCCAAAGCCAGTCATCTGAGCCCAAACAAGCTCGTGAGGTGGGTTCTGTTTCAAGAAGCAGAGAGAGATACATACCGGTATATGAAAATGGTAAATTGAATGTCTTGACATGATTACACATTATTCAGGCCCTTCAGGTCCACCAAATTTTGTCATAAAGGAACTTTTTATGAGTCAAAATTGTGATATAAAATGACTGTTTCATGGGAAGATGGCTCGAGATTGTAGCACTTGGAGAGACATGTGTCATAGAAATTGCTTGGGTCACTGAACTTGTCATTTGACAGATCACTACTGACAATGTTTCATAGTTCATGATGACGATGATGATGATGTACAGGGGGGGGGGGGTTCATCAAGTGTCTTGTCAGTGATCTTTACTGACAAATTTGCTCTCAGCCAATCAGATGCAAGGATTTCAGTAGCTTATAACAGTTATTGCAACTTGTCATTGATGACAAGTTTTATGAAATGGGGCCCAGACTAAATCAACCACAAAGCAGAAACACTTGTGGGACTGGTCTACTGGCATTTTGATTGATGGTTGATTGGTCATCAATTAGTTCTTTTTCTCCAACTGAGACAATTACAATGCCCGGACTTTATATTTTACAATTCATATCACTATCAGAAACCTCAACCAGACAAATTTTCAAGTTCAATTTTCATATCTGAGGATAATATGTTTCTTTCAAAATTAGATCGCAGTCAGATTGTGTAGCGTAGGCGGAACTTTATGAATACTCACACAAGGTTTGCAGAACCAATCTTTCTGTGTTCGATCATTAGACATGATGTAGCAGTCCTTGCACAGACGGATTTCAGACAGCTATCAGAGTAAGTAAGGTAGAGAAGATAAAAAGGTCAATTTAGGTTTAAGGATAGACCAAAGCAGTATTACATTATTCGAAGCATACGTGTAATTAAAGCTCAAATGGTCTAGACCAAAAAATCCACATTAAAGCACAATCTACCCTTTGTAAAAAGCTGATTTGTGTGAAAGCAGAAAAATAAGAAAGTTATGAATGTTTGAAAACTGAGATGACTACATATATGTGAATCTCAAATTGGCAATCTGGTTAATTGAATGTCACATATTCACGGTGAACTCTCTCATTTGTGGGACACCAAAATATCATTAAATTTCTAGTTTTCTTTTGAGCACCTTTTCCCTAAAAATTATACATTTTGAAAAATTTACAGTTTAATCATTTTCCGTTTTGTAGCGAATGGGAAAGTTGACCACGAATACATCAGAGTGAACGTACTGATTCGGTCAATTTGAAATTCCCATATATATATGAATAGCGAATATAACTTGCAAAGAGTCATTTACTTTCTTATTTTTTCTCCGATATTTTTCTAACTTTCACCAATCTGCTTCTCTGATTTTTCTGCTTCATTACAAATCAAATTATTACATGGTTGGGTTGCTTTAAAGCGAATCCTGAATTCTTAAAATGGAATTGCATTTTAAAAGAAAAAATTTGAAATGAATTGTGAACAATTTATCATGCAGTAGATGGTTGTTTCGACTAGCAAAACATAAACGTACTTATCAGTCACTGAAAAACTGGACCAACATTTGTACAAAGCTACATGAATGTACTTGGTCACAGCTTCTTACTCAATTCATCTTTCTTTGCCTATTACTTAGCTTTTTACATTTTCTACCAATTAATGGCCAGATATCATTGATATGACCCTTGACCTTTCATATGACCCTTGACCTCTCACATCACCCCTGATCAACATGATTACAAATATAGACTCACATCATAAAGGCAGTCTTTGAGGGTCTGTTCACACAGGATGGCTCTCTCACTGCCTGGTCCATGGTAAATTTGGGCAATGTGAACCAAGGCCTTAGCATCGCCTTCGAAGTCTTCCAGTGAGCGATACCTTTTCTCTGACAGTTTCTGCACAGACGGACAATGAAGAAGCATGCATGTACTCGTCTTAAATCCAAAATAATTATTTTTCGAAGTAAGTACTGAACCAATGATTTTGTGACCCCCCCCCCCCCTTTTTTTATGAGACAACTAAACATAATAAATGCATAGACCCATTCAAATCACCAAGAATATGCAGGGAACAAGAACATGAGAAATTGACCTTTATAGAATTTCTCTCTGCATTTGTCGATTCAAAGATGCAAAGTTAGAATAAAATCTTTTCTTTTACGTAAGACGTAATTGCATCAGGAATTGTTGAGTTATGATATTATGGAGAAAACAATGTTTTATTATGGTGGACAATGAAAAATATTTCAGACTTTTCACATAGAATACTAATTTTCTATCCATATCTAAAAACTTGGTAGCACTGTAAGATTAATATGACCAATAAGGAGAAGAGTTGACAAGAAGAGTTCAGTTCTTACGTCCATCATAGTGGCAAGATCCATGTGTTGATAAACTAGGTTGTAGTAGTTGGGCAATTCATTCAGACTCAGCTTCTTGGTTAGCTCTCTGGACTGAAAGACAACATGTGAAAGAGCTTTACAATGAGAGAATTTGGTTGAAGAAAAGCTGAAAATGTCACAAATATAGCAATGATCTATGCTACGTTCACACATAGGTGAGTTGGAAGTACGGAAGCTGCAAAAATGACACATGCAATGCGCCTAAAGTCGAATTAAGGAGAGCACAGTACAAGTAACAACAAGCAAACCACGGGTAGTGCCGAGTATTGCTCGAGTGATCCCGATCGTGACTCGAGTTTAACATAGTGCATTAAGAGTTGAAAAGAGTCCATGACGAGTTTTTCACGAGTATTGCGAGTTTACTACGAGTTGTTCCAAGTTTGACCAAGGTGTTCAGGAGTTCTTGAGAGCTTTTTAAAAATGTTAAAAATTTGAGAGCTAACTGCGACGTCACACAAATTGCATCGAGTTGCGAAGAGTTGTGCTGAGTTACGGGGAGTTATAGAGAGTCATCCAGAGTTAAATGAAGAGTTATCGCGAGTACCCCCGAAAGTCAACTCGCCACTACTCGCACCAACTCGTACTTTTAACTCGCCAATGTGTGAATGCAGCATAAGATTAAACCATCAAATTAGACTGACTTCAGCATAGAGACCTTACATATCATGGGATAGCGTTTTGAAAACGATAATTGTATCTTCATCTTTATTTCAGTGAAAGCATTCTCTTGAAGGGACTTCCATAACACATTTAAAGTGAAACATTTTATTAGTATTAGTGCAGAAGTCTTCTGTATAACAGCCACCTTTGCGCAGTCATTAACCAATGACATAGCAAAAGTTCTATATGTTATGACAATAAAAGTATCTGTCACTAAAAAGATTTTTGAATAATTCAAAATACCATCCCTGAAGATGACGGAGCTATGAGTATAGGGGCCATTGTTGCGTACGGCTTTATATTTTTGCACCCTGAAGTATTGCTTTTGCCATACACTTTGCCACAGTAGTATTTTAAGGTGGATTACCGTGTCATGTTTAAATGGAGCTTAAAGTGTACCGGTCACAAAAAAATATTTTGCTCTGTATGTACGAGGTTCCATGTCGCTATTCTATATTCAAAATATGAGCTTCAAATGTTGATTCTATAAAGAGATATTGCAAGTTGAAACGCACTCTCAACATACATTAAAGCGACTTGTGAGGAGACTATGGGCCGGCGCAGAACCGAACTAGGAGTTGGGTTCCGCGCAGGGGGTTTTATGTGATCCTCTATTTTCCTCATACTCCTTAACCGTTAACCCACAGAAGCCCAGGGAAAGTGATTTGAGGTTAATTTGATACATTCTATCTGTACACAAATTATATTTTGAGGTGATTGGTACACTTTAAGTGTAGGTCACTTGCCTACCTTTTCTTTCATTCTGTTGAGAACATGGAGTAGGATTTTGTTGAGATCCCATTTACTCATCTGGACACTCTTCTTCTTGCATCTCTGTAGGTTGAAAACAAAACTTGATTAAATGAGAAAATTATAAATTCTATGGCTGGTGTTGATAAACCAGTACTCAAGCTTTATTCTCAACTATACAGCAGCTTGAGTTAGCTCACTGATTTATAGAGTGCCAAAAGCCAACCTTACATCCTGTAACAAGGCAAATGCAAAGTTTTGTCTCGCCTGCATCTTGCTATGCAAATGAGAATATGAACTTTGGTCTGGCAATGTAATGAACCAAAGCCCTTATGAACAAAAAAGTATTATTAATGTCAAATTTTGATCATGGATTTAAATCTGTTCATTACAGGTTACTGGACTGGTCCAAAACCCGGTAAGGCTTTTGAGCGGTGGGCCTGCCAGACCAGACCAGGATTATGTACATCACTAATGAACAGCCTGATAAGTCACAACCCCAAACCGACTCCAACCCAACCAAGACCCGGTCTCATAAATCTGGTTATCAATAACAAATTACAACAAGAAGTTACAAAAACTTCCAAAGTTACACAGGTGAGAGATATTAAGCTACTAACATTATTGTTTTTTAATGGCTTTGGGCAAAATGAGACACTTGTTACTGATAGCACGTTTTATGAGGCAGGGACAAGGTCTTGGAAATTCAGGGTAATTATAATTTTGTTATGATCAGTCTGGTCTCAGTGTGACTGGGGCATGAGCCTTACCTCACAGAGGAGACAGAGTATCTTCTCAGGGTAATCAACCTGGGGTGGCATTCTGAAACCTTTGTTGTAACTTTTGTTGTATCTCCTGGAGATAATAACAGCGCTAATATTGCTGTAAGTTTGGTATTCTGAAAATCATTTTCGAGGGATATTATCTAAGGACCACCTTTATATTATCTTTGACACACCCATTTTTTGACACTGTACCAATCAAGATGGATTTTATATAGGTAGTTCAACCATTAGGAGCACCCTTAAGTCAGACATAATGATGCGATTTGTGCGTATATCAATTTAGGGCATAGTTATTTAATTACACGTTTTATAATGCGCCATGTGCTATTGGACTGCAATTAATTCACAAACTGGCTCACCCTCTTCTGCTTGAACCAAGTCACATATTGATGTAAAATCATTGAATCCCAACTGTAATTTCTTCAAAATTGTCTCCTTTATGAGATTTTTGAATCACACACAGTCTCCATCTTGCTATTCAAGCATGTACTTTCTGTTTCTGAGCTAGAAAAATTGCAAAGTTTATGAGATACAATAGCTAGAAGCTGTTGTAAGTTTTGTCGTAATTACCATGGAAGATAACATTAATTTCCAGAATACCAATTGTCTCATATTATCATCAGTGCGCATATGTAAATTAGGTTCATGTGCAGAGTAAACAAAGACAACAAAAGTTACAACAATTTTCAGAATACCAATTTTGTTATAATGGTGTAGATAAAATAATATTAGAGACAAAAAAGTTTTCAGAATACCGTCCCTGGACACACTCTGGGTGTTAGGTTCTGTAGCACATCCCGCAACACAATAATTCAGGGTTAGGGTTAGAGTTAGATATAGTTTTGGGTCAAGAGTTGAAGTATGGAATTTCATTAGTGTAGGAAAATAAGAGCACATCACCAGAGAAAATGTTGTAGAACAGATCGTGTAAAATGAACAGCCCGAGACTTACCTCACAAATGGGACAGATCCAGAGACTGAGTATCTTCTCAGGGTCATCGACCTGGACACACTCTGGATGATACACTCTGTAGCATGTCCCGCAGCACAACACCTCTCCTCCTGCATGACACTCAAAGCAGTACCAATCATGGGGCTCCTCAGACTACGCAGGATAGGAGACAGAGAAGGAGTAAGTGAAAGGGAGGAAAAGGAGTTCTAGGTAATGTAGAGAATAGGTAAAACATGTACTGCATGAATTGCACAGGCTCTCAGGGAGAAATACAGTATCAAAAATGAAATCTTTCTGTTGACCTACCAATGTTTACAAGGTACAACCCCTGAGCCTGATCGGTTAAGAGTAGGCATTTTGTCCGTCCATGAAATATTTTATGGATTATAATGTTAGTAGGCGACCATGGCAATCAAATTTTATCGAATTTCAACACCTTCAATGATGCCCTTCACAATGAAACAAAAATAGCTCTCTTCAATTAAATACTTATTTTCTACAGGCCTTCAAACTTTCAAAATTTGTCAAATATCCGTCCGAGACTAACCGATCGGGCTCCCCTTCCTATTTGCCAGACGTGACTTCGAACAGATTTATCAATAGAGCAATTCCCAACATTAACTTTAACTCATTTTCATGGAACTGACTCTTTAAGAACAGTTTCTGCTGAATTGTGAAATACTCTGCAAGATTTTGTGAAGTAAAGAGCATCGTGGTGTAAAGGTTCATTCACGTGACTCTCAATAAAAAAAGTTAAGGGTTTGAATCACTGCCCACTGAGACACTTAAAGACCTCAGCCTGACCCATAACAACCATATATTGACGTAAAGCTTAGTAAACAAAGAATATAATTACCCTGGGTATTCATAAATTTTCGTCTCCGTTTATCCATAAAAAATAAAAAGATAATTTTTTTTGGTCCGCCCCCTCCCTATGGCGTAACAAGAGAGGAAACTGCAGGGGGTCGCTAGACGTGTGACGACATGTCATGTATACAGCTCTGAGTGCATCTACACGATATGTCATCATCAAATTTTCACCCCCCCGCAAAGTAGCGTTCCTCAGAGACGGGGCCCTCGTCAGAAAAACCACCGGGGCTCAACATTCGGGACGCTGTTACTCTTTCCACAGGAAACGAAATCTCATGAAGTTGGTTTCAATTTGTTCAGAAAATATATAGCTCCCCGTGGATGAATAAAGTGTATATTTCAAAATTCGGTCAGGCTGAGGTCTTTAATTGACAATTGCTCTTTACGATATTGCTTTACCTCTTCAGTTCTCTCTTCAGCACACCAGAAGGCATCCTGCGTCTCACCCGCCCTATGCCCCTTCTTGGACGTCGACAGCTCCTTCACCAAGAGGGCCTCCTTGATGGCGTAACCCATCTGCTTCTGGACCTCCTTGGTCGTAATGTCGTAGGAGCGCTCCATGAAGCGGTAGATACGCTCCAGGTTAGCAACCTGTTTCCCCTGGCGGATGCAGGTGATGGCCTCCCATAGCTGCAGGATGACCTGGGGATTCGATAAGCGGCGCTTTACGGTCTTCACCATCTTGCCCTACCTGCAAGAAATAAAGAAAATTAACCCATCAATGACATGACAAGATACATACACTGGCATAGCCTGACTTTTTCTTCTTTTTCTTAGCGGATGAACAGGGGGGGGGGGACTATGGCTCGCGTGCTTGGCTCTGTGAATCCACATGGTGGCTTCCCATAAGTTGCAGGATGACCAGGGGATTCAATAAGCAGAGCTTCACCATCTTGCCGTACATGTAGGAGATGTTTTTAAAAATGTATCATTTTAATCCATCACTGAAAAATAGATGAATTTTAGTGGTCATACATGTAGCTGGCCACTTGCTCGGCTCAGAGATCGAAAATAGAGGCAATTGCCTTCAATTGCATAAGGATGACCAGAGGGTTTGATACTTCATTGTGTAAACAAAAGAAAGTGAAGGTATAGTTAAAATACATCTGTTTGCTTTCCAGCCTCTCTTGAAGGTGGAAGTGTATGGCTTGAAATAATTGTGATTGTTCTCGATCTTACAAGTCCATTGTACTTTACTTACATTTAGGTGTCAGTATTTGTAAATGATGTTGAGTAAATTTCAGTGAATTGAAAGTAATGAGATTCAGTAAAGGAGAACTGCGACTTTCTGCAGATCTATATAAGCTGAACACATGAAATACATTGTATCCATCAATGCTGCCATACTATCATTCACACACATATGCAAGCTTATTGTAGATAACCTCGCACTCTGTGCCTTCGTACCGCAAAGAATTGCCTCCCATAGGCAGTGTGAAATCTCGAGCACATATGTGTGCTGGAAAGGAGCAAGATCACCGGCCAAAAATAGCCTGAAAATTTCACTTGATCAAGATGATAAAGGTCTTTTTGAAGAATCTGGCATGAAATTAGATATTTTATCATCCTAAAATGTAGAAGTATTTTCTCATACTTTTGCTGATTATATTGGTGTTTTACCTCTTCAACTTAGAGGTCGTGACCGCGGCCGAAATCGACACAGCCCTAAAACTTAAGTACAATAGTGATGGTTCCATGAGTGCTATATTTCTTTACTCTCCTTTCTCAAGGTATAATTCACATTGCAGGGTATCATTAACAAATGCTTTCAAAGTGACATGATTCATCCTATTTACTTGAAGTACTGTTAATATACAATTGATAAATTCATAAAAAATTCCAAACACCAAACCATATCAAATGTTCATTAAAAATACAAGACAGACAAGTCAGTCGACCTACTTGACTAGAGGGCCTAGTGACTAGTCTACATCGTTAAAAGTTTTGTTATGATAACAAACATAAGAGAGACGTCTGCGCACGTACCAATGATAATGTTATATGTTTATTTCATGCAATTATGATTATCATGAAAAAGGATTATTAAAATAATTAGGGTCTAATAGATTCGGAAAACCGCCATCATGACCATTCACTCTGAACAATCAACAGTTCTGTTGCATGTCTGTACTGTAGCCCTTCATTTCGCTTTCGGTATTTTGTTAAAATGCATTTGTATCTTCTTTCCCCCCTCCATAGACTTTGCACGCAAGTAAATACATGCACACAAACAAATGGTTTCCTAAACCACACTGACATAAAACGAGTTTTAATTTCAGAATGCCTAAAAAATCCCGACGCCCCCATCATCAGACCCCTTGCTCCGCACGGCCGGGCATCGGGGTCTGATGGATCGGATTATGGGCCGATGATTGCCTGTGATTTGGGGTTATATTCACTATTTGCATCATCTAGATTATTAAGAAGGTAAAACAAATCACTCACACATTTCATTCAAAAATCCAGCATTCTTCAAACTTACAGAAACTTACCAATTAACGCAGATTTTCACAAATTCTACGTCAAATTGTGGCTCGATCAGTAAGAATAACATGCAGCCTATTAGCCTATTAGCCTATATCTACGAAATTCTATCGCGCATATTATGCATGCATTGCACTGTGTATACGGTACATACTGCACTGCACTACTTGCTTCCGCAAGATTTTTAGTAGCGCATGAACTAAGGACGCTTGGCTTACGTACACTTTAATCAATACACTAAAATTCGACTTACGCACTGTTGTCACGCAGGTAATATCAATAACAATGCAAACTTGATTTTACGTACACGTCGCATTACACAGGGGGCATGTAGAGGCCGGGGCGTCGTTCCAATTCCAGGGACCTACTCTGGCCTGACCTGAGTTGCGGATCAAGAGGTTGGGGCCCAACCACTAGCGTACCCAAGGGGCGGGGGGGGGGGGGGGCAGACTGCCCCAGACAACTTTTGACAAAAACTTATCGGGTTCATGAAAAAGTCTCTGTAAAAGGTCCTCTCCATCTGTGGCGAATTTAGGGGGAGGGGGCAATTCCCCTTTATTTTAGAACTGATAACCCCCCTTTTTCTTTTTGCTTGTCAGAGAATTATGGAGGAAAACTTGACCCCATAAAATCTCATCCCCCCCCCCCATAAGCGACCTTTGGAGGGCTGGAGGAAAAATGCTCGCCACTGCGAGTGCCGCGTATCTAGGGATTATGGCGCCCTGTGCAAAAAATGAAGTTACAACCCCCTCCCCCCCCCCCCCCCCCCCCCGAGTGCCCAAACTTATCTACGTTAGCGTGGGAGCAAAGCGACCGAGCGGCAAATTTTTCAATTTTTAACCCTAAAAAATGTCTTGTGCATTTTACCCAGCAAATTTTGCAATTAACCACCGCAACTGAGCGGTAGAGAAGCTCGAATTTTATCACAGTTTTCTATTCACTCTCTTCTACAATCAGGAGCAAAACTATAACGAAAACGCCATAGGTTATAGGCTTCAGAAGAGTCGAGAAATTCAGCAAGGCTACCTGAAGTTGAGATTTCTTTCAAAAGTTGAACCGTTGCGAATGCTGTTTTTATACACTTTATCCTATATTGGGGGCGCAATATTTAAAATAATCCAGTTAAAGTCCACTCCAAATTTTATTAACCGAAATGGAAATTCTTTTTGCCCAATTGATCGTGGGCCCGGCAGCCACTGTGCAGCGCCAGATCGACGTTGCTCTATCCCTTCAATTGTTGAACGCCAAACAAAGTAGCAGCAACTCCCATCTTTTAACGTCTTTTGGTATGAGGCGGCCGAGGTTCGAACCCACGACCTCCCCGGACTGTGAGGCGGACGCTCTACTGACTGAGCAGGAGTCAGATGAAACTTATATGATATAGCGAGCAAAGCAATACATCTTTATTTTTTCAAATATATATAGGCCTACCGGGGGTGCGAAATTACGAGATCCTGAAAGAAAATAATTATGCGAGGGAGCAAAGCGACCGAGCATTGGAAAATTTTCGCATTTCAAACCTTAAAAAAATTAATTTCTAGTGTATTTACCCTGCGGATTTGGGGGCACATAATCCGTAAGGATTATGATTTTTCTTCATTTCCCCCTTTTTTTTTCTTTCTCTCCTTTGCGGTTTTGCACCCCCTCCAAGTGCCGCCCGGAGCACGTGCCCCCTAGATACGCCACTGAGCGAAGCGGTCGAGCGGGGGGAGGGTGTGGAAGGCGTATCCCCCTCCCTCACCTGGGACTTTTGCAAATATCTGTATATACAAAACTTGCATTTTAGAGCATCCCAAAATGGTTTTTAATGTTCAAAAAGAAGGAATACACGGATCTACGCCAGTGGCCGGCGTGGACGGAACCCCTTAAATGAGAATAACAATGGCAGCGAACGAGTTTCTTCGATATTTTCACCTTGAAATTATGGCATTTCTTATTTCCTTATTTTTAATCATTAAAGAATGTGATGGTAATTCAAGATCAAACATAATGTGTTTGGATAATTATTAGTTTTAAGTTAATGTATTTATTTTATCCAAAAATATTGGGGGATGATAATACAGGCCACCCCCACCTCAATATTTTTTGGATATATACCGCCCCCACCCCCCCCCCCCCCCCGGATCGACACCCATGGCCAGCGGTGCAGATGATCATAAGTAGATTGAGTAGATTTAGGCTCAAGTTAGTTAAGTTCAGGATGACGGATATAAACCAAATATATACTGCCTACATTCGATTCTCTGCATGGTTAAACTATATGGTACCCTCGGTGACGTGAAAATGACCATTTCCTTTGGGGCTGCGCCCCTCATGAAAATAGTCGTGGTTCACATCACCTCGGGGACCATATTTCCCACCAGACCCTCTCATGAAAGTATATATTTGTATACAAGGTGGAGAGAGGGTAGGAGGGGGTGGGGGTATATACTACAATCACTACGAAATATACCCGAACGGGCCCGAATGTCCTGACTAGCTGCCCCGTCACGGCCCATCCTACAATCGGCCGCCCTTTCTTTTTGGTATCAAAATTAAATCATAATTTTTCATCATAATAAGGTAAAATCTGTACATGGGGAAACTGACTTCATACAGGTGATTTTATTGTACAGGTGCGCATGTGGCAGTCGCTGTATCAAGTTACCGATTTACTTGGACCAAGGACCCGAGACTTGCGGATAGACGTAAAATGACCAGCTAAAAAAAGTTAAAAACTTAAACGCAAGTCCCAAATACGCGATACTGATTCGTTGAAAATCAAGTTGAGTTTAATTTTTTGGAACTCGCTTGATTCCAGTGTAAAAGTAAAACAGGTTGCCAGTTTACCCGTCTGTAAGCTGAAATTAAAGTTGATTCTTCAGTAGGTCAGTGGCGGATCCATGCGCAGGCAGGGGCGCCAAGGACAGTTAATTTTTCTGTTTTGTGATTTTTTTATGTGGAGGGAGGATACCCCCCCCCCCCCCCCCCCCCCCCGTGCACAGGCTCTATCGCTGCGGTGGCTATATACATGTAATACTGAATACCTTTTGGGGCTTGATGGTAGAATTTTGTTTTAAATGAGAAATCTCATGATAATTACAGAAGAATGGTAGCCATAATGGTTTAATTTTTGTGCTGCTGTACATATAGTCAACTATACTTTCCTATTTGTTTTTGTATTGTGAACGTGTGTTCTGTCCCAATGATCTTTCCTTAATTTTCCCTCTTTTTTTCCTTTCTCAAATGTATCCTGTCATGTAATTATCTTTTCCCTTTTGTACATATAACTTTCTTCTTTTTTCAAAAAAAGATATCATACGCAAATTTAATGCAATGCATTTATTACATTTAAGTAGAATATTTTTGGGTGCAATTAGTCGTTAGTCATAGTACTTTGAAAATTAATTATCTTGCAATCGCCTTGAGAAGGACGCTATTTCACAAGCTATGCTTTCCTATAGGTCTTTCGTCTTTCTTCATATTTATATAGTCTTCGATCCTGATTCTTCCCAGTGGCGTATCCAGGATTTCCCAATAGGGGGGGGGGCGCCAGGAATTATTGTTCGCCGTCATGGGGAGGGGTCTTTGGAAAATTTTTGCTTCTGAAGAAGGGCTGAGATGCAAAATAGTGCTATATGTGACCAATTTTGAAGCCTATTTAATGAACAATATTTTCAATTGGTATGAGGATTTTTTTTTTTTTTGCTAGTTTTTTTTTTTTACGACGGCCAATAGGGGGGGGGGCGCCTGTTGCGCCCCCTTGGATACGCCCCTGTTAGGTTGTTGAACTTGAACTTGAACTTTATTTATCCAATAACAATACAAAACATGGAACAAAATGTATACAAATTTAAATATAACAGAGTTAAGGATAAAACGGAACCAGAAAATAGCATGAATGCTAATCGAGTCTAGTACGTTTAAACATTGGAAATCATTGTTTGGTAATAGAACAAACAACAAAAAATATAATCGTAAATATATGGAGAGAATTATAAACAAAACTATAATACAAATATAATGGATGAAAGTTCAATAAACATTGTTTGGTAATAGAATAAACAACGAAAAATGTAATGGTAAATAATGAAGAAGATTATAAACAAAACTAAAATACAAAAAATATAAGTGGATCAAAGGTCACTGTGAAATATCTATCTGTTTAATCAGATACTTAATATTTAGAACGTTTTATCAGTCATTCATTTAAAAAGTATTCAACTAGCGTTTTCTAAAGCACAGCAAGTGCATGGTAGATCATTCCACACCGAACTACCTACATATGAAATTGAAAATTTTCTTTTGATCGTTCTGACCTTGCTATATTATACAGGCCCGTTACTAGGATTTTTGCGGGGGGGGGGGGGGTTCAACATTGGAAAAAGTGGACCTTTCTAAGCGAAGGGGTGGCGGGTTTTTTCAGGAGGCGTGCCCCTCCCGGGGTATATGGCACGAGCGTATTATAATGACTGTGCAGGGTTCCAAATTTTGCGAGCGAGCAAAGCGAACGTGAGAAAAATAAAAATGTACTTATAAGTGGCAAAATTTTACTGCATTAGTCACCAATAGGTGAAATGTAAAGCTATATCTCCGGTCATCTTGTTGCCAGGAATCATTCATATTTAAGTTTTTAAGAAGTGAACCGAATGGGGGGCACATGGTGTTCTTTTATAGAAAGGTATTAACCCTTATATCTGGGTGCCATGGCGATAGGGCAGTGATGTGCCTGAAAATTGTCATAACATTGAATATTCATGGACCTCGGAGTCGCTGCATGGAACTATCCCATTTATAAGGTTTGCGAGCGAGCGAAGCGAGCGAGGAAAAATGCTCTTTACTTTGCTGCTGCTCATTTCAATATAGTAAATGGACGTAACGATTATTCGGGTGCCATGGCGATAGGGCAGCGACTGCCTGAATATTGCAGTAGCACATGGAAATATTCATGCACCTCGCTGCCTGAAACTATCTAATTTCTAAGATTTGCGAGCGAGCGAAGCGAGCGAAGAAAAATGAACTTTAATTTTCTGTTGCTAATTTCAATATAGAAAGTAAGGTAGCAATAATATCTGGGAGCCATGGCGATAATAAGGCAGTGACGTGCCCGAAAATTGTCATAACATTTATGGACATTAGGAAATATTCATGGTCCTTAACTGCTGCCTGAAACTATTTCAAAGTATGTTATTAAGCGAAGCGAGCGACGGAAAACGTACTTTACTATCTCCCAAATAATATTTCCAAAACACTCCAAGTGTTATACCTGGGTATCTTGTTATCTCTCATTATAGTTTCCAAGAAGTCAATGTTTTACAAAATATCATGGCACTCCGGTTGAACAGGCTGTATTAGAGGGCCATAATCTGAAGGCCTGAATGACTTGACCGGGTCCGCGTGGAGTACTCCATGCAACTTGAGAGCGGGAAAATTTTCCATTTTGAAGTGAACAGACGCATTAACATTAAATACCCCTCTCTCTCTCTCTTCCAGTATGGTTTCTATATTATTTCATTATTATATTCCATTACCACAGATTTTATTTGAGTCTTATCATTCATGTTTATCACAGCTTATCCGCCCATGTTATCTTTGTATGATGTTTTAAGCAATTTATCTCCTTGTATAGTCAGGATTTCCTGTCCAATGTAACACTTTTTAAAGATCAAAATGCATCAATGAGCACTTCAATTTCGTCTATATAGTCTGAACGGAATCAATAATCATCCAGATGTCAGATGACAACGATAGTTTAATAATTAAAATGTCATTCAACAGGTTCAATGGTCAATCAACTTCAACATAATTATCTCCATTCATTTTCGTCAGATTTCATTCAAATTCGTCCGACCTGGCAATCCGCTGCAAATTTTATCATCAAATCCATCTTTGGGAAGTCTATTTCAAGAAATTGTCATTCAAATTCGTTACATATACAAGACCTACAACGAGCGGGTGACGATTTGGAATAACTCTTTGAACTCTGTCTTCAGTCTTTGACAAAATCGATAGCAATTCTGAAATGAATAGCCAAAAGCGTATATTGACTAGGCCTTATAAATGACTGTGCAATGTTATGAATTTGCAGGACAAAAGCAAATAAAATTGACTGGAAACCCTATTATCTCACATTATTTCCCACATTCTTTCCGCTTTCCCCTTCACGTGACCCCTTGTGCGCCCTTCCCCTATCTAAGCCGGTCGGTATGGAAATTTAAAAAAAATTAACCTAAACATCGATCACTATTCTGATGTCACTTTGGATTTTTTTCGCCTTATGATTCTTTTGTGTTGTTCAGGCAAATTTCTGCTCGCCAGCTGGGAGGGGGGGGGGGGGGGGATATTCGAACCCTCTAACCGTGCCCCCCCCCCCCCGTTACAGGCCTGCCATGTACCTATTACAAATAATTCTTTGAAAAAATCGATTGGAACATGGTATAACGTACAAAATTCGAAAATGAATGGTGAAAATCGACATTCATTAATTATAGAATTACCAGATTTGGAAAATACGGGACAAAATTGAAATGAAATGTATTAAAATAGACAGAAAGATGGATAGCTTATCACGTTATTTTCCCTTTCGATCATCTCTCCCCTCTCTTCTTTTTTTTCCCATCTTTTCTTTTTTTTTCAAGCGGACCTCTGCTCGCCAACGGGGGGGGGTTCGTTCGAACCAGGCCCGTAACTAGGGGGGGGGGGGGTTCAGGGGGTTCGAACGAACCCCCCCGTTGGCGAGCAGAGGTCCGCTTGAAAAAAAAAAAGAAAAGATGGAAAAAAAAAAGTAGAAGCGAGGGGAGAGATGATCGAAAGGAAAAATATTAACGTGATAAGATATCCATCTTTCTGTCTATTTTAATACATTTCATTTCAATTTTGTCCTGTATTTTCCAAATCTGGTAGTTCTATAATTAATGAATGTCGATTTTCACCATTCATTTTCGAATTTTGTACGTTATACCATGTTCCAATCGATTTTTTCAAAGAATTATTTGTAATAGGTACATGGCAGGCCTGTAACGGGGGGGGGGGGGGGGGGGGGGGGCACGGTTAGAGGGTTCGAATACCCCCCCCCCCCCTCCCTCCCCAGCTGGCGAGCAGAAATTTGCTTGAACAACAAAAAAGAATCATAAGGCGAAAAAAAATCCAAAGTGACATCAGAATAGTGATCGATATTTAGGTATTAAATTTCCATACCAACCGGCTGAGATAGGGGAGGGGAGCACAAGGGGTCACGTGAAAGGGGAAAGCGGAAAGAATGTGGGAAATAATGTGAGATAATAGGGTTTTCAGTCAATTTTATTTGCTTTTGTCCTGCAAATTCATAACATTGCACAGTCATTTATAAGGCCTAGTCAATATACGCTTTTGGCCATTCATTTCAGAATTTATTTTTCATTTTGCTATCGATTTTGTCAAAGACTGAAGACAGAGTTCAAAGAGTTATTCCAAATCGTCACCCGCTCGTTGTAGGTCTTGTATATGTAACGAATTTGAATGACAATTTCTTGAAATAGACTTCCCAAAGATGGATTTGATGATAAAATTTGCAGCGGATTGCCAGGTCGGACGAATTTGAATGAAATCTGACGAAAATGAATGGAGATAATTATGTTGAAGTTGATTGACCATTGAACCTGTTGAATGACATTTTAATTATTAAACTATCGTTGACATCTGACATTTGGATGATTATTGATTCCTTTCAGACTATATAGACGAAATTGAAGTGCTCATTGATGCATTTTGATCTTTAAAAAGTGTTAGATTGGACAGGAATCCTGACTATACAAGGAAATAAATTGCTTAAAACATCATACAAAGATAACATGGGAAGATAAGCTGTGATAAACATGAGTTATAAGACTCAAATAAAATCTGTGGTAATGGAATATAATAGTGAAATAATATAGAAACCATACTGGAAAAGAGAGAGAGGGGTATTTAATGTGTCTGTTTACTTCAAAATGGAAAATTTTCCCGCTCTCAAGTTGCATGGAGTACTCCAGGCGGACCCGGTCAAGTCATTCAGGCCCTCAGATTATGGCCCTCTAATACAGCCTGTTCAACCGAGTGCCATGATAATATTTTATAAAACATCGACTGCTTGGAAACTATAATGAGAGATAACAAGATACCCCGGTATAACACTTGGAGTGTTTTTGGAAATATTATTTGGTAGATAGTAAAGTACGTTTTCCGTCGCTCGCTTCGCTTAGTAACAAACTTTGAAATAGTTTCAGGCAGCAGTTAAGGACCATGAATATTTCCTAATGTCCATAAATGTTCAATGTTATGACAATTTTCGGGCACGTCACTGCCTTATTATCGCCATGGCTCCCAGATATTATTGCTACCTTACTTTCTATATTGAAATTAGCAACAGAAAATTAAAGTTCATTTTTCTTCGCTCGCTCGCAAATATTAAAGATTAGATAGTTTCAGGCAGCGAGGTGCATGAATATTTCCATGTGCTACTGCAATATTCAGGTAGTCGCTGCCCTATCACCATGGCACCCGAATAATCGTTAGGTCTATTTAGCAGCAAAGTAAAGAGCATTTTTCCTCGCTCGCTTCGCTCGCTCGCAAACCTTATAAATGGGTTAGTTCCATGCAGCGACTCCGAGGTCCATGAATATTCAATGTTATGACAATTTTCAGGCACATCACTGCCCTATCGCCATGGCACCCAGATATAAGGGTTAATACCTTTCTATAAAAGAACACCATGAGCCCCCCATTCGGTTCACTTCTTAAAAACTTAAATATGAATGATTCCTGGCAACAAGATGACCGGATATATAGCCTTACATTTCACCTATTGGTGACTAATGCAATAAAATTTTGCCACTTATAAGTACATTTTTATTTTTCTCACGCTCGCTTTGCTCGCTCGCAAAATTTGGAACCCTACACAGTGACTATATATATACGCTCGTGCCATATACCCCGGAGGGGCACGCCTCCTGAAAAACCCGCCACCCCTTCGCTCAGAAAGGTCCACTTTTTCCAATGTTGAACCCCCCCGCAAAAATCCTAGTTACGGGCCTGCGAACCCCCTGAACCCCCCCCCCCCCTAGTTACGGGCCTGTTATACAAGTTATTTTTCCCATTGCCTTGTCCGATAATCATGCTGAATATAAAAGCAATACTGGATGATTGAATGAGGTAACATTCCATTTACAAGTTCATACATAAAACTACAAATACAAAGTTTGTGCACTTGGTATACATTTAAAATCTTTAACTTTTTAAATAATGCTTTTGAGTGAGTCATGATTGAACCAAATGCGATATCGCGTAATAGAGCCATTTTTTGACTTAACAGTATACATTTTAGATTCGTTTCATAAGCGCTACCCCATACTTCAATACCATTATGTGATATGAGGTTGTACCAAAGTTTTATTCAATGAAATCAAAATTTTCTGGGGCACAAAACATCTGAATCTAAAAATGATGCCAATGTTCTTTCTAATACATTTGTTTACCTTCTCAATATGGTTTTTCCATGTTAAGTATATTTATCGATGTTCAAACCTACAAACGATGCAACATCAACTGCATTTATGATGGTATCTGCTATTGCCAGCATTCCTTTCATTTCAAATGTTATTCGAATTCCACTGATATAATTTGTTTTTGATAAATTGATTGTAAATCATCGTTACAGTTACTATATACTATATACATGTAGTTATTTATCATACATGTATATTTATTTGTCATGTATCTGATGTATTCTGAAAAAAGAAGATAAATAAACTACATCCGGACACCTACCCCCCTGGCCAACCACCCCCCGGATATACCCCTAGGATTAGCACCCTCTGGACGACTACCCCCTGGACAATTACTGCGGCTGCCTTCGTAAATCTTTAATTATGCGAAGGAGTTTCGTCTAACAATTTTTGTCCAACATTGGTATTTCACAAGGCACACCGATGAAATCAGTGCTTGAACACGATTGCTAAAGTCCAACAAACTTCAGTTTAATTCAGCAACTCCAACAATATCGTCAGTTATACCTTCAGATAACAATCGAATTGAGCCTTTGTAGTTGTTCCAGGTCTGAGTTGTTCCACATATAACATTTAAACTTTCTCCTGCAAAATTATGGAACTCAGACCTTTCAGCATCACTTCAACATTCAGAATGACTGGTATCTTCTCTTCCCAGAACACAAGTTGGGGCGATCATAAGAACTACCCGCTTCCTGCCTTCCTGACTTTGGGTATATAATATTAAAGTAAACATATAGGCCCTAAGATGCTGGTGGTCTTAAAACAGACTCTTGAAAACTAGTGCATAAAACATATTACATCATATAATTACTATAAACTGGTGTAGTGACAATTACCCTCTAGAATGATTACCCGAAGCTAACTACCCCCTAGGGCAACCACCCTCTAGGACAAGTACCCCCGGACAAATAGGCCTACCCCAGACAACTACCTCTAGGACAACTACCCCCAGACAACTACCTCCTAGGACAACCACCCCCAGGACAATTACCCCCGAACAACTACCCCCAGACAACTACCCCCTACGACAATTACCCCCGGAAAAATTAACCCCCATAAAATGACAATTACCCCGATAACTCCCACTCCCGGACAATCACCCCCCGGACAACTACCCCAGAATCCGGAGGGTAGGCCCTAATTGTCCAGAGGGTAGTTGTCCGGGGGTGCTTGTCCTAGAGGGTAGTTGTCCTAGGGGGTAGTTGGGGGGTAATCATCCTAGAGGGAAATTGTCCCGGGAAGTAGTCGTCCTAGAGGGTGGTTGCCCTAGGGGGTAGTTGTCCTACGGGGTAGTTGTCCTGGAGACCCGGCCTGGAGGATGGTTATCCTAGAGGTGGTTATCCCGGGTGGTTGTCCAGGGGGTTGGTGTCCTAGAACCGTTTAAACCACTTTTTATGCATCGGAGGGCCCAGATCCCATTTCTGTTCGGTTCCATTCAACGTGTAAACCGATAGACCGAGACAATTACCGATGCGTAGTCTTTATTCCATAGAAAATCCTAATAATATCATTAATTATCTAATGAAAGTAGACTTTAAAAATAGCTATATGCGCACTTTTATTTTAATTACTCATATCATTCATATTTTGAATCAATTAATTTCTAGGTAAATGTAAATTATCTGTCGATATTAGAGAAGAATAATAAACAATAACCTATTCAGTCTTGTACTCTAAATACCATTTGGCGTGCAAAGGAACCCCTTTTTGCTCATCCTGAGGTAATTTTTGACTTATAATATTTCAGTATCTTCGTAATGAGTGTGTTTAATGTGTGTCACTTTTGTTTCATTATAATCTTGAGATAACTGTGACTGTTTTAATCGGATATTTCTTGTCAGATTTTCGTGTGATTTTGTGGTACGGACTCGCAAGTCCAGGCCAGAATTGATGAATGAGTATGATCAATCGCGTGTGTGTGTGTGTGTGCAGATTGAGTGAGATGACGATGATACATGCAGCGCGAGGTCGAAGCAAGCTACACGGCAGTCGTTCTCCCCTCGCGCTCGGGCAGGCAGTCGGGCGAAGTGTGGTCGCTCATGGCTCATGTGGGCTTAGACCGAAAGCTTCAGTCTCTGTTCGTCGGGTGTCCCACTGGACGACCACGACTACATGGACTACCTCTTGCTTCACTACACCTCCTTACATAGACTGAAGTTCTTCTCGCACTCTGTAGTACCCGGGACCAAGGACTACAATGAATTTTTCATTTTCCAGTTAATAACACATTTTCTTGTCCAATTTACATCTCAAAATGAAAACAGCGGTAATCAATATAATCAGATAAATACGTTTGAACATGTTGAATAAATTTCTTACCCTAAAAAAGGCTAAATTCCTTACCCTAAAAAAGGCTAAATTCCTTGTCTGGTACCCGATTCTGATCCTTTTAACCATGAAAGTTGCACGTCAGTAGCGAGTCGCTGACAGCCATGACAGACATCTCGGTTATAATCACATGACCCGGAAGTAGTCGGAAGCGTATAGGTTGTGTAGTAAAGCAACGAATTATAGTGCGTAGCTTGAGTTCAAACCAGAGTAAGTCCCAAATTTTGTTAATTATCTGTATAATTTTCTTTTTTTTTTAATGCTGTCTTGAAATATGAGAACACTAGCAACATCTATGTGAATTTTTAGAGAAAGGGGATGGCTTATAGGGATGAAAAATCAGACCCTTTTTTGGGAGATTTGGCTCGTTAGGTCCCCGAATGTACCGGGATGGTTGGTTAACCGTCTGTGTAGGAGGAGAAGGTAAAAAATAAAAAAATGTTAAAGACTCCTCCGAACAGACGGTTTTCAGCTGTCTAATGTGGGCTATGCTGTGTGTCTGGTGTGTATGTGGATATGTTTATGACAAATTGTGTCTTCAATTATTCGGATTGGAAAACTGTTATCATCATTTATAAATTATAAAGTCAACAATCTCACAGTATTCAAAGTTTCGACACACACACAGAAAGACAAACATTCACTCCGATTGTGAAAAACAATTTAAAAAGCTGAATTCCATGCTCAGAAATGAGATTCTGGAGCAAGATTTCCAAAGGAAAAGCATGTGGGAATTCAACTAGTTGTAGAAAATTGGATGCCACGCCTCCCGCCCATCAGGTGGCAAAGAAAGAGAAAAGGAAAGGGAGGGAGGGATCAGAAAAGGGAATGATAAGACCCCCTCCTAATCTTGTACCCTCTCCCTAAAGCCCACCACACACTATACGATCGAGTCTGCGATCCGATTTTGGACGAAAATATAAACTCTAGGACTAATAGCATTAATTTTGATATGAACTTCAAAACATGTCAAATATGTTTGATTAAGGTTCTGAATAGTCATATAGAAAAAGATACTAAAATCGAAAATACATCCTATTGAAAGTTTTCTAGTCGGAGGAAAGGCCAAATCGACTCAGAGTTGTAGTGACTTCAGAGCAGTCCTATGATTGTCTATGATTTGAAACTGATTTGGCCCTTATTCCAGGTATAAGGCTGCTGACAGTGCAATGTTTAGTATTCAAATTATTGTTCAGAACCTGAATCAGGTAGACCTAGATTTTATTTGTTAAAATATGCCTATATTTTATGCTATTAGGATTTATTTACAAAATCGGATGGCAGGCGATCGTATAGTGTGTGGTGGGCTCAAGTGATAGCCTTGTTTAAAATGCTTGATAAGTTTACATATTTAATTTGCTATATATTCTCTTATATTTTGACAGAGGCGTTCACCAAAGCAATAACTGATCTGACTACTTGTTAGAGGGAGAAGTGAAGAAAAAAAAAATGCATCTCTCCAAATCAATCCTCATTTTACTAATCCTTGGGATAAGCCTCCCAGCCCTGGTCTTGTCTAAAGGATCAGCTCACAAGGCAGAGATTGAAGACAACGAGTTTGCAGAGTTTGAAGACCTGGATGAAGATGAGGATGAAGATTTCATCGCCGTGGAGACGGAAGAGGAAGAGGAGGATGAGAGAGAGTTTGACGACGTGATGGCTGAAGACGGGGAGGATGTGATTGATCGAGATGAATTTGGTGATGAAGACGAGGATATGCTGGATGTAAGAATTTTATACTCTGTACGTTTTGGTGTTTTACGAGGGTGAGAGCAAAAGAAGTACATGGGATGGGAGCAGGGACTGCTCTTGCTTTGGGAAACGAAGGCAGCATGAATGAAACAGATTATATGGGAAGCTGTCATTCGCAAATTATTGAGTCAATGATTGCAGATCCATTGTGTCCTGGTAATAGCAAATTAAAATGCATAAGAGTTATCCAAAAAAAATCTCACATTCATTATCATTGAGGAAATCCAAAAGGGCTCTGATGATGGATATTACAATGCAGGGTTATCTTCTGACTTTTTGTATGTATTTGGATAAGCTCTTACCTGTGGAAAAATGTTATCTTTGTAGATGGCCATGTCAAAGCTATTTTCTTCCTTATGTTACTAAACACATCAAAGATTTTAGTATATAATCATTGGAGCAAGTCAATACATGTAGCCCTATACATGTAAGAGCTTTGATCAGACCAAAAGTGAAGTGAAATGATAGATTTGGTGTAAACTTCTCTTTCCACTTACCTTACTTGGTCATGTATTGGGCTCGGAATGACCAACTATCAGTGACAAATATATACAAGTCATATTATGTGTGTGTGTGTGTGTAATTGGGTTTTTACAGACGTGTATTAATCAGATATGATTATTTACGTCTGGGACCGACCTTTAACGTCACCATCCGAAAGATGTGACTCAGTCTCGAACCTGGGTCCGCTGAATCAGTTTATAACTTCCACTGGTAGCTGGATTACAGGCGCACGCCACAACGCCCAAGTGATATTAGGAATTAGACCTTCCATCTTGTGTTCATTATATGTTACATTTTCAACCAGTTTCATCTGTGTTGATATAATTTCTGATATTGTTCCATGTTTTCCCTTGTCTTCCTAGGATGAAGATGACTTTGATCATTTCCAGGATACTGAGGAATTTGAGAACTTTGAGGAGCGACCTGCCAAGGGAAAAGGAAAAGAGTCGCCAGATCTTGAAATCACAAAGGTAATCAGGTCTATCAGCTTGTCCACCTGTCTTGTCTGTCTATTCTGCTGTCTACTTTACTGCACTTTTTGCATGTCTTCTGTAATATTTTCACAGAACCAAGTAAAACAGTGAAAGTGATTTTCATCAAGTTTTCTTAACATTGTTTACAATTTGTGGGTCCATTCAAGCCTTCCACTGCATGATCAATACTTTAGACTTACTTTAGGCTAGTTTCTCTGGAAATACACATACACTGCCCATTTCTGTCAGAAATTAAGCTTTCAGATGATCTTTGAAGGTAGAGGTTTGCATGGTGGTACTGATAACCTTGCAAAGGTTACGGTTCGCCATGTGCTTAGTCCTGAAAAGACTGTTGAGTTAGAAGGAGAAAGTGGAGAAAGTTAAGAGGAGAAGAAAAGGAAAGGCGAGATAGAAATTCAGAGAGTGTAGAAGTAATCTTTCTTGAAAGTGTGCAGTGTAAACCAGATGAGAAGGCTGAGTTTAGAGAAGGCTCGACGTTCCGGACAGCTTGATTGTCCGTCATCAGGAGTTAAGCTTTGTAATTAGTTAAGAACAAGAATGTAACGATAAGTCTGTCATCAGGAGTTAAGCTTTGTACTTTTTTTTCAAAATCATTTAATTCTATAAATTTCAGTGAATTTTATTGTAATTTGTATTTTGATGTACACTAGATCGGGTGTTTGATATCCTTCTCAGGTCCCCCTGCATCTTCGCAACAGCTGGGACAGCTATTACCTAGAGTTGCTGATGTTGGCTGGTGTGGCAGCTTACCTTCTCAACTACATGAATGGCAAGTCGAAGAACCAGAGACTTGCTACAGCTTGGCTCAACTGCCACAAGGAGCTTCTGGAAACAAACTTTTCTCTTGTGGGTAAGTTGGAACGTGGGAATGACTCTCGAGATGAAACCTATTAGCAAAAGCAGGTGTGCAAGGGCAAAGGACTTTTAGGATTTGGAATGATATTCGAATTCTAATCATCATTGTTGGGAAGAGATATTACAGGACTCACATGTCCTTGAAATTTCTTGAAATTCACAACATGACCAAGAATTCATCATAACCCTGTTATTAAATAAAGATTGAATTGCTGTAGCTCGGGAGACTTGGCCATCATGTCATTGTTTGACCCCTTTATGCTTAGCTATGGAATGACTCTGAATGGAACCACCATTTTGATATTTTATCCAGTTCTATCCAGTCCAGTCCAGTTCAATATTTATTGCATATCACCAATACATGGTTACCTCTATTGAGGTATTTTGAAGCAAGACGAAATTCAAATTTAATCAAATCAATGATGTTATGTTTCTCATGATTAGGTGATGATGGCTCTAAGGAGATGCCAACTTCCGTGAACCTCTTGAAACAGAGTGAGAATAGATACTGTCTGTGGTGTTCAGGGAGAGTGTTTTGTGAAGGCATGCTCGTAGAACTGAAGGTGAGTAGATCTTTAACCCTTTCAGGACAGGAATTGAATTGATCACAGTTCGTTCTTCAAATTGGCAGCAATATTTTTATGCCTCCGCCCACCGAAGGTGGGTGCCGGAGGCATTATGTTTTCGGGTTGTCCGTCCGTCCGTCCGTGCGTCCGTCCGTGCGTCCGTCCGTCCCACTTCTCGTTACCGCGATATCTGAAGAATCATTTGAGGTAGGAACCTCAAACTTGGTACTAGTATGTATACCCATACGAAGATGAACTGATTAGATTTTGGGGTAAGTAGGTCAAAGGTCAGAGGTCACAGAGGTCAATTTACATGAAATTACATAAGAATTCTTGGTTTTTAGCACCGTTACCACGATATCTCAAGAACTATCTGAGGTGAGAACTTCAAACTTGGTACCAGTATGTATCCCCATAGAAAGATGAACTGATTAGATTTTGGGTAAGTAGGTCAAAGGTCAGAGGTCACAGAGGTCAATTTACATGAAATTACATGGAATTACTGGTTTTTAGCACCGTTACCGCGATATCTCAAGAACTATCTGAGGTGAGAACTTCAAACTTGGTACCAGTATGCATACCCATAGAAAGATGAACTGATTAGATTTTGGGGTAAGTAGGTCAAAGGTCAGAGGTCACAGAGGTCAATTTACATGAAATTACATGGAATTAGTGGTTTTTACCACCGTTACCGCGATATCTCAAGAACTATCTGAGGTGAGAACTTCAAACTTGGTACCAGTATGTATCCCCATAGAAAGATGAACTGATTAGATTTTGGGGTAAGTAGGTCAAAGGTCAGAGGTCACAGAGGTCAATTTACCTGAAATTACATAAAAAATTCTTGGTTTTTAGCACCGTTACCACGATATCTCGAACTGTTCGAGGTAAGAACTTCAAACTTGGTACTAGTATGTTACCGTATACGAAGATGAACTGATTAGATTTTGGGGTAGGTAGGTCAAAGTTCAAAGGTCACAGAGGTCAATTTACATGAAATTACATGGAATTAGTGGTTTTTACCACCGTTACCGCGATATCTCAAGAACTATCTGAGGTGAGAACTTCAAACTTGGTACCAGTATGCATACCCATAGAAAGATGAACTGATTAGATTTTTGGGTAAGTAGGTCAAAGGTCAGAGGTCACAGAGGTCAATTTACATAAAATTACATGAAATTACTGGTTTTTAGCCTTGTTATCAAATATTTCTAGTTTTATATGAAAATGAAATGAAATAAATTTTTCTGTCTCCTGTGCATTTTAAGTGAAAAGATTTGTCATTTTGTTGGACCAGTCCTTTTTAGAGTGTACATGTATGCCATACATTTCCAATCTGGTGATGGCGGAGGCATAAATTCCGACCGCGCGCGGTCGAATATTCATCTAGTTCTTTTAGTGCTATATGGCTCTAATAAAGTGTAATGTGTTTGAGAACAATATACATGGTTGGGAATTTTGTTGAAAAGTTGAAAATATTGCTAATGTTGACAAATGATTTTTCACCTCAATGTGTTCCAATTTAAGGATTTTAAAGCTTATTCTCGTTTTTAAAATTCCTGGCATTAAACGCAATATGGACATGTAACAAAAAAATGAACATGGTGTGTGCAGAAATTTTTGCTCTTTCTACTTAGATTTTTTTAGAGCTCTGAATCAAGAGTTATTGAGCCAAACCACGAAATGTGGTCAATTAACTTGAAAGGGTTAACATTTATTTGTTCGTTGTATCCATGTAGAGTTTTCCTCATGGTATACTTGTTGAAGTCAAGTTAAGTTGCTAAAAGTTGCTAAAAGTTGCTAAACCCTGCTACCACATGGGCAAAATAATGGGTACCATGTGAGAGACATTCCATGAAAGCTGACACATTGAAGCTGTAGAAGCTATAAATATGAGAAGAAAGAGAAACATATACAAAAGAATGAAAAGAAAAAATTACAGCAATATTCTTTCATAAGAAAAAAAAAGGCAACAATCATGAATACTGTAGAATGTGTAGAATTTCCTTCCATTTTATTTTTCTATTGTTTCTGTAGTTCTGTTGGAAAGCAAATTCCCACTTGACCATGAATGAATTAGTTATTACTATTTTCTATCAGTCATATCAAGTTCATATGTGGAAGTTGCCTCCTGGTTCTGTAAATGATCTCTTTCTTTGGTGTTTAGCCATATGGGATTTTTTTTTTTGTCTGTGGGAGCTATTTCCTCTAGAAAAGGGAGATTCGGAAATAGTGGGAAAATAATGATGCAGAGAAGATAAATTTTGAAAAAGTGATCCTGCTTGTACTAATTAAAAATCAATATTCAATTACATCTCAGCCCCTTGAAGTTGTTATTTTGATTAATTTTGGTTGTTTTTGACAGTTCCTAAAGAGGCAAGATCTTTTGAGTGTCCTGTCCCGAACCATGCATCCAGCAGCGGATGAAATAGTGAGTATTAATGCATATTTCAAAAAGCATTCTAGTATAAATAGTTAACTACATTACATAACTGATAAACTTTCCAGATTAACAGGTTTTCAGTCATATAACACATTTATGGCTCAGAGTTGGCTGTTGCCCAGGTGACATTGAGCACCTTGGGGGCGTTTCATCAAGTGTCTTGTCGATGATTTTACCGACAAATTTGCTCTCAGCCAATCAGATGCAAGGATTTCACTAGCTTATGACAGTTATTGCAACTTGTCATTGATGACAAGTTTTATGAAACAGGGTCCTGGAACCCTGTTGTGCATGCTAAAGTTCTTCCTTGGGGCTGAGGTGCCAGCCAAAACATCTTATAAATACATATTTGTGGGGTTTTTTGTTTGTGCGAACTGGGCACCTTTTGTCGTTACTGACCACCAGAATTTGGCACCTTAACCCTAATAGAGCCGGTTATTTAGACCCATCTCACAGCCGGGGGGGGGGGGGGGGGCTGATTCCGCCCCCCCCTAAGATCTCGGCTGTCCAACGCGCATTCGCAACGAAAATCGGCACACACGTCGCCGACCACGTAATCTACAGAACTGTATAGTCAATTTCTCCGAAAAATGTCACAACTAATTAATTATGCTAATTTATGCATAAAATTAATGGTTTGCTCTAATTAATTAAATAAATCCCCAAAACTGCTAATTTTTTGTATAGAGACTCTTTGTCAGATTCTGATCAAATAAACCAAAAAAAAAATTTGGTAAAATCCTTTTTTTCTTATGTATTTTATTGTTTTTTTAATTTCTTATGTATTTCTTTGTTTTTCGACTTTTTGTTTTTTATTGTTTTTTCGATGGAATTCGTCGGCGACACTATTTTAATCATAAACAACATAAAATTAATTGTTTTTAAACAGTAAAAGTAAAAATAATGAAACATTTATGAATTTTAGCTGGAAACACAATTTGCATTGGATTTGTACACAAAATCACGTTTTTGAGCAATTTTGGGTCTGACATGCACTTCCGAAATGTTGCGTAACTCCGGAACCGCACGCGCGAACATCACAAATTTGGTCTCAAAAGTTGCGCAAGACTTGAAAGAAAAAAGTAGTGAAGCGGCGTGGTGACTGCTTTTCGCGATGCGAACATATTACGTGAAACGCCGAGGGGGGGGCGGAATCCGCCCCCCCCCCCCCCCCCCCCCCCCCCCCCCCCCCCCCCCGGTCCTATTAGGGTTAAATGATTGCTATTTTGTAGTTTGTAGATGTCACAGTTGACTCCTAATTGCTCTTAAAACCTTCACATGTCTGTATCCAAGGCCAGAGATAACGAAGCACCAATAGGGTCTTTGGTACGAGCAGATCTTTTGCTTTTCGCTACCACGTGTCATTCATTTTTCATTTACGTGTAAAGTTCTTTTATTTTGCCGTGGTGATTTCTTGTGTTTCTTTTGTTTTTCTTTTTTTTTGAGGCTGTTTACTGTGTGATGTGTGAACGAACCTTTACATAATATATACATGAATGACTAATCTTCCACAGAAAGTGACAGTGACCCTTGATGCAGATACTATGGACACGTTTGTTCTCTTCTTCGGGAACAAAAAGATTGCCAACCGCATGCTGAAGGACATGCAAGATCTGGTAAGAACAGATTCCTTGACCGCGATCCCATTTTGGAAATAAGCCGCAGTAGCATTTAATTTGGGCATTTTACAAATAAAATCTTCCTGGCTCAGGTTATGAACAATAACATGAATAGTAAACATTGGTGCACTGTCAGCCTTATACATGGAATAAGGGCCAAATCAGTTTAAAATCAGAGACAATCATAAAACTGCTCTGACGTCACTATGACTCGGAGCTGATTTGGTCTTTCCTCCGACTTGAAAGCTCACAATAGGCTGTATTTTCGATTTTACTATCTCTATGACTATTATAGAACCTCAATCAAAAATTTATTATGTGTTTAAATGTTTATATCAAATGCTATTACATTTTCTTCCAAAATTGTATCGCAGACCAATCGTATAGTGTGCTTAAAGCCCGCCTTACAGTCTTCGAAACAACTGCAATCAAATTTCTTAAAAGTGGCAATTTAAGTTATTCATGTGAGATTAAAGTCTCTTCGTCAAACCATTCATCTCTATGAGTATATGAACATGTTTCGAGACCACATTTTGGGATCAAATTCATTATTATTTCTTCAATTGCTATGTACATGTACATGTACTTTCCAGATATCAGAATGAGGACAAGAAAATTGTCTTCCTTTATGAAGCAAGTAAATGCTGAAGTGTAGTCAAAATGTCAAATGACAAACTTGCTCACCTAATGCCATTGTGGCAAGTGTTTATATTGAATATTTATCTCAAACTATCCAATGATGACTCAGCCCTAGTTCAATTATATTCATATCTATCAGTGATCGAATTAGATAATGATAATAATAATAAAAATAATAATCAGTTTTTGTATAGCGCATATCACAAATTTATTAATGTCTCAATGCGCTTCCAAAGAGCTTTAGATTATTACCCCGGCTCAGCCTAGCTGCCATAATGAACGCATTGAAGGAATAAATTCCTACCGGTAGAATAATGTCTTTAAATACAACTAAAAGAAAATGTGACCTAAAGCTTTTCAAGGGTCTGTTCACATTTTCTCCCTCACAGAGTCAATATTGCGGTGATAAGAGAGGAGGCGAGAAATACGGGTTGCCTGCGTCCACAGTAGTACTAGCTGAATTAGGAGAGGTTGTCAATGGCATTTTAGATACCAAGGTAAGTCCATTTCCATTCCATAGTCAAACCTGTGTATAAAGACCACCCTAGGGAAACGACATACAGTGAAACCTGTCTATAAAGACCGCTCAAGGGAGACAAGAAAAGCGGTCTTTATGAGCAGGTGGTCTTTATGTACAGGTTCCTTTGATACATATTTCAATGAGAAACAGTTTTCAAGGGAAACAAATATTGTGATCTTTATAGACAGGTGGTCTTTCTATACAGGTGGTCGCTAAAGCAGGTTGGACTGTAACTGGGTCTTTTTTGACAGATGGTCTTCAGTGAGAAAACCAATCAGCGGCAAAAAAAGACCAACTTTACAGGCAGATGGTCTTTGTATTGTCTGTTGAGAGCCAAAAGGCTGTTAATTCTGTGTTGAGGTAATGAGTTAATGCCCTTCTGGCTCTCGACATATGATGTAGAATTAGTTGTGAAGGTAGACATGACTGTAAATGGGGGAAGATACAGTGGACACTCACTATAACGAGTACCTTTGCGACCATGGAAATAAAACCTTGTTATATCAGGAATCTCCTTATATCAGGGTAAAAAAAACAAAAACATAAAGACCTGGGACCACTAAAATGCCCTTGTTATATCACGAATCTTGTTATATCGGAGCTCTTTATAATGAGTTTCCACTGCTTTGTTATTCAGCAAAAGAAAAATGTAACCCTTTCTTAAGATGACGAGGGAGGGATCAGTGGTATACATGTATACACAATGGGGGGGGGGGGGGGAGGGACAGGGGCAGGGGCAGAATTGCTGGAAATGAAATATGTGTTCATTTCGACAGAGGTCATGAAGGCCAATTCATATTGTATGAAAATAACTACATGTAGCTATTGTTTCGTGTTATTGCAGTATCTCTATGGTTTTATTCATAATTCATTTCAATTTCTTTGCCTCATATTTCAGGTTCTGTCCTGCCTGAACAGCCATCCAGAAATGTTTGATTATATGCATATCTCGGACCAATTTTCTGGTCCAAAACCTGCGGCTGAGTAAGTAAATTTCCTTTCTTAATTAATAATGATGATGAGATTGTCAGATATTAAGGGATACTAAAAATAAGAATACCACAGCCCTTAACAAAATTAGGAATGGAAGCAAGAAACCAAATATTGAATGATTAAATTATACTTAATTATTGCAGGAAGAGCTATGTTTCGAGAGACCTTTTGAACATGGCAAGAAAATTTGATTCTCTGATAGAAAAAAGGGATGTTTCTAGAAATTTGCTGCAGCTATTGTAGAATGTTCTGATTTAATCTGACATTGCTGGATACGGAGAACGTTGGTGGGACATCCTACCAGTTATATTACCTGTCTATTATTCTTGTTTATGTAGTATCATTTATTTCTGTTGTTTATTTATTGCAGGGATGAACAGCCAACTACAATGCCTCCAACTGAAAAGGTGCTCATTTGTAACTTCAAAGGTAATTAAGTCTACAAAAAAATTGTGTAAATTAACCTGCAATCAAAATTGGTAAAGATAATTGCGTTAAATTTATACAATACACATTTTGCCACTTTTATGTATGCAAGTTCTTGCAAAGGACATGAAAGTAAATGATGTATTTCAAGTATGAAATGACGAAGGTTAATTTACATTTGGTAGAAAAGTTATTTGAGAGAGCAGCTGGGGAGGAAATTGGTTAATGTTGACTAATAACCAACCATCAAGTATCACTGGAAAATCATACTCATGTGGGAAAATATAAGTAATTTTGTTTTAGGTGTGCTATAATTGGACAGATGAGCAAGCAAATAGACCGCTTCTGTAATGTATACAAATTTATGCACATATATTCTCTGAGCACCTAGTGACGAGCTAATCCATGAACCTGCTTTTTATAATGAGCCTCAATGCTTGGAATCCAGTTTGCATACATTATTTGTAGCTATGTCCGGCATGCCTCCGGCAAGCTTTCAGGTTGTCAAGAACAACCTTTGTTTGAAAGGTAATCATCATCATCATCATCATCATCATCATCATCATCATCATCATCATCAGTGGTAGATTTAGGGGAATGGGCGCAACTGGTTTGTGTGCCCACCCCGTTCTCTTTTGAAATCTAATTGACACACCTTACAAACACAACAAAAATATTTTCCCCTTTAATAGAAGTGTGCATTTTTTAAAATCATGCTCAATTCCCCCCTCCCTCCTCACCCCTGCCAATCTTTTTTATATCCAGGATCTGCCTGTAAAGTAGGTTAAAAAGTTTTGCAAGCATTTCCTCAAGCTGTCTCTTTTCTCTGATCAGCTGGTTTCATTCCAATTAAAAATGTATGAGCTTCTCTTTTGAAGTTCTTTGAATGTGTAGGCTGCTATCAGAAATCTAGTTCGGGATTAAAAAAAAAATCAACTCCTTTTTCATTTATCTGTTAGTCCCTGGTAATGGCCGTAGCTCTAAGAGTGACATCGAGGACATGCTGCCTATGATGAAGATGGTCATCTACCTGGTAGACAAGATCAAGAGATTCCGTCTCTCTAAGGAGGTCAGTTTGTACCCCTGGTCCCATGTATTGAGAAATGTGCGACATGTGAAATATCAGTAGAAGTACTGATGGTCCCATGTATTGAGAAATTTGTGACACGTTGTGAAATGTTTGTTGTAATACATGTACCAATGGATGACAAGTACCTCAGATTCTGTGTAATGAGAAATCTATGAAGTAATGTTATAAAACCTAAAATAACAAAGGTTGTGAAAAGACTGTTAAAAAATGTATCAGTTTTAGATGATTAATATGTATGTTGATTTTTGAGAAGATAACGATTACTTGGAACTGTTCAAGAATTTAATCACATAAACTTTTCAGGTGCCATCTATGTAACAATTTTCTCTATCTACTTGATGTTATGAAATTGTCCCAATGTCGGCACTCTGTCCCAAAAAAATATTTGACTTTCTTGGCCAAGAGAGGATGCCCCATATTAAAGTTAAAAGATAAAGTTGTGTGCTGGTCATAAGATTGAAATGTGAAAGAAACTGTCTCAAAGCAATTGGGAAAAGTTGATTATATAGTACATTAGAATTGTTGTATGCTGTAAGGTTTTGGAATCACCAAAATAAGAAATTGACTCAGTCCTGCTGAGAGTCACATGCACTGCATACAGAAATGTATATATATAGGACTTCACACAACTGTTTCTTGTCATATTTTGAATGTGAGGGCACTTCAAAAGCAGTCCTTTTAAGGGGCATGTCTACTACGATGATCTTCCAAACTAACATAAAAATGAAAAAGCTCACAAATTATTTTTTACCTTTCCCAGAACTCAACCTTCCCTTTAATCATTGTTACATTAAAAAAAAAGATACATCTATCTTACCCTCTGAAATATACCTAATTCAGGGATCAGACTTGATTAGCATTTATGCTATTTTTTGATTCCTTTTATCTAATCAATATCCTATGTACCTGCATATAACAATATAATGCTCTTGTAATTCAGTATGAATGTACATATGATTATTGAGAAAGATAATAAAATCCCAGTATCAGTATCAGTATCAGTATCAATTATTTGTGTAAGCTTATAAGCTAAATTTTCTTGAATTTTAATTCCATTACCAGAACTCAAGATCAGATTTAAGATTAATTTTCTGTATATATACATTAACACATGTACTGATTATGATTCAGGGCAAGATGAAGGCTGAAAGAATTCGTGCCAAAGTGGCCGAGTCCTACGTCAAGCTTGCCCATGCCCAGCGACAGGAGCTTGCCCAGCAGCGCCGGGAAGACAAACGTCGTGCCGAGAAGGAACGTCTCCTCAACGAGGATGATCCGGACAAGGCCCGTCGCCTTGAGGTGAGCCTGTCGTGGGATACTGTATGGGAGATTTCAATTGCATATTGTTCTTCAGTTTACCATTTATTTTGTGCTCCGCAGAGTTATTACGTGTTGATATACATGTATGAAGGCTGTCATTTGATATTTCCACCAAACAGATGTGACTTGAATAGAATTGAACTGAAGTGTCTGTATTAACACTATTCATACTTTGTCCAAGTTCAGGATTCAAACTCTTGAACTGCTACTTCTCATAAATATGTGAACTTGGAACACTTGCAATAAGCCAACAGTAATCTCCTTCTGAATAGATACATCACCTGAATATGATGCACCACGCGGTACCCCGGTGTAGCGTTGTACCCCGGGGTACCATGTTGTGTAGCGCCATCTCACGTCCACTCGAGTACAACCCCAGAGTTATGAATGCACTGCGTGTACGTAGTCACAATGCATGTTAACAGTGCAGTGTTATTATGCATGGTGTGCATGCACTGTATACCGCGCACGCTAGCTGCTATCTAGCAGCCCTCACAATTACAAGCGCAGTGGCTATAGGCGTTAGCTCCCGCGGCTTTAGAACTTGATTTTATTTCACTTCTTCCTAAAAAACATCACTTCATCGTTACTGTATTTTAGCTGTCAAACTTTCAAACTTAGACAATGGTGGAAGGTAATGGTGGATACAGAAATTTACTGTAAGGGAAAGGACGGAAAAAAAAAGACGGAAGATTCCAAGGACCGAGAAAGTTGAAAGAGCACGATATCGTGCAATACAGAAGTTGCATGGGGACGAGCAGACCGCTGATCTGTGTACATGGTAGCGGTTTTTATGAAGGCGAGTAACGGGGGAGACAAGGAGCAGGCTGATGGTGTTATTATGACACTGCTGGCCCAATCCCCAATAGAAATCAATAATAGAATAATTACTCACAACAACAATGAATTTGAGAAAAATACATGATTTATAGGATGTTTTACAAGAACATGGGACACAATTGAATGTTGAAAAAAATCACAAAATAATTTCCCACTTTTTGGCAACCCAGGGTACAGCCCTAAAAAAAAATGAAATAATTCCAAAAAATGGCCGATTTTTATTTGGTACCCCAGGGTACCATTTATGTCATCATATGTCTCTTTTATCTTTCTACCCAACAGGACAAGCAATACAAGAAGGACATGCGTAAACGTATGAACCCCAACATGAAACAGATCAAGGTCAGAGGTACATAGATGCATGCCAGGGATCCCTTTGCTCCAAGTCTACACTGTCCCCATCACCAAGACACCAAACTTAATATCTAGACTGGAAGATTGTAGTCAAGTCAGCAGCATCGGTGTCAACAATGTATATCTACCTGACCCATTTTCCAGAACGGAACCTCGAAAATCGTATCCAACTCTACAACATCATAATCAAAGATATCTCAAAACTAATTCTCCAAACTGCAATATTGTATCCAAGTCTACGTCTTCATGTTTAACTATATCTTAGAGCTATGCTTCATACTGGAAGACCATCGAAGTCTACAGCATCACTATCAACAAAATCTCTGACCTGTAAGAAATTTGTATCAGAATCTACAGCAGAGCATCAGTGTTAACACATTGCCGATGTCATTTGTATTAGAATATAAGGTTTCAGATCTAAATCTTGCTACGTGTATGTAACTGCTATGTACATGTTGTGTTCATCGTATATTTGAAATGTACACTGTAAGCCATGACAAATCTTTTAGTGTGTTACCTTGAGCTACTCATTAATTAAGATTAAAACTCCTTAGTATTTGTAGCTGGTAGTTGGCTTTCTCATAGATATCAATAAATAGACAGCTCGCATACAATTCATACATTGTTGTGTTCACAGAAGTGTCAATAGAGGTGATGTTGATGGATTTTGGTGATATTAAGCACTTTATTTGCAGAGGTTTCATGTAGAGATAATGTTGCATATTTTCTGACACAGAGATATTGCATATTTGCATACCAACAGGAAAATGATGTTTTAGTAGAGGCTTTTTTTCACCTGCAGTTTATTTGTACACATTACAGTAATGCATGCTGCTGTGATCAGCATCAACAAGGCTTCGGTTGAAGTACCTTTAGATTTAGTTATTGCTTACCAATAGTACCTTTAGGAATACTGAATATTGTAGTTCTGTCATTGTAATTGGAGAAATGTGGTGGTGTTATAATTTGTTTCTGTCCCACAAGTATATATGGTAGTAATGAAAATGTGATTAATTTTGATTACTGTAATAGAATTTTGATTGATTAAACTGGGAAGGGGAGGAGAGATAACTGACTTCTTGGATTACATAGTCGTTCAGTTGCACACTCTCTTGCCATTTTGAATTAAAAAAAAAAAAAAAATCATTCATAAATAAAGGGAAAATAGTACATTTAAATGACCTACTCTGAATTGTGCATATTGATTTGTTACTGTAATGCCTTGAAATATGTACAGAAAGTGTTCTCTTTCAAAAGATTTTCATAAGTTATATAGTCTAGAAAGTTGTGCTCTTTGATATTCTTGGCAGGTGTAAATGTTACGTTCTTATGACATGAGTTTGTTTAATCTCACGCTCTGACGCTCTTGATATACATGTAAATGTTGAAAATATGCATAATTCATTTCAAGGAATTAGCTCTACATGAACAAACTCATTTGAATGGAATTTCATCTGTAAATTTAATCGTAAGTAATATTTTACCTTCATAATAATATTCATCTGTTGAGAGCCAGAAGGGAGTGTGCTCTCATATACTTTTACACAGAGTTAACGTCCTTCTGGCTTTCAACACAGTTTATACTTTGAAACTGGAACACAACGTATTCCCCTAGCGCAAAGAATGGAAGACATTAATATATTATGTGTACATGTATATTTTAAATGATTTTTTTTTTGGGGGGGGGAGGGAAAGTATCTTATTGTTATGATGGACTTAATTCATTGATTAGTTTTAATTTGTTAATTGCTATACTTAGTACAGGACTGTTCCTCTGTAATGTTTGTGCAATTTTTCTTCTCCGATCTCTGTCAATACTCTGACAAACAGGAAATTTGGAGTAGGACATGAAATTCATACTCAATATTTGAATTGAATCCATGATATCTTTGAGTGAATGTAATTTTGAATAAAGGCATGTGATTTTTGGGAAGAATATAAGAGCAAATTATTGCCGAATCATTTTTGGATTAAAGTTGAAGAAAATATGTGAACTCTATTTTGTTCTGTTTTATTTTTAAAATGCAATGGTAGTCTGTTATACATTGTATCATCTACTGGGAACCAGAAGGGCGTTAACCAGGGGCCTGGGAGCCAGGGGTGCACCCACTGCAATTTTTTGCTGGGGGTGCTGTAGCTAAAAAGTAGTTAAAAAAGAGACCCCAAAACGCTGAGGACCTTTTTTTTTTTTTGCTTGTGACAGGTTTTTGGACTTAAAAAGAGACACTAAAATGCTGAGGACATATTTTTTAAATTTTTTTTTTTTGCTTGTCATAGATTTTGAGACTTAAAGGAGTACTCCGGCCTGAAAATAATATTAATTGAATGAATAGAGTAAAATTAAACAAGCAAAACAATGAAAATTTCATCGAAATCCGATAAAAAATAACGAAGTTATTGAATTTTTAAGTTTTGCATTATTTGGGGAAACAGTTCTATGCATGTCATCATGAATATGTAATGAGTGAGCTGATGATGTCACGTCCCCACTTTCCTTTTTTAACTATATTATATGAAATCTTCATTATTTCATTTTTTCATACATATCTATAAAAAATATCTCCCTTGTAACAAAAAAAGTTACAGCAATGATGAACTTACACATTAAATAAGGAGTCAGTCCTTTTAGTTATAGGCTTGGAGCAAAAAATTTGAATAATTGCAATTTCATATAATAAAATACAAAAGAAAAAGTGGGGATATGACATCATCAGCTCACTCACTGCATATTCATGATGACGTGCATATAACTGTTTTACCAAAATAATGCAAAACTTAAAAATTCCATAACTTCATTATTTTTCATCAGATTTCGATGAAATTTTCAGTGATTTGTTTGTTTAATTTTTACTATATTTATTCAATTCATATTAATTTCAGGCTGAAGTACCCCTTTAAAAAGAGACACTAAAATGCTGAGGACCTTTTTTTTTTTTTTTGCTTGTCATAGATTTTGGGACTTAAAGAGAGACACTAAAATGCTGAGGACCTTTTTTTTTTTTTTTTGCTTGTCATAGATTTTGGGACTTAAAAAGAGACACTAAAATGCTGAGGACATTTTTTTTTTTGCGCGCAGCACCCCCAGTAACAAAATCGTTCCCAGGCCCCTGGCGTTAACTCCTATAGCACCTGGCTCTGAGCAGACGATATGATGGTGATAGTAATAAGCATTATGTACTGTAATACCAGAAATTTTCGCGAATTTCGTGAGGGGTCAAGGTCTTAAAGTTTCTTGCCGCTAAATAATAAAATCACAGTTTAAATAACATAAAATTATTGCAATTCGTGCAAGTTTCTTGCTGCAAAATTGGCTGTCATTAACAATCCGCGAAAAATTTATTTCACGAAGGTTTCTGGTTTTATACAGTACATGAAAAGGTGATAGAGGCCATGTCACAGTTGATACTCGTGATGATGATGATCAGTGGTGTAGCTACAGGGGGGAGGGGGGGCACATGCCCCCCCCCCCAGTCGAATGGCGGAAAAAGGAAAAAAAGAAAAAGTGAGAAAAGGAAAGGGAGGGGAAAAGGATGAGAAAGGAAGATGATAGGACCCCTCCCCCTAATCAGTGGGCTTATTAATTCGCATTGAATTTTCCAAGTAAGACCGGTGCCCTCATCGGGTTGACTCACGCTATGCCACTGATCACTATGGTCATAGTGGTGATGATAGTGTTGATGATGATGATGATGATGATGATTATGAATGGATAATCATTAGTGGTTGATGAAGATGTTGATGATGTAAATTGGAAATGGCAATGATAGAAAAGTTGATTTCTATGCTAACGGGCAAGAGGAAATGTCTGTGGTGATGATGATAAGTTATTATGGTGACAGCAATGAAGATGAACATTGCACATGTAATGGATACCATGCAGGTGCAATATGTGATGATGATGTGGTGGTAATTTTAATGATACCCATGGTGCTATATAGCATTGATGACGATGATGAGAGCATGAGAATGATGACGAGACTGCAAATTTGATATGATTTTACAGGATGGTGACCAATGTCATGATGAAAATGATGATGGTGTTTCTTAAATTTGTTTATAATTGTTAGGATTGTTGAAACATTTGTTAAAACAGGAGAAATAAATTGCTTCAATGATTCTTAGCAACGATTCTGATGTCGATCGAGATTAACCATGTTACCGACAGAGCGCATTTTGACAAGCTGTCAATTCAATAGTGTCGCTGATGCTCGTAAATTAACATAGGGCCGGCCTTGAAGATAGACTATGGTTGAAAGACCTTTTGTTAATTAGTGATTGTTTGTAATTGTGAAAATGGAGGCTCCGAAGAAAAGAGGACGTGGCCGGCCTCGGATTTCAGACGAAGAGAGAAAGGCATCTCAGGCAAGAGCACGAGCAAAATATAGAGAAAGGGTGGATGTAGATCTAGACAGGAGGAGAATTCGACTTCATGTGGAAACCTTCCAACAATGGAGGAAGCTGAGGGAAAAGGCGAACGTGAACAGCGACGATGGCTTCGCAAAGCTGCTGATGAAATGGTAAGTGTACGGCGATTGGCCTGTGAGCTGCCCCTGCGCTTCGGCCGGCTCCGAGGTGTTGAGTCCGTTGAAGAACATCATGCATTTACGCATGCCTCCGTAACCGTGATCAGGTTGGAGCATAGTTATAGTCCATAGACCGAGTCATACGTTAGGAATTCGCACTAATGTCTTCTTCTTCTTCTGAATACTCCTCCACATTCCATCAGGAACCAATCAAAGAGGATGGGGGAGTGCGCAATGTTATTTAAATTAGTCCTTATTGCTGTCTTGGTTGTGGAAGAAAGTGGTTGCTGCCTTGATCTTCAACTTTCAACAAGTTGAAGTTTGAACTTGATTGAAGTTTGAATGTGTTGGTACAGTGTTGTTGTCTGCTATGCTCTGGATGTCGGGTGGTTGTGAGTTCCAGTCCTTAAAGAGCTCATATTGAGAAACGAAGTTGTATGCGTTTTTATTTGTTAATATTAAAATCTGTGTATCAAAGAAAACGATCCTTTTTAAATTTTCAAATAGCTCAATAAAAATCACCTTTTCGAGGGTTTGAAATTGTCGCACAGTCGACTTTCTGCAAAATCCTAGCTTGTTTACTTTTCTATGCAAATTAGTACTGACGTCATTGGGTAGAGTTGTATGACCTCCGCTGTATACTGCTACACAACATAGCATGGGCTGGCAACCGAGAGTGAAGAGAAACTTTGCTCGACATGATTTTGATACTTTAAAATTATGCTTCCAAATCCATCAGTTTTGTTAAATATTATATGAAAACTAGTTTACATTTTATTCCAACAAGCAACCATTTTTCAGACGGCTCACACAAGTTTACATGTTTCGGAGCTGACTTGCTTTCCAACTGGGCCATCAAGGCATCATCAAGATTGGATATTCACATAAACACACACACACACACACACACACACGCCGCCGATACGAACATTTTGTACTCACAATTATTTATGGTTTATATCTCAAAATTTGATGAAGAACTATATCATTAAATGTCTACAGATATAGATCTTTTGATACTCAAAACAATGGGTTAAAAAGAAATAAACCTTAACATATCTACACAAACCGGCCAGCAATCACACATCGCAGGCAATCATACCCAGTAGTCAGACCCGTACACATGGTAGGCTAGCCCAGGCAGGTTGTACATGTAGGCCTACAGCGACGCGGTGAAACCCCGTAGGGCTCCACTGGAGAACTGGGCTAGATCTGATACACTACTGAGTACTGTGGAAGAAAAGAACAGAGCTACTCGGCAGAGCAACTCTACGAGAATCGCTCTTTTCTTCCTAATATTGGTCACAGCAGTGAAATATCTGGTGAAACACCTAATAAAGGTTGGTTTTAACTTGTCACTTGACATTTTTGTTAAGAACGATACTATGACTTCGAACTGAGTCCACAAAATCAGCGCAAGAACGACCATGTCGGCATTGATTCAACTATATACAATTTTACAATTTCACAATACTAAATAGGGTCTACGGCGAAAGTTGCTCACCTTAGTTCTCAGTCTGACTTCGGACAGTGGTCTCCTGCGGCTTGTTGTTGGTGTTTTTGAATAGTTGATGCTCTGTATTGTGGGCAAGACATCCTTCTTCAACCTGGCCTTGTATTTTGGGCCAACTACATCTCCAAAGTCAATCTTGCAGTGACGTTTGAAGGCTGATTTTTCGAAATGGTCTCTACAAATTCGTGCATGCTTGCTGTGTGTTGCTGCTGTGAAATCTTTTCGCCGAATTTTCACAAACTTCACCCACAAATTCCGTTGCTTGTTGAGCTTTGGAAAGGTGAAGAAACTGATGTTGGGGTTCTTCGAAGTATTGTAACACCCCCCTCCCCCACAACGCAATTTCGTGGCATTTTGCCACAAAACGTAGAAAATTCCCCCAAAAGAAAGCGACTTTCGTTGATGTTGGTTTTACACACGATTTCAATAGCGCGCATTATGCATGCACCGGATGAATTGACCTGGATGAATTGATCAACTCTACCCAGTGACGTCATAGGAGGTCAACCCCGCTTCGATGTTTATCGGCCTGTTTGAGAAATCTGGCTCAATAAGGGCAATAATCAAGGGTACATTTTATGCAAAAAAAAATTTATTTGCTAAAATTGATGAAACCTTTATTTCAATATGTTTATTATTTATTTACAAACCATATTCTTGCAATTGGGGGTCTGACAAAAATCACCATATGAGCTCTTTAATGGTACGTAGAACGTAGGAGTGTTTGAAACAGTTGGTGTGGGTGGAGTATTGTATGAAGGAGTTTCCTGAAGTACGCCTGGTGGCTCGTGTAGCTGGACGTACATTGTAGGTAGTCCGACACCAGCAGGGCCAAGTGCCCCCCCAAAGGCCCAAGGCCTTGTGCAATATACTGACCCTCGAAACTTTCCTTTGAATAGAAAGCAAGTCCCAGCCTAATCCCTGCATAAGTTCAGTGGTAGTTTGCCTATAGTCATTGCACATTTTTGATTATTTTACCTGTTGTCTGTTTGAAATATTAACAATTTCATTTAGAATGGACAGAGTGAAGAAAAAGTGATGCATGTATTTTTGTTGACTTTCTTTTAAAAAGTCCAGGGGTTATATAGTCTAGATCTACACCAATTTTATGTCGTACCTTAATACATTTCTTTTTCATTTCAATCTTTTCTTTCAGTTTCAGTGATCATGCTGAGGAGTACAGAGACAAGACTTTACTTGCGTCTTTCCAAACACCCTTGCCAATAGCAATGGGGATGGGGTCGCTCTTCAAAAGTGAACAACATCTCAAGTAAGTAGTCTCTAGGAGACGAGGGCACCTTAACACAAAGATTTGCAATCAGTTGCTAATTCGATATGATTCTGATATCAATGATTCTGATCTGGTTAATGGTCAGTCTTTTAAACAATATGTGCATGCAACGATGATCTTGATTGGCCATTGCGATCTTGCAATTGACTGCAAACCTTTGTGTTACGGGGCCTATAGATCTTCATGTATCTGAGATATGTACTTGTGTACAATTTCCTTTCAAGATTTGCATTAATGATGTATTGTACAAAGTTTCATTTTCAATGCAAAGTCACAGAACATGGTATGTTGTTAGTGCATTTGTTGATGCCTCCTGATGATTTATGTTTCTGAGGATCTCTTAAAATTATCTAACTTTATCTAGATTAGAAAAAAAAAGAAATTTCTCTTGATTTTATCTCTTCAGGGCACAAGTTAAATCACCTGTACATGTAAAAGAGGAGAAACCAAAGAGAAAGGCAAGTCTGTTCAACATTTTTGTGCTTAAAAACTTTAGTTTACAGGTTTATGTTTAGGATAATAACTTATTTATGAAATTTATGGCTCTAAGAACAAATAATCATATCTCATGATCAAGGAAACGATTTTAAAAAGAAAATAAAATTGAATGTTAAATCATTTATATGAAGGATGTTCTATTAAGAATGTAGATGTGTAAAGTGGTATGTGATTTTCCTAAAACGTTTAAATTGTTTGTTCCTCCATTATCTGGAAATGTACATGAGTAAAGGATCAAAAGTGAGGAATTGATCAACCATGATTTAAAAAAAAAAAGCCACTATATTCATTCAAGTTGATTGTGTGTACATTATATACTGTTTCTTGATTTTTTGTTGTTGGAAGTGCCAAATAAATAATAATGATAACAATACATGAATGTGACATCTTTTCTCCTCATGACACAATACTTACAAGTTTGGGTGTCCACCAATAACTTGCAATTTACTGAAGGATTTGTATACCTAAAATGATGTGCAGAGCTTGACACTATAAACAGGGGTGTGGATACACATGGATCCCTCATATTTCACTCTGAACCCCAAATTTTATAATTGTTAAAAGGGTTCAGTTGCACACAGACATGAAAATTGATACTCTTGGCCCCCAGAAAAGAAAACACAAGAAGAAAATATTTGGAGCTCAGTGATGTTTTTAAAGAATTTGAAATCAGATGTAAATCCATGTAGCTTAGTGTAGGGCAATTCCACGGTAACGGAAGGACAATCAGACACAAACTGTATGTCCTTCCGTCACCATGGAATTGCCCTGTAGTAAACAAAGTGAATTGATATGCAATCATCAGACATTTTCTTTCTTTCTTTTATTTTTGATTTACAGCGAGGTCGTCCACCTGGAAGGCGCACTGCCGTCAAAGCCCAGAAAACAACGCCTGAACCACCTACTTACCAGTATATTCCCATAATTGAGAGTATACCTTCTTTTCCACAGTCACCAAGAACAATTCCCGCAAGTCCATCTGAGAGTTTAAGCATCCCGGATGGAGATCTATCAAATCTATCACCATCTGTACGATCAGCACGCCTGGCATTCTCAAGAGCGCTTGCTCAGTCTTTCAACGCCATGACTTCACCCAATCAGACAGAGTCGGTTCAGAGAAACCTACTGCATGAACCTTCAAGCTCTGGAGAGACAATAGCATCTGTTGTACCAATTGATGATGTTCATTATCAGCAGGAAGACGATTTTGACCCATCCCTTGGACCTTCAACCTTTGAACAGACAAATGTGATTGGTATTGCACCAAGAGACGATCTGCAGTCTCGGCATGAAAGCACGTTTGAGCCATCTCAAAGACTGTTGGTTGGTGAAAGTGACATTGACGGCACTGTGTACCAGGACAGTGCTGAAGAGGGTTATTACTCTCAATCGTCTGTACAGTACAGCGAGGTAGTGTATGGTGATGAGAAGTTCCAATCCTTGCAGGACCAATCAGGACCACAGGCCTCAGAGAATACAGAGACCTTTGTAAGTTGCACTTTGAGGAAGTTTATGGAAAGGAGATGGAAATTAAATACAAGGTCTGATCTGAATAGATATAATAGAAACCCTCCTATTGGATAACAAACTGAAACCAAGAGAAACGAAGGGGGGAAAATATACCATCATTATTTTATTCTTTAGACTTAGTAGTGTTCAGAATCTCCCAGTAAAAGAAGCTCTGAATGAGAGAGAGAAGTTTTGCTAATAGAATGATAAAACTAACTTCCATGAAAAGTACACTATCTTACCAGCAAAAATAGATTTGGTATATCTTGAGGAATACAGTTTTATTGGATACTTCATCCAGATATTTTTGTTTTTGTTTTTTTGTTTTTCATCCACAATTCAGGCAGAGACCAATGGCAGCAGTCACCTAGCATCGGAACCAGACCTGAGCCTTCCATTGGATCCCGAATCAGGACTCAAGGAAGAGTCCATAGAGCTGGTCCAACCCCTAGGAAAGAGTGATGCCAAGGTGGTCAAGGTACCAGATCCAATGCGGCGGTCTAGACTCAATCAGATTACAGGAGGTCTCTTGAACAGACTCAAGCTGAAGGCCATGACTGCTGAACCAACACAAGACTGAACCTTGTTTCCAAGATGGTCAATGTCCCGGATCCAATGCGGTGGTCTAGACTTGATCAGATTACTGGAGGTCTCTTGAACAGACTCATGATGAGTGCCATGACTGCAGAACCAACACAAGACTGTACTTGGAAAACTCCTAGATTCCAAAGTAGTCAAGGTTCTGGATCCAATTGGGCAGTCTACAGTCAGGGTTCCCGATCCGATACAGCAGTCTAGAGTCAAGATTCCAAATCCGAAGTGGTGATCTAGACTCATTCAGATTAGAGTCGGTTTCTTGAACAGATTCAAGATGAGAGCTGTGACTGCAGAAGAAGCTCAAGACTGAACTTGTACACTGTGCCTACTGACTGGCAGATTTGAAGAGAAAAAATGTCATTGCCTTTTAAGGCTAGATATGAAAATTGGAAATGGGGTTATTTTCTTGGATAGAGATTCATATTGGTCATATGAATTGTAAAATAAAAACTTCAGCCTTCTAGTCCGAGAAAAAGCTCAGTTGGCTCCTAATTTAAGTTACACAGTGGACAATGGACAGTGGGACCATCTTTGATGTATATGCCTACAATGCCTTCTAATTTTGAATTTTTATGACTTACGGGACTATTCGAAATAAAGAGTCTTGCACGTTTTGAGATTTTCCGTTTTGAGCTTATTATTCCTCCCCAAATCTGGCTGTAGTCCGAACATAAGTTGTTCATTTGCTAATAGGATCACTGTATAGCCTCTGAGGGACATGTATTGGTGCTGTGGAATTTAAGTCATATGAAGGTGAAGCGATGATGAATATGTTCCAGGTCCTGCATTTGAAGATTGAACTTGCCTTACCCTACAACCCTCAATAATCCTGCAGAATGCTCTGAAATACTAGTTCACCAATTTGCAATTTCTTGTTTGATTTATATTATGCTATTCCAGTACATGCTAAGGATTTATAGCCCATCATTACACTGCCGAAAAATTGGAGGAACTCGTCAGTGAAGTGTTGAGAAAAAAATCTGATGATTAAGAAATAAAATCTAAGTGCTAAGTTTTGGAGATCACTGCAATTTAGCTACTGAATGATTTCCCTAGCATGCCATTTTTTTGTATTACAATTTTCAAGTATATTCACATTCTTTCGTTTAGTGTTAGTGAAGATGTATGTTTGTTTGATATAGGAGGACCTATGGCTATAGGAACATTTTTATGCCTCCGCCCACCGAAGGTGGGTGCCGGAGGCATTATGTTTTCGGGTTGTCCGTCCGTCCGTGCGTCCGTCCGTCCGTCCGTCCGTGTGTCCGTGCGTCCGTCCGTCCCACTTCTCGTTACCGCGATATCTGAAGAATCATTTGAGGTAGGAACCTCAAACTTGGTACTAGTATGTATCCCCATACGAAGATGAACTGATTAGATTTTGGGGTAAGTAGGTCAAAGGTCAGAGGTCACAGAGGTCAATTTACATAAAATTACATGAAATTATTTCTATTTGCTATAAAATATCTATTTCCTTGGTGTATTTGATGATTGTAAGTCATCAATGGTAAGTTTTTTTATTTGTACGGGATGAAAATGAAATGAAATAAATTTTCTGTCTCCTGTGCTTTTTAAGTGAAAAGATTTGTAATTTTGTTGGACCAATCCTTTTTACATTTCCAATCTGGTGATGGCGGAGGCATAAATTCCGACCGCGCGCGGTCGAAGATTCATCTAGTTTCCAATGGTATAATTTGGACATCAAGTTGAGAAAATGTATTTATTTTTCAAGGAGATGAATATTCATGATATCTATTGTAGAGCATGGATAGAGATAGGACAGAGATAAATTATTGTTGTTGTGATGTCAGATATTTTACCCAAGTGTTCCTGGGGAGCGTTTCATCAAGCGTTTTGTCAGTGATTTTTCTGACAGGTTTGCTCTCAGCCAATCAGATGCAAGGACTTCAGTAGCTTATTACAGTTGTCGGTAAAAATCACTGACAAAACGCTTGATGAAACGCTCCCCTGGTTTCAAGCTGATTTTGCCATTTTTGTAACACGAAGGCTTAAAATCGGCACAAGCTTTATGTTCCAATTTAGAAGATAAGGCTATTCGGAACTTCATTCAGAAATAGTCCAATTTCAGTCTTGCGTAGATGGATCGTAACTGACATAAATTACCTTTCACAATTTGGTCAAAGCGGCTTAAGCTTTCATTACAACCTGATTTAAAAAGTATGTGTCAACAGCACTTTTGTACAAGTTGATGGAGAATTGTGAGGACAATCATGTGATCAAATCATGTGATCAAAGGCTGTCGGATAAATAGAAATATATGTAATTTTCATTCCAGTTTACGTGCCTAGAACATATTGACTTACCTCTGAGTCTGTAGAATTTTGTTGGAAGTACTACTTCACAGAATTATCTCGTTAGACACGCAGGCTTCTCGGCAGAAAAAAGTTCACACATGGTTCAAATTGACAAGAACATGACCTTACCGAATTCCATGGGGGATGATCTGAGAAGACCAAAGCAATTTTGCAGGTTAAAAGTATGCATTGACACATTTATTGGTCCATATTGAGTGAAATATGACCTTATGACATCCCAGGGAGGACCAAAAAAACTTTGGAGATTGAAAGTAGGCATTGACTGATTTATTATTATCCCTTGCCAGTACCCTTGTTTGAGGAATCTACACATGGTTTTTATTTTCTGGAATTCCTCACCCTTTGTGTCAACACTAAGGGCGTTATGTACTGTTAATACACGGTTGAACTACCCCGTAAAACAGTTGCATTTCATCATTGGCTGTAATTGTAAGCTTTAATAGTATTAATGTTATTTTCATACTTTTTCATCTTTGTTTTTGCTATTTTTTCATTAAGGCAATATAAACAGGCAATGTTATCATCTTGAACTGCCTGTTTTTTAATGTCAAAATGTATGACTACACATTATGTTAATATCTGAAACACATCTTTATGAAAGAGAAAGCATTTTTGAGAATGCATTGAATGTAATATATGTGAAAGCACACTCGGGTACATCCAGAACACATGTTATATTAATATGTTATATTAATATGTATAGTATGAAATATTTTTTTTTGAAGAAAAATATACTCAGAGAGTGAGCCCTGTTGTGTTACCCACAATTTGCATGACTGTGCTTTGACAAATGCCTCAGGCTCAGTTAGTACAACCTCATAGCCCATTTCAAATGGATGCAGACTAAGCAGACATATCATATTGATTATGTGGCACTTTCTGCCCAGGGACTTTCCCCGAGGTATAGGTTCTCTGTGTGTAACTTGGATAACAAGTGATATTAATATGATGTGTGTGTGTGTAATTGGGTTTTTACAGACGTGTATCAATCAGTTATGATTATTTACGTCTGGGACCGACCTTTAACGTCACCATCCGAAAGACGTGACTCAGTCTCGAACCTGGGTCCGCTGAATCAGTTTATAACTTCCACTGGTAGCTGGATTACAGGCGCACGCCACAACGCCCAGTGTGTGTGTGTAATTGGGTTTTTACAGACGTGTATCAATCAGATATGATTATTTACGTCTGGGACCGACCTTTGACGTCACCATCCGAAAGACGTGACTCAGCCCAGTTGTTAAACTGAAACATATTTAAAGCACACATTATTTTTTGATAATTGTTATTGGTTAGTAATAGAGATTTCTTTCATTAAGAAGGATATTTTGATAGATATGTTTAATTATTGCCCTAAAATGTTGCAAAGAAGAATGAAACAAAAATTTGGCACATGTAAGTTATTATTCGCATGCCACTTTTTAAGATAGGAACGAATTTCGTGTTTTAGCATAAATTATTCAAATTACTTAATTGATATTCATAACTCTGAAGTGATAATTGGAAGCATGCATGTCAACACGTAGTGGTATCAAGTAGTGCAGACAATGTGGATTTACAAGGTCATGCAATTTCAATTTTATTGTTTCAATCCAAGTCATTAGGAGAAGGGAGCATATTCTTTAAGCACATGAATATTCATGAGTTGAGCGCAGTATCACATCTTTTGTTGATTATCTATTCATCTTTGTTGATAATGGAGGTAGATTTTACAGTTCACAGACAGTGGCGTATCCAGGGGGGGGGGGGCGCAACAGGCGCGCGCCCCCCCCCCCCCCCCCCTATTGGTCGTCGTAAAAAAAAAAAAACTAGCCAAAAAAAAAAAAAAAAATCCTCATACCAATTGAAAATATTGTTCATTAAATAGGCTTCAAAATTGGTCACATATAGCACTATTTTGCATCTCAGCCCTTCTTCAGAAGCAAAAATTTTCCAAAGACCCATCCCCCATGACGGCGATCAATAATTCCTGGCGCCCCCCCTATTGGGAAATCCTGGATACGCCCCTGACGGATGTATCTCTTTTTTTAAACTCTAATTTTAAACATTTAAATTCAGAAGTCAAGATTAACTGTGAAATTAATTATGAAACCTATCGAACTAGTCTGATTTCCAGTCTTAATACTGCCAAATATTCAGTAATGTGTGTATTGTTGTTACATGATATTCAGTTGCATGTAACTTTGACTGATGTCACTTTTTGTCACTTTGAAAATTTCAGTTGGTGCTATACATTTATTTTACAGTACTTGTCTCTGGTGTAAAAGGAAACAAGTGAAATGTGATTACATGTGATACATGTGAGTATGAGATATCAATTGATCGTGAAATCCTGAATACAAAGTTAAGTCAAGACAACTGACCACATTTTGTGGTTTGGCTCAATAACTTTTGATTCAGAGCTCTAAAAAATATACCAGATGCAGGAGTAGGAAAAGCAAAAATTTCTACACACATTGTGTCCATGTTTGTTGCATGACCATATTGCGTTTGATGCCTGGAATTTTTAAAAGGAGAATAATCTTCAAAATCCTTAAATTGGCAACACATTGAGTGGTTCAAAATCACTGTTTTTTATCAAAATTGGCAATTTTTTCAACTTTTCGACTAAGTTTCTAATGATGTATATTGTTTTCAAAGACATTGCATTTTGTTAGAACCATGTAGCACTAAAAGAAAAATATTGTTGCCAATTTGAAGAACAAAATGTGATCAATTTAGCCTTTAAATAATTCCTGTCATGAAAGGGTTAAATCATGTTTAAAGGGAAAGTCCACCCTGGTATTTAGTTGATTTGAATGAAAGTGGAAAAATGAAAGAAACAGCTTAGTAAAAGTTTGAGCAAAATCCGAAAGGAAATAAGAAAGTTATGAATTTTTGAAGTTGTAATCAATCAAACACAAATTGGCAACTCTGTGACATATCTTGCGACCTCTCCGATTTGCTTTGTACAGGAAATTATGTCAGTGTTCATTAAGTTTCTGATGAAGGAATAGATTTGTTTAATACAGGTATTGTGTAAAAACAAATGAGCAATGATTATATCTAAGGTGTATGTTTGAATATTTTCTTCAGAGAAAATGGAAATTAATACTTTTTTTAGGTACAGGGCAAATGGAAGAGGAGCTTGCAAGATACGTCACAGAGTTGCTAATTTGTGTTTGATTGATTACAACTTCAAGTATTCATAAATTTTATATTTCATATCATATTTTGCTCAAACCTTCACTGATCTGTTTAATTTTTCTGCTTCTTTAAAAATCAATTAGGATAGACTTACCCTTTAATAGGCAATTATCGTATCATACCTGTTGTTCTATTTTAGCACCCCTGTTGTGCTTTTCTAAAATTGATTTGCCAAAATTATATTTGTAGTGGGTCTTAGTATGATTTGTTATTGTTTTCTTATACACATTTCAGTGATTGATGCAGAAACTTGAATGTGCATCAATACAATGCCAGTTCTTTTTTTGTTGTTGTATGTGGAAAATGAAATTGATATATGTACGGTATATGTAAAAGCAAGATCCTTCTTCTTGAGCAAGAATGCAAGTTTAAAAAGTTTCTGAGAAGTAGATATCTGTCAAGAAATATTCGTAAAGATTTACATTTTCTCTGAGTTTTCATACAAAGAAAATGTATAACATTCATGAAAATATGCCAGTAATTTTGTTTAACAAACATTTCTTTGTATAAGGATATATTTTAATTATCAGTGGTTAAGAATGTATGTGCCTTTGTGATGGTCCCTTGTCATGTTGCCTTGGTGTTTGTTTTCACAAATTTTCAATCATTGAGTAATCACTGGTGAATCCAGAATTGTGCATGTTTGTGTGTGTGTGGGTGGGTGGGTGGGGGGGGGGGGGGGGGGGGGGGGGGGGGGGTGTAGGAGAGCACAAGTCTTTAAAAATCTTAAACAAGCCTCCCCCACCCCCAAAACAGCAATAAACAAAAATCAACAACTAACCCAAAAAAAAAAAAAAAAAAAAAACTCAGCGTCTGGAGAGAAATCTAAATTGATCGCAGTAATATAGATACATTGTACATTTAGCTGACGCCCTTATGTCCCTGCCTATTTGTTGCACCCGGCTGCCCATGCAATTATTGAAAACAGTGAAGAGTGAGGTTTTTTTTATCAGTTTACCGCCTCTCCGGCCTTTTTATCTATGATGGATTAAGGGGGGGGGGGGGTCAAGGGGCCCTGGTACCCCCTTTTCACAAAATCACCTGGAACCGCCCGCCTGCATGACAAAAAACAAAAGATGCGTCTTAGCCGCAGGTGCAACTCATAATGTGTTCTGAATTTACTGGATAGTAGATATGATACCATTTGTCACACTTTAATATTGTCACTATTCATGTGTTTAAAGGAAAAGTCCACTCTGATTACAAGTTGGTTTTAAAAGAAGCAGAACTAAGAAACAGATCTGTGAAGGTTTGAGCAAAATCCGATAAGAAATATGAAAGTTATGATTCTTTGAAGTTTCAGTCAATCAAACACAAATGAGTAACTCGTGTCTTGCGACCTCCTCTCTCTCTCGCATTTGCCCAGTGCCCCAAAAATCATTACTTCCATTTTCTTAGATTCTGAATTGAAGGAATAAATTTGTTTAATATATGTTTGAATATTTTCTTTAGAGAAAATGGAAATTAATGATTTTTAGGGTAAGGGCAAATGAGAGAGGAGTTTGCAAGATATGTCGGTGTGTTTGATTGATTATAACTTGAAAAATTTATAACTTTCTTATTTCTTATCGTATTTTGCTCAAACCTTTACTTTCAAGTTTAGAACCATCTTAATTGTAATCAGGGTGGGCCGACTTTCCCTTTAAGTCAAAACAAACAAACAAAAAGCAAAACACCCTAATAATGAATTCGAAGCACCATTTTGTTAAAAAAAAATAAAAGAAGTCAACATTGCATGCACCTAGACCTACTCTGAAGGGTTGGCCAAATTGGCTTACAAAGTGCCAAGTACAAGTTCAGCTTCATCCTTGGCTGGCGCGCCCTGAGCGAGCCCTTGCGGCGTTCCATAGAAGAAGTGGCGTCAGATTATCGAGATATATCGAGAGGTTGGGAACAAAATTCAGCGTCAAAGCGAGGTAGGAAAAACACAAATCCACAACAAAAGAACGATCTACTTGTGGACATTTAGAACTTCCTGAGGTCAGTACAAGCAGTTATAACTTCACATTAGGTTATAATGAATTATAGTTTTACTTAAATATGGAAATAAAATGTGTTTATGATGTTTGTCTAACTCTAACATCTGTGTGAGTGGTTATGGTGAGCACCCCGGTCCGCGTCCGGAGAGATTGCCGCTGCTTTGCAGAGCCAGAGAGCGCATGTCGCGGCGCGGTGCTTGGCCTGCACCTGTGCTGTGGCTGTGCAAATAGTGAATAAGGTAACTGGTAAGTCCAAAAGTTGTTACACCGGGCTTGGGAGTCCAGAAATGCCGCATTGTCAAATTTATTGCAGGTTAAGCTTTGGCAATCATGCAGCACCGCTTCGTGACAGCACTGTGTATACATGTAGTTACGCAAGGGTGACCTTTCAAAAAGTGCAGCGATTACAGTAATTTACATTCTGCCATTACGGACTCACATATATATGTCACACGTGTATGTGCCGCTGTGACGTCCCCCATTTTCAACCTTCTCGGCCTCGGGTCGCTCCCATGATATGCGATTTTCACTAACCACACCTCGATTGGCTTCCGACTCGCTCCCTAGAATATGAGAAAACAATGCGCACAGCCCATTGTCCGGGAACGGTCGCTTTCTAGCATCCCAGGCCAGCGCAGCGGGGGAGCTGGGCGGCCTAGTGCCCCCTAACTTAGTGCTAGCGGCAGCTCAGCCAGATCAATCTGCATTCGACATCGAGTCAGTGCAGTGTGTCGCGGCATGTACAGCGTTAAAAACAGCGCTGCGACCGCTGACTTGGCTCATGCACCGTATGTGTACCCGAGTAGTGAGATCGCGAGCAGCTAAAATTAGCTCTTCCCTTTCGCTCCTTAGACCCTCAAAAATGAGCTTCCTCAATTAACCATTTAGCTCCTTAGACCCTCAAAAATGAGCTTCCTCAATTAACCATTTAGCTCCTTAGTTTTGAGATTGGCAGCGGCACACCCATATATCCAAAAACAGGTTAAGTGCCCCTCCCGGAGGACTGTGGGCAGACTACGCAATAAATCATCGTTTTTTGTAAGTTGTAAGGTTAACTAAATTTAACTTAATTAATGAATGTAACAATTAGTAGGGCCAAATTCGTTATTATGGCCAGCCACCATTAATCCGACTGACCAAGTGAATATTTAGTCAAGTTTCTTGTGTTTTTATTATTGAAATTCTGATCATTTTCAACGGAATAAACGCTATTGTTAATTCATAACTGAAAAAAATATCAGTCAAGAAGAGCGGGATTCGAACCAGCAACATTGTAGAACGTGCGGTGTAGAATAAGGATACTTATTTCTTTACCACTAGACCACGAGCAGTTGACGGTACAGCTCGTTGCTCTTAAGGCTTTATACCTCCACTCTATAGAAATTCAGTACCTCTGTTCTGCTCACTGTTTTTTCGATATCCTACAGTACCAGTCAGAGATTTCAAGCTCACGTTGTCACGCTGTGTTGCGCTCGAACAGCTTAAGCCGGAACTCGTGAACGCTCCAGCTCATCACGCTGCCCTCAGCTTTTTCAGAACAATCGCCCATGCGATGACAGGTTTGCGTCCGCGAATCACGGTGTAGAAAATCGCCTCATTCTGTGGTGCGAATCGAACGTGTTATCGTACATTGTAGTAGCAATCACGTTCCGCGCGTGCTGCGCGGCTCAGACAGTAGGCACGTACAGACTACGCAAGTCATGGTGGAAAATGACCGAAGAAATGGGGTACTGGTGTACATGTACATGTAGTTTATTTTCGGTATACAATGCCGTTGATAGCAGTTTAACTTCTGATCGTGACATATATTGATTTTCATTGATTTCCTTTGATACCAAAACCTTTATAATGTGACAAGAAAAGTTTATAAAATAGCGTAAAAGGGAGTAGCTGTTGAACGCAGTGTCTTTGACAAAAGCTCTTTCACATCGGTGCTACATGTACCTACAGTGTATACGTAGAGTAATAAATATTGAATTAGAAATAGAGCGGGGAATGATACAGAAGAGAGAGAGAGAGAGAGAGAAAGAGAGAGAAAGAAAGAGAGATGTCAAAGAAGAGAGCCAAATTAGACAAAGAGAGACTGAGAGCATTCATTTTGTTCTTATATATTTATGAAATGAGGTTCTTGAGTTTTTTAAAACAGAAAGACAAGGAATAAATATTGAATGAAAGATAAATGAACTGGAACATAAGATAAGAGAGAGAGAGAGAGAGATATGTCAAAGAAGAGCCAATTAAGTTAGCCAAAGAGAGACCGAGAGCAATTTTATTAATCTACAATGTAGCTAAGTTTGAAAATTTCTGCGTAGAAAATAACGGAAAGAACAAGAAGAGAGGGGAGCTGACAAAGGAGTTCGAGAGAGAGGGAGGGGAGAATATGGGAGCTTGTTTAGAAAGAGAAAGACCGAGGGAGAGCATGAATAAATAAACGATTCACTTTGTTAGAAAACAAAAAGTTTTAAGAAGTAGAAATTCAAGATAAACACCAGATCAATACCACATCGCTCATTAAAAACAAGCGAAAAAAATAATTCTACACCAAGTCACCAGCGGAATCAAAACGCAACAAGTTCTCGATCGAGTGATTGCGTTTGTTGACCCCCGAGTGACCTCATCCGAGTGTACCCATACTATACATTCCATTGTACACCAAAATGTTCGAGCGTGTTCGGCGCACGTCTGTTGTTCTTTGATCGCCCGCACAACGTGCATCCCCCCGGCCCAGGCACTACATCGCATGAGTACCCCGGCCAATAGCCACTGAACAATGAGCCTGAACCTTGGTATTGTGCACTAGGAGAGTTTTATTGATCCCCAACTCTCTTTCAATTGACTTCCTGGGCATCTTGGTTATATAATGAGGGTGTATTGTGTATTTTTTTTGTATTGTAAAGAACAGAATGTATCCCGAACATGACTCTTTTAGTGGGTTCTATGAGATACATTTACAATACATGTAAAGTAGATCAATAAACTATAGAGAGTGAATGAATTATATTCAATTTGAAAGTGAAAAGAAAATATAAGAGCACCCAACTGTAATAGCTTTTAGTTTGCCAGGCAGAACATTTTGGACAGGAAAATGCTTTTGAAAATTATGGTGACTATTGACCTCTATTATTATTTATGTATATAATTATTGCTTGCTTTTACCCCGCCTGACAAGGAACGCCAGGTACGCCACAAGATAAAAGATAAGGAAAATGGATGAAATGAGAGCTAGAGGCGTGCGACACATTGAAAACGAAGAGAGGAAGAGGAGAACTGGGGGTGTAAAAGGGGAGGGGAGAGAGGGTGAAATATAGAGAACTGATTAAATATGATGGGCAGCGAGAGAGAGAAAATCTGAAAGGGCGAGGGGATAAATAGAAAATGAAGGAAATATAGAGTAAAAAAAAACGGGAAGGGGAGGGGCAGAGAGAGGGGAGAGGAGGGGGAGAATGAAATATAGAGAGTGAATACGATGGGCAGAGAGAGAGAGAAAATCTGAAAGGGCGAGGCCGGATAAATAGAAAATGAAGGAAATATAGAGTAAAAAAAAACGGGAAGGGGAGGGGCAGAGAGAGGGGAGAGGAGGGGGAGAATGAAATATAGAGAGTGAATACGATGGGCAGAGAGAGAGAGAAAATCTGAAAGGGCGAGGGGATAAATAGAAAATGAAGGAAATATAGAGTAAAAAAAAAACGGGAAGGGGAGGGGCAGAGAGAGGGGAGAGGAGGGGGAGAATGAAATATAGAGAGTGAATACGATGGGCAGAGAGAGAAAATCTGAAAGGGCGAGGGGATAAATAGAAAATGAAGGAAATATAGAGTAAAAAAAAAACGGGAAGGGGAGGGGGAGAGGAGGGGAGAATGAAATATAGAGAGTGAATACGATGGGCAGAGAGAGAGAGAAAATCTGAAAGGGCGAGGGGATAAATAGAAAATGAAGGAAATATAGAGTAAAAAAAAAACGGGAAGGGGAGGGGCAGAGAGAGGGGAGAGGAGGGGGAGAATGAAATATAGAGAGTGAATACGATGGGCAGAGAGAGAGAGAAAATCTGAAAGGGCGAGGGGATAAATAGAAAATGAAGGAAATATAGAGTTAAAAAAAAACGGGAAGGGGAGGAGCAGAGAGAGGGGAGAGGAGGGGGAGAATGAAATATAGAGAGTGAATACGATGGGCAGAGAGAGAGCTCGAGTGGACAGAGAGAGACTCAGAAAGTGAGAGGGATGTGGAGAGGGGGAAAATAAAGAATTAAATAGAGAGTAAAAAAAAAACGGGAAGGGGGAGGGGCAGAGAGACCGAGGGAGAGGGATTAAATAAACAGAGTGAATACGATGGGCAGAGAGAGAAAGCGATATAATAATATCATCAATTCATCATGATCATCCTAATTATATCATCATCTTGATAATCATATCGTCAAAACCATTATCTTCTTCAATGCATCAAAAAATATCATTAAGCCAAATGTTCTTCCCTACCCGACCGTAACTTTATCATTTAAGTTTAACACCGGGTTTAACACACATGATCAACACACATGATCATCATCATGATCATCTGATATGATCATTATAGTCATCAATATCATCTTCATTAAAAAAAATATCAAGCCAACATTTTCTCTCTACCCGACCATAATTTCGTTCTTTAACACACATTGGTTCCCTTTTGAAATTCGATCTGTTTATTCCATATACATTTCGCCCATTTCGCCCGTCGCGTTGTGAAAGGTAAAAAAAAAAAAAGCACAGACCTCCGTGGGCTGCATGGCTGGCATATTTTTGCGCGTGTCATGACATGTGATTAACAAATGAGGTCACAAGCCCAATTTACGAATGGAAATGTTGATCGCGCGCACTCTAGACATTCTTTGGTTCCCACTGCCTTGCTTTTCACTTTCACATGAATAACGAAGGATATCATTGAGGATTTATCGCTATGCACTATTAATCTGATTTCAGTTCTATGTTCCTTCTTTGTCAAAGTTTTTTTTTTCAGGAAATTGTGTCAGATCGTGAGCGATTTTTGAAGGTTTTTGAAGGTTTGGCGAAAAACAATTTTGTCCCCCGCCCCCCACTGAGCGACTTTTCGAGAAGCTGGAGAGACCAAAAAATACGGGTCTACCTTTTCACAAACGTTCATTTTTGTACCCCCTCTTTTACTCAATCCTGGATCCGCCTTGAATATGCATGAGCTTGTAAACTTTACGCCCGCTAATCACCCTTCACCCGCCCCCCTCCCCCACTCAGTATTATTTAGGGTACGCGTATGCTTGTTCCCTCCCTTTGAAAGCACCTATCTCAGGGCTGCCAAAATTTCTGAACCCCCCCCCCCCTATCGCGGGCTTTTCCTGCCTTGGAGACCCCCCTAAATTTAGAACACTGCTCAATGTACCCCCTATCTCAGGTGAGCTCTCATTCCAACCCCATACCTCAGGACAGACACCAACCCCCCCCCTCTCCCAAGTAAGCTGTCATGACAATACCTTGGAAGAGATGGGGGCCAGTGTTTCTACTTTTCAAAATGAAATAATCCTGGCTGAATGAGTTATCAAAACTAGCAGGAATTTCAGGAATTTGATCCTGGGATTTGATCAATTTTTCAAGATATTTCATAACCCCCCTTTTAAAAATTTCTCAGGTGTCGAAGAGAGAGAGAGAGAGAAACGCCCCCTTTTTAATGAAATCTCCGGGTGAAAGATAAAAAAAACACGCCCTTTTTGTCGCCCCCAAAATACCCCTTTACCGGAGATTTTGGGAACACGCATGCGGTCCGTTCTACCTCCGAGTGGGGGGGGGGGCGGGATCGTTCACTACTCTTTGCATGATTCTTGTCCTCTCTTTCTTCTCTTTTTATCCATCTTCATTTTGTCTTCTATCTTTAACAACAAGAATGCATCAAATCATGATCTCATAACAGATTAATTGTTAACGGCATGCAGATGGATAAAAGTACTCCACGCTGACTCAATCTAGAACAGTTTAAAGCGTCTGTGATACAGACTATTGCTGACAAATTCCAGACCTTCACTCTGACAGGTTGGTCGTCCGGTGCTCGCCAATAGGCCAATTAAAAAAAAGTTGTTGACCGTGACGTCCATTTTTTCCATGAAATAATGTTAAATATAATAGACCAGAGACAAAAGCAATATTCTATAATTTACTTAATTACGGAGAAAATCCCAATTACGATTTTCATCTATTCCACGTGAGATATACTAGAACCAGGGAAGTGTCTCTAACACTTCCCTGCTAAGTCTTTTGTTCTGTCTATTCTTCTCTCCTTCCTCTCCTCTCTCTCCATCTTTGCTCTATTCACGTCCTCTCCTTTCTCTCTCCCTTTTTAATTCTATTATTTTTCCATTTATTCTTTTTCGTATCCAGTTTTTTTATCTCAAATCTTGTCTCTTATTACCGATTTACCAAACAGTTGAAAAAAATTGATTCTCTTTACATTATCATTCATGATTCACTTCGTATACCATAATTTTCTTTTCTTTTCTTCTCATCTTTCTTTCAGTCTCTCTGCACATCTCCCAACAATCTTTCTCCTTTATATCTCGATCGCTTTCCTCCAACAAGTCATGTGGCAGAACCAAAACAATGACATTCCTTATCAAATCGCATGGCAGTTTGTTTACAAATTAATACAGAGCAAAAATCAAAAAGCCTGTCAGACAGCTGGAACCCAAGCTGGGTGTCACATTACAGATACAAGTACATGTACGGGCGACCTAAGCTAACAGCAAACTCTCGTTTGCTATTGGCTGGTGAAGAATGATCTTTGGACTTTGAAGCTACAAACCAATCCAAGCACATGATGGGTGTGCAGTGAGAGTGACATGTGGGCGTGGTCATCCAGACCACGTGGATGTTATAGTCTGCAAGACTGATCCTGAATTTATGTGGAACGTGGCTTGTCTGGACCTCGGACAGCAAGATCACGGACTGTGTGAAATCTATCACTGTATGGACAAGGGTCACAAGGCCGAGGTCACTATGAAGATTCAATGTACATATAGTCAAGTAGGTTTTATTCTCAACATTTTCTCTCATACAAAACATAAAATAAAATTGACATGAATATCATAGATGTAATAATTAAACTCGTCTAAAAAGAAAAAAATAATGAAAGAGATGATGCATCATTTTTCGATTGTCTCAAATGTGGCAAGAATGCTTCGTCTGCTTTGTCCAAAAAAGATCGTGACCGAGTTTTAAAAAAAAGGGTGAATGTACGAAGAATTGCGTCATGCACTTGAATACATGAAGCGTGTGTGTGAGTGTGTATAGATCACCAATCATGACGGGAAATGAACTGCTTTGCGGATTTTACTTCTGTTGCTTTTTATTTTTATCCTTGACTAAATCCTTTCTTTTCGTAACTAATTTTCCGTTAGAAAGTATGAACTGTAGTTTGGCATGAAAGAGCAAGCGAGTTTAATATGGGGGGGGGGGATTTTCACGGAGGCGAGTTCAGCTGTAGATGATGTAGCTTCTTAAAGAATTAAAACAAGCATATCAGAGAAGCGACCATGCTGCATACACATAAATGCTTTCTAGTGAAAATGTAGTGTGATTATCAAACTTGAAGCCGTAGCAGAACGGGATAATTAAGTGAGAAAAAAATTATTTTCATGAATTAAAAACGATTGCAGAGCCACACTGCAGAGTCAAATATAATCTGAGCGAGCCATGCCATTATTGGTACATGTTACTGATTTTCCGTTAGAAAATATGAACTGTAGTTTGGCATGAAAGAGCAAGTGAGTTAAATGTGGGGTGGGTTTTTTCACCACCGGCGGATTCAAAAACTTAGGGGTGCTGTTTATAAGAACGTTATTTACAGTATCTCGCTGCGTTCATTCTAGCTAGCTATACTTTTAGATTCTTATAGAACTAAAACAAGTAAGCATATCAGAGAAGCGACCATGCTGCACGCACAGAAATGCTTCCTCGTGAAAATGTAGTATGATTATCAAACTTGACAGGCTAATTAAGTGAGAAAAAAATTTATTGTCATGAATTAAAAACGATTTGCAGAGCCACACTGCTGAGTCAAATATAATCTGAGCGAGCCATGCCATTATTGGTACATGTTACTGGCATCTTGAACCGACGCAGCTCTCCTCCATCCTGACGGGCGCCACTGCACTGCACTTAAACTCTGCTCGTGACCCACGCCAGCGAGAAGGCGGGCTGAATTGCACATCCACGTTTAACGAGACGCACTTGTGCAATTTTACATCCGGGAATTTTGTCAATGTATCGAGGAACGCGCGTGCATGCAACGTGACCATCGCCTTTTCACCTGTTACATTTGTAAGCCGAGGTACGAAGCAGCGGACCGAATCATTTAACGTTCGTGTGTGTGCGAATCACTACCCGCTGTTCAAAGGCTCGCTGCTGCAGTTCCGTGTCTGATCATGTTACTCACGCTACCGACAGCCGGATGCGGGGGATTAGCTCTGTGTGGTGTTAACGTGAGCTTGAAATCTCTGACTTTTCGGTATTCTAGGTAGGATTTTTGCCAATTTGAGGATTACTAGGCATATTAGCTAATATAGCCATTAATAGTTGAAGTTTTATTTAGTTTAATTTTTAGATAAAATATATATGTAATTTCAGCGGAAAGCATGTAGTCATCAATTTGTAGTTGCAGTTCGCAAAGCTAGAGAAAGGCTGTACATGTAGTTACTTCTAACTTAGATCTGCAGGAGAATAAAATTATTGCATATCACAACAGTCACACAACACTGGTTTTGCATTTGTGAATTGTGTGTGACTGTGAGGTCACTTTTCATGCATGCACTCCTCCATTTCTTTTCAATCTCTCCATCTCCTCTTCCTCTTCCTCTTCCTCTTCCTCTTCCTCTTTCTTCTTTTACTGCTTTTTCTTATCCCCTTCCTCCTTCTACTCCTTCTTCCCCTTTCTCATTTTCCTTCTCCCCTTCTTCTAGTCCTACATTTTCTTCTCCTTCACCTCCTCCTCCTCTCCTATTCCAGTCCTCTTTCTTTTCCTTCACCTCCTCCTCCTTCTCCTCCTCCTCCTTCTCCTCCTCCTTCTCCTTCACCTTCACCTCATTCTTCCTCCTCCTCCTGCATGTAAGTTTTAGCTTATTTTTAGTTATTATTTTTTTTTCTCCTAATGAAAAGATGGAGTTCCCTCCCCCCGGAGAGCTAGAGTATGGGCCAGCTCATGACTATACCAATGACTACCATGGTCTAGGTGCTGTTGGGCCTCAGATGATGGTGGAAGGGTACAGACCAGAGGATCATGGTGCTCCTCCTGTCGTTGAAGATTATGTCAATGGTAAGTGCTTTCTTTAGTAAGAAAATACATATGTCCATATTCATAACATATAAGTGTGTCTATGACGTAAGCTGCATCCAGATTTGATTCATATTTATGTTGGGAAGAGCATGCTGCCATTAGAACAAAACAAAACAAAACAAAACAAAAAAAGCCCCAAGAAAACAAAACAAAATAAAGCAAAGAAATAAACAGACATTGTTCCATTTCATGGGATTTTTTAGTCCACAAAAAAGAGAAAAAAGGCTCACCAAACTAATGTGGGGAGTGGGGACACATGAATTTTTATTCTGATTTGAGTAGGTCATTTTCTTTTGAAGGCAGGATGTCACAGTGCACTTAATGCATGAAATTTGAAGCTGTTTTTTATTTACTTATTTATTTTTTTGATTTGACCATAGAAACCCCCATCAGAGGTCCTATAAATGACATTTTAAGAACTCTGCTCTGTTCTTTTACGATACCAAATTTGAACTTGTTTCAGGGAGCCACAGTCAGCTTCACATGGGAAACAGTGGGATGTACCGTGAGCTGAGGAGTGTAATGATCGATGGTGGCGACAGGTTTGGGGTCTCGACGATCACAGTGGATACGCAAGAAGAGCTCGCGTGGGTCGGAAACCAAGGAGTGAGTAGAGATATGTTCTCGAATTAATGCTAAAGCTGATTTGAACTCGGGGGTAAAGCTCAGGACGCCTTTATGGTTCAACTGTTACCTACATGTAGGATGGAAAACGCCTTCATATGCTGTATCCAGGAGTCTCGCCAGTGTAAAACGCCCGTGGTGTTAATACCAAGTATTGGGGATTTCAGAAAAGAAAAGAAAATACCAAGAGCTAATTGTTATACATACAGGTATAACAAATATGTCAATGTATACTTGCCACCTCTAAAATTGCTCTGATCCATCCAAATCCCAAATCACTCCCACCCCCCCCCCCCCCCCCATACACAAAGACCAATCAATTTGGACCAAGGATAAATCATTTTCTGCAGCTTTCATGATTCTGTTTTTAGATGATTAATGTTTGCAGGACATCGAGACAACATTTGTAGCCTTCTGGCTGTACACATAATTGATGAAAAGTTTACTGATATCAGGAGGATACATTACTCGATGATCTTACAGTTTAATTTTTTCATAAATCATCAATGGTGATCTGTCAAGTGACAGGTTTAGTGACCCAATTAACTTCTAGAGCAAAAGTCTTTCCAACTGCTACGAATTTTAGCCATCTGTTTCACATATATCCATGCCCTCCTACTCCAGAGTCTGCAATGATATCATCAAAGAAGCCTTTGCGAGTTCTTCCTTTTGACTTATTTCCAAGGAGACGAGCTGCCATAACTCTGATCATTAGGCCATCATTTCATAGTATATGTCCTATCCCTTTCTTCTGTCTTTCTCTAATAATATTCAGCAGCACATGTTCCTCTTTTCATAAACTGGATAAAATATTCACAGAATTACCCTTTTATAAAGTTTTCCTCTCACTTATACTCTACTGTATGTCGTTCAATCGTTTAGGGCCATGTGACATCCTACTATGGTTCCCAGATGCAAAAGTACACATCCTTTCAAGTTCACCCGACCAACCCAATCCGTGAGATATCCACCTTCCCTGGAGGGGTCCTCTCACTGTACAGCAATGGCCTCCGCTGCAATGCCAGGCAAGGCATGAGAGTCTTTGATTGCAAGTAAGTCGAGATTTGATGGTCTCCTCAAGTCTCCTCAAGTTCATAAGCATCACATTCCAGTTTCTGTATTTTCACAGGCTTTGTTTTATTGTGTAGTTGGGCTATAAAACTTATAGCCATTGTTTAGTGAATTTGCCAGGGCAAGGTTGTCTTCACACATATAGGAACAGAGAATATGCTTCATTTTGTTTAAAGAATGCAAAAAACAAACAAAACAAAACAAACAACAACATGTTCATGTGTTGGCTTTCAGGGCATCTTGGCTAAAGGCAGGGTAGTATTAGTACATTGTAGGCGCATTGAGCACCCTTAGAAAGTATATGCAGCCAATATAAATGTAGCTATTATTCTTATTACTATCATTATGATGATGATGATGATTATTATTTCAGGAGTGAGGACTTTCAGAACATGCAGAGCATGCTGGTCTTGAGTGACACCCGGCTTCTCCTTGGGGGTCATCAGGACCGGCTGGTAGAGGTCGACCTGGGGTCAGGGGTACAGACTGTGACCCACCCGACGGACAAGGTGGGCGTGGCTATCATGAGGCCTGATCAGAGGTTCATCTGCTGTGGAGAACCAACAGGACATGTAAGATACAAAACACTCCAGCAAGTTATAATAATAATAGTAATAATGGTGGCTTCTTGTATAGCGCTCAGGTCCGTCACGCTGTGACGCTCATGGCGCTCCAACACTTTTACCCCGGTCATAGCCGAGTTTTTGTGGGATAGTGGCAGTTTGAGGGGGATCGTCAGACAAACTGAATAACATTGTTGGCAATTAAATTGCTGTGGTTTATTCAAATTACAGTGTATCAATATTAGAGCATATAAAAGCATCATTTGATTCAAATTAATGGCAAAAGGATTTTATCAGTTACAAAAATGTTCGTTCCTTTCGTTATTTTTACAAGCAATCAGAACCTTTTCTCTGCTGAGCTCCAGAATTAATTCATGTTTATTTTAAGAAATGCTCAGCAGAATTCCAAAATTGTAATAGTTTGTTGTCACTAAGTTCAACTAATGGGGTGTTGCAAGAAAGTTGCGATTGATTGCAAGTTGCAACTGATCGGTACTGACCAATCAAAATCATTGTTGCAAGCCCATCTTCTTGAATGGGCAGACCCTGAACCATTCAGAATGGTTGTTCTAATTTGATTTACAATTTGCAGTTGATTGCAACTTTCTTGCAACACCCCATAAGAGATTCAGCTACTATTAAGATATACAATACACCCGGTAACATTCCGTACTTGTATTTATTTATTTATTTCTGTACTTATTGTGATTAGGTTCAGCTAAGGGACCCAGCTACCATGAAGATAGAACACACATTAGAAGCCCACAGAGGTGCTCTCTCAGATTTTGATGTCATCGGAAACCAACTCATCACATGTGGCTTTGGAGAAAGGTTAGTAACAATATTGAAAATGATGAAAAGGGGATAGGGGTGTCAAGTTGTTTTGAAAGGTTACATTCTAATTTGTCTCACTGTTACTGGGCAGCGTATCATGTATTACAGTCTTAAGCCACTAAACCCATGCTATGAAATTAGCACACATTTCAGTTGAATGTCTTTGGAGTTAGACTTGTGATGGCTTTCTGAGATGCTGCCCTGCTTCTTTTTCTGTAAAAAATTGTTTGCACCTATCAAATGATCTAGAAGATTCACAGCTGTGTAAAAAATTGTGTGCAGCCTGGGTGTGAATTTATTGATTTGTGTAATAGTGATTGTCGCCAATTGTTTATAGGAAAAGGGCTTTATGAGTAACACTTTATAATACCCCCTTTCGTGCCTTGGGTGGCAAATTCCACCCAAGAATCTACGTGTTGAACTATGTGTTTGGACTAAGAATGGCTTCATTTTACTACCTGAAACAGAAACGGGTACTTTTATTCCCATGGAAGATATTTTGCACCAAATTGACACCAAACAAAAAAAAAGCGTTGCAATACACAGTTTTATTTTTGAAAGTTTTTATTTGCGACAGTTCCAAAGATAAGTGACATAGAAGGGGGTAGTTATTTTTAAGGATCATTAGATACATCCGACTCCTCAATCTGTTCAATTATCACCACCTCTGTGTATTGCCACACAGGTTAGGAAGTTTGAATGTGGATAGGTTCCTCATGGTGTTTGACCTCCGAACCATGCGACCTATGGCCCCTCTCCACGTGCCGATTGAACCCATCTTCCTGCGCTGCATGGCTACCTACTCAAATAGGATCATTATCATGGATCAGGTAAGTTCAAGTGAATACAAGCATGAGTATGAAATGACTAATTATTGTCATTCTGATGATTTAAGACACTGGTTTGCAGGTATGCAAATATGAATCTATTATCCAACTGTTAAATTTGTAGATTTCAAATGCAATAGACTTAATTGTTTTTTCCCCTTCATTTTCCCTGTGTTTTCAATGGCTGGTATTCATGAAAGTTGGCTATAAAGTTCAGCCTAGTATAGCTTAGTCTACTAATTCATAAAGCGCAAACGCAGAACGAGTAAAGGAAATGAATGTAGCCATGAAATGAAACATGAGAAATTGATTTCACAATGATATGATTTTTGTTTGTTCATTTAGGTATAGACTTACACATAATTTTACAGGATGAAGAGGTTGGTTGACACATGGCACTCCATAGGTCAGTGGACTAACTTTACACAATTTGTCAGGGTTTAAACCTGGACTAAATTTAGTACGCATATATGAATACTCGCCCTCTGTTGTCTACACCACTGATGTATTATGACATATATGCACTTTGTGTTCTCACACGAAATGTACATTTTACCCATTTTTCTTTCCCAGAGTGGTCAATTTCAAATTCTTGACCCTGGTGGACTTGTGACCCCTGACATGATGGTACTGTATCAGGTCAACATAGCGGGGGACATGGTGATGGACTTTGATGTGTCCAGTAACAGTAGCTGTGTTGTGTTTGGAGACTCTGGAGGTAAGTTTATGTATACAGCTTCCAAAATCAGCACCAGCATGCAAGCTGATAAAGTAGGGAAGAAATTATTGTTGACTAGTACAAAAAATGGCGAATTCTGGGAACTGATATGGTGCTCTAATAAGAATTTCTTAGACAAGGGAATAAATATGGTGAACTGATTAAAAAAATTAGCAGACTAGGGGATAAATATGGTGGACTAACTAGTGAAGAATTTGGTGGAATAGGCAATAAGTTTGGTTGGAATAAATATTAAAGAATTTGGTGGACAAAAGAATGAATATGATGGACTATTAAAAACTTGGGCAGATTATGGAATACGTATGGTTGGGCTAGTTGAAACTGAGGCTAACTAAGTAGTCCAGCTGGCTAGGAATGAATAAAGCTACAGTGCGACCCCTATGCAAACATTCGCTAGTCTGATATAGATCTGCTTTGAATCAACTCTAAATGTATGGTATGAGTGAACGCCCTTCTGCATTTCAGACAATATAGGGCCATATTCTCGAAAGGTGCCTAACTTCAAGCTCCCGCGTAAGTGTGGAGATTTAGGCCACTGAATTATGGAGAGCCAAATGTCACCCACTTTTAATCCTACAAAACGATCATAGACTCCCTCTAATTCTGGAACTAAATGCAAATTATACAAAAACCTTACGATAAAATTGATTTCTTATGCTCATTTCATACCAGAAAATAATTTTGTTTCTTTATTTTGTTACATAAATTTAGTAATTATATTGGACTTACGGGTTGATGAATGGCCTTCCATAAATCAGTGGCCTAAGTTAAGCGTGGCTTAACTTAGGCCACTTGGAGAATACGGGGCATAGTGTCTGATAAGAGCCAGGAGGGCATCCACTCCATATATAAATGGTACAAGTTAACGCCCTTCTGTGTCTCGGCAAACGGTATAATGTCTGTTGAGAGCCAGAAAGGCATTGCTCTGTAAAATTATGAGTTAACGCCCTTCTGGTTCCCTGCTGAAAAAAACATGAAGCAGTCTGTGTTTATTTGGTCATTACAAGAGGTGCAGTTTACCACTCTCTAAAATCAATTTAATTCACCCAGGTTGTTGTCATCTGTGGTCAAGCAGTGATGAAGAGGTGACTTTCAACAATTTCTCCACGGAAACCGAGTTTGCTGAGCCTGTGAGTAAACCACACCTCATCTCTTTACCTTTTAGGAAATTCCACTGGGGCTTAATCCATGCGATGTAGAGATAAAAGCCAATCTCAGTTACTCTCACTGAGTTTGTCATCACAAGTGCTTGTGTAATTCAGGCCAGCAAATTAGCTAGGACTTGCTGAAAATGCCTTTCACGGATATATATATATGGGACAATGTAGCTAGTAAACCATGTACATGGCCTGGATATAACATGATCCCAACACTCCATGTTTAGTTTGCTAATTACTCAACAATTACATGTTTCTTTCCGAATCATTTGGCAGATAATATTATTTAAACTTTTAACTATTTGATGGTAATCGTGTCAGATTTTTAAAGAATTTATTTTGATTGTTGACAGAACTCAAAATTATCTTGAGTGGGACCATCAGGAGCTTCCTAGCATGACAAGAAGCCACCATTATTGTTGCTGTTATTATTACTATTATTCTTGATCACACAGGTGGTACCCATGCACCCTATCCCATTCAGTGATGAGTTGTCATCATTCTCCACCATACCCATGCCATACTGTGAAGAGGAACCCCTACTCTCAGACTGGCCAGCAGAGCTCTGTAAAGTCAGTATGAGGTAAGAACTAAGGGAAAGCTCCAGCCTGTAAACTTGCATTACATACTGTGCTGCATGCCACAGTCAAACCTTCCTTGTTACATGTCCCTAAAGGCCACATAAAGCTTTCATGTTATGAACTATGTATTACGCTATAAACTTTGCACGGTGTACTAAATTCCAACTTGTCTAATATCTGGCCTTATCTTGATTTTGATGTTACTCTCCTGAGACCATTCTGCACCAAATTTAGATTTCATAATCTACATCCAGTTGGAGTTAGGTTCTAAGATGTGCAGCGGTCTTTAGATTTCAGAAAATCGCTTTCCTTGTTTAGTATTTACTTTGTAAATTTTTTTCTTCTCATGAACTGTCATTCAGGCAACCCCCTCCCATCGATCCGGAGGTTCTCCGCAGCATGAAACTGGTGCAGTTCATCGGCTACGCCCCAAACACAGGAGGGAGACGAAGGAACCAGGTGACGTACAAGGATGTCGGAGGAGGCTCCAAGAAGACCGGCAAAGATTTGGTGCCAGAGAGCCCCTCTGGTAGAAGTAAGTCTTGATAGAAAGGAATTGTGGAGGTCTATGTACTTCTGGAACATGGTGGAATTTATATTTGACTCGCAGGAGCAAGATGGTTGAGGAAAATATACGGGATGTATGGATAGGTTTTGGTAAAACTGAAATATTACAGAAGGCAAGTTGGCCCAGTTGGTAAAGCATCTGTCTGTCAAATAAAAGATCGTGGGTTTAAATCCAGCCCAGGCAGATGACTGAAGCCTTCGTTGTGTCCAAACGTGCCCCTCCCATGTCCCGTAGATGCAGGCTAAGTTGCAGTGGAAAACACTCCATCCCTTGGATAGGATGTTAAAAGGGGGCCCCTTGTGTAGGAGAGTCACCATCTATGCATGTTTAGAACCCTCTTCACTATCCGTGAAAGAGTAGGGGAAATCCTCAGTGTAAATGTAGTAGTCCACCTGCACATCCCAGTTACAATTACAGTCAAACCTGCTTTAGCAACCACCTGTAAAGAAAGACCACCTGACCACAATTTTTGCTTCCCTAGAAGGTTATTTCTCATTGAAACGTGCATTAAAGGAACCTGTCTATAAAGACCACCTGCTCATAAAGACTGCTTTTCTTGTCTCCCTTGAGTGGTCTTTATAGACAGGTTTCACTGTAGTAGGGTTATACATGTAGTGAGTAAGTTAATTTGCATTTTACCCATTCAGGCGCAGGCGACATCAAATACTTCCTAATGATAAAAATACTTCTTTCTCCATCTTTTATATTTCTCAGCGGAGGACCCATTGATGTTCATGGTGCCTAAGCCGTACAGGAAGGTTGAGATCAAGTATTCCAAGCTTGGTATAGATGACTTTGACTTCAGGCATTACAACCGGACCAACTTTGCTGGACTCGAACCTCACATTCCAAATGCCTACTGCAACTCTATGCTACAAGTGAGTTTTTAATAGTGCAACAGACCTGTTTAATAATGTATTTAAATTTTTTAGATGTTTTTCCCCAAGAACCATCAGTGCCGAGCTGTTCAGTTCACCCTTTTTATGTTTATACATTGCAATTGCAAACAATAACCATTTCAGGTATCAACAGATCACTTGTTCTCTGTGATAACATTCTGTACAGGTGGAATCTACCTTGTATACATTACCTGGTGCTATGTTGGGCAACCTCTATAGGGCTTTCGGTTCGTAAATGGGACATTTGTTTAAGAAGCACTGCTTTATTACAGTCAAACCTGCGTTGGGAAGCACCTTAAGATATGGACCACTTGTCTATAAAGTCAACATTTTCATTTGTTTTCCTTGAACTATGTTTCTTATCTATCTATCTATTTATTGCCCATAGTTTGGGGCAGTTAGGGCCACAATGTGATGGATATTGAGACACAGGTTTTCCATTGCTTTCTGTCTTCAGCTGTTTCTTACTGAAGCATAATTAAAGGGAACCTACTGTCAAAGACTACCTTCCTGTAAAGAATTTGTTTACTGGCAGGACAGACTTTATATATTCTTGTCCATTGTTACCTGAATTCATAATCACACCGTTTCTTTCTCAGGTGTTGTACTTTGTGGAGCCTCTTCGCTGCGCATTGGAAACCCACACATGTTCCAAGGAGTTTTGTCTAGCGTGTGAAATGAGCTTCCTCTTCTATATGTTTGACTTGTCAAAGGGACAAACCTGCCAGGTAAGACAGATCTCTCACCAGGTATCCAGGGCTGGTGATCAATTCAATACTTCAGAGAGATGTCACAAATATTAGAATTTCACTCTGTTACGGGCTTAAAAAAAAAACACCACCACACACAAATATAACGAACAACCAAACTTCGGACATAGTTGCATCTTCAGGCTCAGTTTAAGAAAGCTTATGTCAGATTTCATTATTAATTTAAGTTGATAGATAGCAAGATATTGTCAATACTAAGCTACTGTGAAGTGTTTTCCAGCTCAGGTGGAATATTAATTTTTCTTGCTCTTAAAGGCTAGATGTGAATTTCAGTGTGCAGCTGACACATGTAATACTTCCATGTACCACTGTTTCTGCTAGATTCGTACAAACCTTCGTGAGTGAGATTTTTAGTGATCGTGTCAATTCGGAATTTCTTTCATATATTTACACAAAAGTTCACCGCAGATCATGGATGGACACCAAAATATCTGCGCATGTATCTTTTGATAAAAGTAGAAAATCACGAGACCATATTCAACTTGTTTCTTTCCAATTTCCATTCTGCTACCTTTACTGAATATTGTCTTTAATGCTACCCAAATCTCTGTGTGTATCTCTTTGCTTTCCAATCAGGCAAGTAATTTCCTTCGAGCATTCCGTACCATCCCTGAGGTGTCTGCATTGGAGCTCTTGCTTGGGGACGCAGAGGAGTCCACCGGCAAGGCCAACTTCCCTCGCCTCATCCAGAGCTGGAACAGATTCGTATTGGCTCAGGTCCTACAGGTAAATCTGCTTGAACTTCAAGGCATTGTCATAAATAATTTTTAAGAAATCTTTGTGAGAGCTACATGGAATTAGTTTTTATTGTGGACATGTATATGATATTTTAAAGGGATAGTCAACCGCAGATTGTGGACGTTTTTATTCCATGAGAGGGCACAGTGAGCGTTACCTGATCATGCCGTTGCCCCGCGGGGCGTAAACTCCGGATAGACTGGTCGCCGCACAACATGCACGCTCTGCATGAGCTCCAGCTCTCGTGCGAGATTCGGTCGGCTTCATGCAGTCCGAAATTTAATCCCAGTAGTCCGACGGACGGGTTCGACGCATAAACTTTGTGTACGAGTGAATGGGGCTTACGCAATTCTTTCTTTCCCCACGGCCGCCTGGTGGCGTATCCCTTTAAAAGAAATAGTAGTGTAATGGATAAGTCACTGAACTATTTACCACATGGTACAGGGTTTGAATCCCTGCTTTGGCATTGATCTCCTTTGGCAAAACATTCATCGACATTTCCCAGTCTCCACCCAGGCGAAGTGAATGAGTACTTAGTAGGAAGAAATTCTTTGAATGCTTGGTACCTCAACTAAAGTCAGGATGATAATAGTGTCCAGCACTTTTGTACCCTCAGCAAAAAGCGCTTCATAAATCCTATTAATTTTCTTGTTTTTGTTTCGACCAGGAAACCTCCGATCCAGCCACCGACGAGGATGACGGCGAAGGGAACGAGGAAGAGAAGAAGAAACCAGGTCCTCTCGCCCACCTTGGCGAGACGGTCTCCAGACTGTTTGAAGCTAAAGTGGACAATACTAATGTCTGCAAGGTGTGCAGCAAGGAAACGGTCAGAGAGGCATCGACCATGGTGGTCACACTCGCCTACCCAGAAGCCCTTGCAGCAGGTAATAAAAGATGACCAGGCAGTATTTTCCTTGGGATCAAAGTTCTAAATGTATGTAGCCTTGCATTTCACAAAGAAAATTTTGCTGTCTTTTGCCAAACACCAAATTGTACAAATAGTACACCACCTTAAGTCTTTGGCTGATTTCCTGTTTATTGTCCTAAACATTTATATATTTCTGTATACATTACAATTCAACAAAATGTTTGCATTTATATAGAGCACTTACAGTGCCTTACATACAATACATAATCTTGCATGTTTGCTGGGTACCCTGTGTTTCCAGACATTGACATACCATCTGCTTCATATGTTACTTGATACATAACATGTACATGCTCATTAAATGAATACTCTTATCCTCGGTGGGGTGATGAAACCTTGTATCTCAGATTTTGGTGAAAATTACTTTTTTGTGTTAATCTTCAGATAATCAGTCAAGTGATATCCTGTCCAAATCCCAGCTATCTTACTCCATAAATGAAGCCACTGTGGCATGTCAAAGGGAAGACAATCCCATTTCTTAGTGTTATGGCAGCCATGTTTTTTTCACTCTCCTGAACATTTCACTTTCTTGAGATACGAGGTTTTGTCGCCCTACCATCGTCATGTGTTTACCTGTGTGTTTGGTCTTGTTTCAGCTGCTCAAGGCAAGGAAGTAAAGGAGCAAAGCTTCGTTTCGGTGCTACAAGGAAGTATGAACATAGAGCAGTCGACACAGGCTTGGTGTGATGACTGCCAGCGATATCAACCATCTGTAAGTAATTACATATTAGACAAACCAGAATACTGCATAAAGACCTAAAATCTTTTCGTCAGAATTGTGACATTATCTAATCAAGTTTGAAATGCAATGTATCGTGAGCTGTATGATATTTTGGATGCTTTTTCTTCCCTTTCGTGGTGTATCAATGCAGCATTCACAGAACTTGTGTAGAAATTCTATATTTGTTTCGGAGTGGATCTTTCCTTTGATTCTACGTCACATCCATACATGTAAATATATAACATCCATAGTTATAAGTTTCAAAGCTAGTGTAAGCTTGTCAGAGCTAGTGCAAATTCATATTTGAAATTTTTTACTTACAAACTCACGTACAAGTACAGGAACGTATCTCTGAAAAAAATATGTCGGAACTACTAACCTTTAACCATATAAGAGACATTTCATGTAAATGTATAATGATTTACCATTCTTTAGAGTCATACATCTAGTAGGTGTAAAATATTGATGCAAAGTATGCCTGAATTCCAGTTGCAGCAGGTTTGAATAGGAAATGTTTTTAAATGCCTTCAGTAGTATGGCAAAGATAATCTTGTTCATTCAGGATTTTGCGTTAGTATTTTTATAATATTGAATGGCCTTGATTGGGATACAAGTGTATATTGCTCAAGCTGATGAGCATATTTTCAAAGCAAGTGTGATATATATACTCTTGTGCTCTAAGAAAGAAAAGCCATTCAATATTATCATTATCAATTGTATGAGACGTGGTTCCTCAATTTTCACAATTGCATGTCTTTGTGTATTTGTATTAACTTTAACATAAAACGCAGGTAGAAAAACATTATTTTGTCCTTACCGAAACCATGAGATATGGAAAAACATTGCCCGGTAATCCAGGTACTCTTACACAAACCATGAGATATCATTATAAAATTGCAAGGTCATCTGTACTTTTAGCAAAAACCATGAGAAACACCAATTTTATCTGCCTGCTGAAAACCCTTCATACAAATGATACAGTGAAACCTGTCTATAAAGACCACTACAGGGAGACAAGAAAAGCGGTCTTTATGAGCAGGTGGTCAGGTTCCTTAAATACATATTTCAATGAGAAACATTTTTCAAGGGAAACAAAATTGTGGTCTTTATAAACAGGTGGTCTTTCTATACAGGTGGTCGCTAAAGCAGGTTTGACTGTAATATGTTTTTCTCTCTATCAGATGCAAGTTCGTAGCTACAAGAGACTGCCTGATGTCATCACAATCAACTGTAATCTAGAAACACAGTCAGATGAGAACTTCTGGAGGAGACAAGAACAGGTGAGAGAAGAAGATATGAATAATTAGCTTTATTAGCATTAATAGCAGTATAAAAAATAATCCAGATAGACAGTGTGCTTCTGGGTTTTTTTTTTATGAAGGCAACTTTTTAAATGGCAATTTGATCGACATCTCTTTTGAAAGAAAACAAGACGGGAATCATGAAAAATTGTGAAGTTCAATGAAAAAACAACCCCCAAGTATACAGCATTTCCCCTTATTTGCTTCTTACTGTATTATAGCATTTATACCAGAATCGTTTACAGGCTTGTTAACATTGTTACTTTAACACAGATACACTTACTAGACATGTTTCATATACATGTATAGCACATAAAAAGCAGTGTATTATAGACTAAAGCGCATTACTATAATTTTTATTACAAACAAAGATATACTTTCTACACATGTAACAGATGCAGAACATGAGAAACAATGCATTATGGACTGTAACACATTACAGTGAAACCCGTCTATAAAGAACGCTCAAGGGAGACGAGAAAAGCGGTCTTTATGAGCAGGTGGTCTTTATGGACAGGTTCCTTTAATAAACATTTCAATGAGAAACTGTTCAAGGGAAACGAAAAAATGTGGTCTTTATAGACAGGTGGTCGCTAAAGCAGGTTTGACTGTATTATTATTGTTATTATGCTACATTTACATCGTGACAGTTGGCAGGAGTGAATTACGACCACCAGAAGGAGTCGGCACAAAGTCAAGTCAAGGCATGTCGTTACGGATTAAACTGCACAAGGGCTGACTGTCGCTTCAGGCATGATACGCAAACCAGTGCAGAGTGAGTTACAGTACCATCGTATCAAGTTTTTCATACATCGTCTGTTTGGAGCCAGAAGGGTGTAAACTCTGTGTTGAAGCATATGAGTTAACGCCCTTCTGGCTCTCAACAGACGATGTAGGCTACTTGAATATCGAGGGTTCATATTCCCGAAAGGAGACCAACCTTAGACCAGGTTTACACCCGGTTTTTTCTTTCGTTTATTTATAATTTGCTGGTTCAAGCAACTTATCTTATGCATGAATAGGGCTGCAGAATCAGTTTGAGCCAGTTTGGCTTAAACTGCTATTCCATTACCGGGTTCCTGAGTCCCGTTGCGTAAAACTTACCATTAACGGTAATTTTGCCATCAATGGTAACTCCCATGGAAACCTTGATTTTGATTGGCTGTTGATTGATGTTACCATGGTAGTTACCATTGACAGCAGAGTTACCATTAATGGTAAGTTTTATGCAACGGGGGCCAGGTGCATTAAACTTACCATTAACAGTAACTTTGCCATCAGTGGTAACTCCCTTGGAAACCTTGATTTTGATTGGCTGTTGATTGATGTTACCATGGCAGTTACCATTAATATAACAAAGTTACCATTAATATAACAAAGTTACCATTAATGGTAAGTTTATGTAATGGGGCCCAAAACTTAAAAATAGCTTCAAATTTGCATTGTATACAATAGTGATCTATCCAGTGATGGGTTTAGTGACCCCTATCATCTTCTCAGGCAATTTTCTCTCCAAGTGTTTTGTGCCAATTGCTTCACCTTTCCATATTCCATATCACACACCACCACAATTTACAATGACATCATCTGGGAAAGCAAGGTCTCCCTTCTGTCATCTTTTCCTTCGGTTGACCTCCTATAACTCTGATCAGTAAGCCGTCACATCACCTGGGGAGCGTTTCATCAAGCGTTTTGTCAGTGATTTTTACCGACAACTGTTTTAAGCTACCGAAATCCTTGCATCTGATTGGCTGAGAGCAAATTTGTCACTAAAAATCACTGACAAAACGTTTGATGAAACGCTCCCCTGATGCGTCCTAATCAATTCTTGTGTCGTCTAATCATTTTCAGTATTATAAGCTCCTCTTGAACACGATTTAGTACCAGTGTGATGCTATCTCTTCATGACACACCTAACACTGTACGCAACCTCTTATTGGTTATGCTTTGGAAACAGGCCTGAAGTAGAGATGACGTCGTGGCTCCCACTATACATCAAGGTTAGACTCTCCCAGGATAGGAAGGTCGACATTCAAGAACTCAAACCAGAGGTCAGTTTCACCAGCCATTGTATTTGTGAAGAATCATAACTCTATGCAACATTGATTTTTTTTTTAAAGAAAGAGTGCTTCTAAAACCGCTGTGCTTTGAATCTTTGTCGTGTCAGCAAGAAATTTACTGTTCTGTAGATTGAAGTGATGTTCTCTATTTCTTTGTGCCTATAAATATTGATGAAATCATGCGGAGACTTTGGGCTATCCTGAATCTCTGTCAAGTCAGCAAGAAATTTACTTGTTCTACGTGAATGAAGCAATGTTCTCTAATTCTTTGTGTGGCCTTTTGTGACAAAATGCTGCAGAAAACACCATTTAAAAACAAATTTCCTGTTTTACTTGAATAATCAATTTGTTAAAGTTAAACTGCATGTATATTGTCTGCTTAGAGCCAAAAGGGCATTAACTCATATGCCTTAACAATGAATTAACACCCTTCTGGCTCTCAACAGATGATATCAACCAAACAAGTACAGTCAAACCTGCTTTAGTGGCCACCTGTGTATAAAGACCACAATTTTTGTTTCCCCTGAAAAGTGTTTCTCATTGAAACGTGTATTTAACGAACCTGTACTTAAAGACCACCTGCTCATAAAGACCGCTTTTCTTGTCCCCCTTGAGTGGTCTTTATAGACAGGTTTTACTGTACATGGACGTGTATTCTGCTTGTTACTACTGAGTTCAGTCTCAAAACAGAAATTTCTCTTAAGGATTATTTGCATGTCTTTTCCAACAGGGAGACAGGGTGGATGATATTGATGCTGAGGGCTATGTCACCTACTACCTCCATGCCAGCGTAGGTCATGTCCGTGACCCCAGGTCAGGGGGCAACCTGGTTTCTCACATCAATGTCGGCAAGACCTACCATAAGAGAAAGGAGGTGTGATAAAGTTCAAAGTTCATCTTGTTCATTTTAATTTATTACCCAAGGCCTATAAAGATATAAGTAGATGATGATGATGATGATGGTGATGATGATTACAATGATGATGAAGAAGAAGAAGAATAATGTGATGATGATGATGATGATAATGACAATACAAACAATGATAAAAATTAACTTACACAGTATGAGAAAGAGAGATTGGTATTAAATGAAGACAATTTTCGTCCATTAAAACGTGATCTTCACGTCATTAACTAATTCATAAGTTTCTTATTAGTTGCCTGATCTTCCTGACACTTTTTTATGTGATATACTGGTTTTCATTCAATTTTTCCTTTGATACATAAAACCTGCACTTTTTCCATCAGAAATGGAATGTCTGAATGAATGCAAAAATGAATTAAACACACTGAAACAAATTTAGCAGTATATTTTGTTCACATTCTAATTATATGTTATTATATGAGTTATACTTTTTTTTCCAGGGAGTGACCCATATGCAGTGGTACATCTTCAATGATTTCTCAATCCAGCCCATTGATAAGTTTGATGCTACTCAGTTCAACCTGGATTGGAAAGTACCTTGTGTTCTCTACTACATGAGGAATGATGCTACAAGCCATTATGACATCACAAGTAATATATATTTCTGTCATTCCATTGAATGGGAAAGTCCACCCTGATTAGAAGTTGGATTTAAAAGAAGCAGAAAAATTAAAGAAACAGATCAGTGAAGGTTTGAACAAAATCTGATAATTTTTGAAGTTGTATTTTTGAAGTGGTAATCAATCAAACACAAATTGGTAACTTTGTGACGTACATGTATCTTGCGAGCTCCTATCCCATTTTCCCTGTACCAAAGAAATCATTAATTTCTATTTTCTCTAAAGATAATATTCAAACATACATGCACCTTAGATATAATCATTGCTCATATGTTTTTACACAAAACCTGTATAAAACAAATTCATTACTTCAACAGAAACCAAGAAAATGAAAATTTACGAAATGAGCTAATGGGAGAGGAGCTCGCAAGATACGTCACCTTGTTATTAGGGTGGACTTTCCCTTTAAAGTCGCAGGCCTGTATTCTAGAAAAAGAAATTGAACCTGTTACTGGTTTTAAGCTCAGTCTAAAGTCGAGTTTAACAAAGAAATGACTTATTCTCATTGTCAATATGTCAGGTTTAAATTGAATTAGTAAAGTACCAGCCACTGGTTTTAAATAGTAAATTAACTCCTGCATATTGTTAGTGATGGCCAGTTTCGTGGCTAGAAATGTGCAAATTTGAAACATTTGGTGTACTTATTCATTTCTTACTTAGCCAGTTTAATCAAGCCTGGTGATTCCAAAGCCTAACGATAATCTTTTATTTCTATTTACCATGTAATCATCCATTCAGATTAACTTCAATTGCCACTCAACATTATCTTTAAGTCATTGCTTTCAAGCTTACATTTTACTTAGAACTCTGGTAGAAGTTAAATCCTCATATATTCCTTTATCCTCCAGTATCCGATCCAATCTTAACAAGCTACATTTTGCTGAGAAGTTTAGATGAGAGACTCTTTCAATTCTCAGTTATTTCATTTTCAATTAAAAAGTACATTCAAAACAAATACAAAATATGTCATAAACAAAATTAGAAAATGAAATGGGGAAACTACATAAATAAAGCCCTTGGGCCTTGTGAAAGCATAGTTCCCCCAAAATATTGCGAAAATTATATAGACAACAAATAAAAAATAAAAGTTTAGTCGAAATTACATGCCCAAATTTTCCTTTTCCCTCCAGTAAGCAACCCAATTGTACCAAGCTGTCTTCAACCCAGTGGTATCTCTAAAGCCTCCGGGTTCAAGCCTCATATGACGTTCACACCCCTAGGGACTGAGGAGACCATCGGGGAAGGGTACCTGGTTGGCCTGGACGCTGAGTTTGTCTCCCTCAATCAGGTAGAGGACTGTACATTTAGTTTTGTTTACTTTGACAGTGATCATACTATGAAGGTTTAGGAAAAGTCATCACTTGACGCTGTATGTACCTGTAGCCTATCTAGTGTAAAATCTGAAACTTTCTGCAACGGAAACGGACTGCAAAAATTCTATGTTGTGATTTAGTTATTTCGCAGCATGATACTTTAGTAATCGTAACCAATCGTGAAATTTGTTTAAGATTCATCAATGTTTCTGGTTTCGCAAGTATGTGTTTTTTTGTTGCTGCATACAACAGATTTTTTCTTGAAGAAAATTTGCTTACAAATTCTAAGTCACCATCACCTAGTCGATAAGATGCGGTACAGTCATACATGGGATAAAAGTAATCTAATCTAAATTGTTGACAGTGGCCTCACATTGAAACAGTGAAACTCTCATGGATTGCAAGATGTGTATTGGTGTAATTTAATTATTTCACTCTTCAAAGGTAATCTGTAACTTTGTGGAGACTTGATAAAATCTGAGCTGCATGGCCGTATATGCTATCAGTGTATGTAATATGTTTTAAAAATGAAGCCCTGAAAAATGCATGTTAAACTCATCATCATGTGCTTCACAAAAAGTGAAAATATGCAAGTGACAGGAAATGCCGGACCTTTTCTCCCCATAGACTACAGCGTTAGACTAAAGCGTACCCCGGTTTCATGAATTGCAGTATTCGGTCATATATATCTTGGAAATATCATCATATATTGCAAAACCTTTATATTCCTGACTGTTTATCTATCCTTCTGAACATCATTATAGAACACAAACCTCAAAATTCAATTAAATCAAACCTCCACAAAGTTACTGATTCCCTTTAAGATGTTTTTTAATCTGGACCACTTGCAAAATTTGAAAAAGTTGTTTGCACACAATCGTTTCTAGGTTTCCGCTAACACAAAAATTTTTTGTGTCATGTCAATAGGAAGAGGCTGAGATTCGAAGTGATGGAACACGATCTACGATCAAGCCCAGTCAGATGGCTGTGGCTAGGATTACATGCGTGAGAGGGCAAGGCGATCTAGAGGGGGAGCCCTTTATTGATGACTATATCTCCACACAGGAACAGGTGAGAAATACAATTAGATAAAAGTCTACTAACGGTGCGAAGTGTAAGTCTCAACCGAACAATTTGATGGAACTTTGAGGCAGTTGTGCAAATAGTATCTCATCTTGACCACAAAATATCTTGGTTATGCTTGGTTATTGCAATGAGAATTAGAGTAAAGTTTGGATTTTCTAACCGAATATGTCTCAAAGATACTTTCTAATTCCATCGCAGAGGGATTTTAATCGTTACAAAATAAAAGTGCTATGCAGAGCTATGCATATCCTTCTAAGAATTACCGATATTCACATCGTACAATTGGCCAAACCGCATTCCTTGAATGAGCGGAGAAATAGAATTGTTAGATTTTCATTTTCCAAAAAATATTGCGAAGTGGCTCTTGATCCTGAAGTTTCACTCCTTGATTGGTTTTTCCTGTAGCTGGGCTAAAGGTAGTAGTCAGAATTTTTATCCTCAGGAAAAAGTACGTTATAAATTTGACTGTTATTATTATCATGTTAAATTTCTTGTAAAGTCATAACTTGCAAACGGTTGAAGCTACCTTGCAGCTGCATCTGAGGTCCTAGAAAATCTAAAATGAATGGCCTTACCCAAAATGTCTGTATTCCCTGTTACTGGTGCGCAGGTTGTGGACTATCTGACGCGGTTCTCTGGTATCAAGCCTGGTGATCTGGATGCAACTATATCATCTAAACACCTCACCACCCTGAAGGCAACCTACCTCAAGCTTCGATACCTCTTGGACATGGGCGCCATCTTCGTTGGCCATGGACTGCGCAAAGATTTCAGGGTCATTAACCTTTTGGTGAGTTTATCAAAGGCGTTTATAAAGTCGCATTGTAAATCCTGATCCGATGATGGGCTGAGAACCGGTCATGTGTTTTGCATTTTGTATTTTACTATCCAGCTTACCACAAATTTAGCTTGGCCTGTCAGATCATCATGCCTTTGTGATTGGGTGAAGCATACCGAATGAGGCTATGTATCCATCCAGCCACCATATCATAGTGTTGAGTTTGGATGCAATAAAATGCATTTTGGATGGAACACTGCCTACATACATGTACAGTGAGATGCCTATTGCAGCTTTGTGGGCAGTAAAAATTTGGATTGACTCTCTTTTTATATGGAATATTTGCTTATTATCAAGTAACAAGTATCCAGATTTTTTAAAAAGAAATAATAGTATACATGTAGTTCCTAGTTTGTGCATCAGGGGAAAAAATATACTTTCTGTAACTTCCAAATGGTCCAAAGTTGCACTGTAGTGTGATTTACCGCACAGAGCATTATGTTATTTGCTTACTAAAGTTTTCCATCAGGTTTGAATGTGATAATAGCTTCCACGAGGCCATGAATAAATTCTTATGAGAAATCTGTTCTTCCTTTATTTACTTAATTTTCCTTCATTGTAAACAGATATTCACAAATAAGGTAGTGAGCTAAAGCTGGTAAAACAGAGAAGATATCTTGTACGTATTAATAATAATAATAACAATAATGAACGTTGCTTAGCGCACATCACTTACATAAGAAAGTCCCTATGCGCTTAAAGAAAATATGTAAAGAGATAGGTCAGATTAGAAAACTAACATGCCTGGTATATGGAGCTATAATAATAAAAACCAAATAATTACAAAGAATCAAATAATTACTTACGAAGAATAGTTTAGTAAAGTAGAACATGGAGAAGATTATGTGTGTCAGTGAAACTACCAGACAGCCTAAGGAAATGATCAAATATCAATTGACAAAGAGGTATGTTTTCAACAGAGTCTTGAATGACTCTGTTGAATTTGCCTGTTTTACAATATCGGGTAGGCTATTCCATAACTCAGCGGATGTCATTTTAAAAGAGCGAGTGCCATAAAGTTGAGTTCAAATGTTTGGAGTTTATACCAGGAGGGACTTCTCTTTTGATCTCAATCTTCTTGGAGGGGTATATTTTACAATGAGGTCTTGCAGATAAGCAGGAGCTGTACCCTATAAATAAGAAGGAGCTGTACCCTGTAAATAAGAAGGAGCTGTACCCTGTCTTTAAGAGAACCAATCACTTTAAAGAAGAAAAAAAAGAAGAAAAACAAAATCTTTGTACAGCTAGTATGTATAAAATCAACTAACATAACACTTTATCCTATAGAATGCCTGGTAAAATGTGTATTAGTTGATTTTACACATACATGCACTATGTAGTTGTACACAATGTTTTTTCTGGTAATTGATTCCTTTACGACCTTAAATTCTAATACAGTCGCCTCATGAGTTTTTGTTATGTTTATTGCAGGTGGACCATCGTCAAGTTGTAGATACAGCAGCTCTGTACAATCTACCCAAGCAGAGGATCGTCTCTCTCAAATTCCTTGCGTGGTATTTCCTAGGTGAGTTCACGGTGACTCGACGGTTGCTTTGGTGACCTTTGCTCTGGGTGTTATTTTATCAAAGATGTAGGTTTAGATTTGTGGTTGTGATCGGGGTTTAACCCTCTCGGGACAGGAATTATTTAAGGGCTAAATTTATCACATTTTGTTCTTCAAATTGGCAACAATAATATCTTTCTTTTAGTGCTACATGGTTCTAAGAAGGTGTAATGTCTTTGAAAACAATACAAATAGTTACAAAGTCGAAAAATTAAAAAAATTGCCAATTTTGATAAACAATGATTTTGAACCTTTCAATGTGTTGCCAATTTAAGGATTTTAAAGCTTATTCTCGTTTTGAAAATTCCTGGCTTCAAATGGAATATGGTCATGCAACAAAAATGGAAATAGTGCGTGCAGAAATCATAGCCAAACCACAAAATGCGGTCAGTTTTCTTGAAAGGGTCAAGCTAGGTAGAGGGTTTGGGATACGTATTGGGTTTGGTCTGAGGTTGAAGATTGGACTTTGAATAGTGTATGAAATTGATTGTGGGGCAATAAGCCTGTTCATAATTACAGTTTGCGCATGTGCAGATAAAGGTCATTTGTAGCGAGTACAACTGACCTTTATACGCTTTCATAATTTGAGCACAATGATGCGCGCACCAGTAACGTTTTAGTTGTTTAACAGATGCGCGTGCGCGTACAAATGTGGGTCATGTCGGGGTCATTTGTAGCAAGTACTAATTGCGAACTGGCTTATTGTCAAAGGATTATATGTAATTCAATTTAGATTACTATTGTCATCCTCTCAAACTGCAGAAAGAAGAAAAGACAGAAAGACAAAGAAGAGGGAAGTTATAAAAGATAGAGGGGCAGTGGAGAAAGAGAAGAAATGAAAGAAGGATTAGAAGGGGCAAAGAAGAGAAGGAAGGGGATGAAGGAGCAGAGTGGAAGAAAAAAAAATGTCACATGACCAAAACTCAACTTTACTCTTAAGTGTAGCGATCACCTAAAAAAATAACTTGTGTAGAGCTGGAATGTACAAAATCAACTTGAAAACACATTACCTGGCCTTCTATGGGTTAACGGTTAAGGAGTATGAAAAAATTGAAAACATTAAACCAATTCCAAAGTCGGTTCCGCGCTGGTCATTATTCTTTGCGAGCACGTACGGGTGCGTTTACTAGTCTTCTCACAAGTCGCTTTTTGTTTTCAGTGTATTTCAACCTGCAATATCTCTTTATAGAATCAACATTTAAAGCTCATATTCCGAATACAGTATAGCGACATGGAACCACTAATGTACAAAGCAAAATATGTTTTGATGGATTGGTGCACTTTAAGGACTCCGTTTTGTTACATTTTTTTCCAGGAACAAACATCCAGTCTGAAACCCACGACAGCATCGAGGATGCCTACACGGCCCTGAGACTCTACAAGAAATATCTGAAGCTGAGGGAAGAGATGGAGGATGAGAAGGAGTGGGAGACACAGCTCAAGAAGATGTATGAGGAAGGGAGGAAACACAAGTGGAAAGTACCTGGAACGGAATGATGGAATGTTAAAAGATGGACAGAAGAAGAAGGAAGGAGAAGGGATGGAAAGTAAGCAGAAGGAAGATATTAAGAGAGTGATGCAGAGGGAGGGAAAAAAAAACAAGTGGAAAATACAATGTAGCTTGAACGGAATGATAGAAGGTCTAAAGATGGACAGAAGGAGAAGGAAAGAGCTCTCACCACGGAGTCTTTTAAAAAAGCTCTCAAGACCCATCTCTTCAATTTGAAAAACTAGCCATTTGATGACATGAATGATTGAACATTGCAGACAATTATGTTTTTGAAACATTTCATTTTGTTTTAACTGTAAATACCACAACACCCATCTCTTCAATTTGAAAAACTAGCCATTTTATGACATGAATGATTGAACACTGTAGACAAGTACTTTTTTGAAACATTTCATTTTGTTTTAACTGTAAATACCACGAGCTGTGCACCCTTGGAATTCAACTGAATTTTGAATGAATATTTTGGAGCAAGCGCCATGAGTGCCTGCGTTGGTGGATGCAGGCGGGAACACAGTAAGAGAAGGAAGGAGAAGGGAGAAAGTATGACAATGATGGACACAAATGAAAAACAGGTGGAAAGTACCTGGATCAGATTGGACTGATGTCTAAAGGTGGACAAAACAAAGACGGGAGAGGGTTGAAACACAATGGAAAGTTTCCCAGAACAGAACAAACTGATGACTGATTCCCGACTGAAGTGGCACATCACTGTGTTTAACAGAGATCTGCAAATATTGTCATTTGTACCGAGTACTACATGTAAGTCCATGGTCTATGAAAGTCCCATGTCCTCAGGGAGAGAGAGAGAAGGGGGGGGGGCTTGCTTCTCAAGTAAACCTCATTCACAATTAGCGCTGTAAAATGCCTCTAAAAACAGGCTGCATTGAGAATTAAACCACATAAGCATAGTGCATTCCACCACTCTGTTTCTTGTAATGGTGAGTACACTTTAAAGTCAAATTTGTTGCGTGCAGCTACTTTTTTCCACCCCTCCCCCACTTGCGAGTCATTTACTCACATGTGATATGCTTTTATTTTCCAACAGCAGCTATTTTGAGGAAGTTTTAAAGCGTCATATGTGCAAGAAGCTTTACAGTATTAATGATAGCCGTCAGTTTATTGTGCTTAAAATTGATTGCTACGTCAACGTTTAGTGCCACCAGATGGCAGAGGAACCATCACACATCGTCTATTTATACAACTGTGCAAACATTCATGCTTTCCGTCATCAATTGTGGATAAACACCCCTGCCTCTGTCAGTCAAATTTCATCATGTAGCCACTGAAAACCTGTTCAAAGGGTTGAATTGATCAGGTTTTCTTTTTTAATGCCTCTGCCCGCCGAATGTTTACGGGTTGTCTGTCCGTCCGTCCCGTTTTTGTTCTCATGATAACTTAAGAACCATGCGGCAGATGAACTTCAAAGTTGGATCATGTATGCATATGGGAGGGACAATGATCTGATTAGATTTTGGGGTCACAAGGTCAAAGGTCATAGAGGTCATTTTATATATGAAAATGGCTTGTTTTCAACCATTTGGCGAGTCAATTTCAAACTTGGCTCATGTATGCATATGGGAGTGATGATCCAAGTCGATTTGGGCTCACAAGGTCAAATATCGAAGGTCACAGAGGTCATTGTGTACCTGGAAATAGATGGTTCTCACAATTTTTCGATGAAACTTTAAAACAAATCAACATGATTGTGCAATATATTTCTGATCTGGCAAGGGCAGAGGCATAAATTTTGACTGCATGCAGTCGAGAATTCATCTACATGTAGTTTAAAATTTGGTAACACTAGTATTTTTCTGTTAAGTTTTTTAATTGAAAATCAATATTAATGAAAAGAATATATATACAATATATACATAGATTATTTTGAAAAGTTTACAAGGTTGCCACTTTTATCTGTTGAACATTCCATCTTGTTGTCAATTTAAGGATTTTTAATGTTTTGATTTTCCTTTATCAGATTGCTGCTGTCAAGTGCCATATCGTAACACAACAGAAATGTGGACGGAGTACATGTACATGTATGTGCAGAATTTTTGATACTGTAATGGTTAAAAAGAAACGAAAGCAAGATGACAGAAATAGTGGCAGGAATACAAAAAGCTCTATTTTAACTCATTACTTGCTTTGATTGACCAGTGGAACAAACTGGATTGCCACAGTTGACTTTTGGCACACCGTTAGAGTGTACATGTATATGTGTAATATAGACGTATATGTACACCAAATGTGGCAGTCCAGGGTTTCGATCCATGGCGAATAAAGAGTTAATGTGTGTAATTATCCGAGTCTGCAGGTGTTTATGAATACCCTTTCACTGCCCATATATCAATAATAATATGTTATTTCAGAGAATGAAATTAAAAATGAAATCTAGAGGGAGAACCCTCCAAAAAAACAGTCTATCATTCCAAAAAATAAAATGAATATGAATTATTACCAGTTGAAGCTGTAACCTTTATTTAAAAAAAGAAAAGAAAATGTTATTAGACTGCCTAAAGTACTAACTATTTTTAAAGAGTGGAAAGAATACTTGTATTTGAATTTTGGTGCAATTTTCCATCTTTTTTAATGAAAATGCTTTGTTTATTAAGAGTATTTCTTAGGGTAACCAGGCGGGTCGTGTATCCAGCCCAAGTCAATGGGAGAAAAGCTGTGAATTGGTTAACTTAACAGACTCATTCAAGCAGTGTTTTGGGTATCCTTGAATCCCATCTTGACATCTCTACTAAATGTGATTACAAGACTTGATGTGTGATGACATCTGGGACAGCTACCCCCTAGTTTGATTACCCCCCCCCCCTCCCTCCCCAGGTTATTGTAACCTTGTTATACATGTATATGTAACAAACTCCTTGGGACCAAGGAAATTGCCTATTTACATCAAAACCTCGTTATATCGGGGCTAAAATAACAATAAAATACAAAGATGTCGGACCAAAGTGACTTTGTTACAACGGTGTTCTTTATAAGGTTCCTGTACAGGGGGTATTTTCCCCCTAAGGATATTTCTCAACCTTGGATCAAGGAGCTGCTGAAAGGGTTTATCGCTGGGGGGGGGGGGGGGGGGGGGGGTTGTCCCAGGGAGTAGGTACATGAAGTTGTTTGGGGGGGGGGGGTAAATGTCCAGATATAAATTGTCGAGATACAATATACTACTACATTGTACAAGTATGAACAGAAATAATGCTGGCAGACTGCTGCTAACATGAAATTCTCTTCATGGTTATTTGCTGCTTGATACAGATGGTACATTTATGTGTGTTTTGTATGGCTAGGTGTAGCCTCTTGTCGAGGCCCTGGCGTTGTTGAAATCCTTGGCGGCAAACCGAGGCGCTTGCGCCGAGGGCCTCTTGACACCCGACCTGAATTATATATTCATGAGGCACGATTTCCTACTGAATTATGCATGAAAACGTGAATAGTTAGATAACCGCGGCGATCGCCCAGCAAATTGGCCAATGAAATCTCAAGGATTTCTTACTTCAGTTCAGGACTAGTCTATTATTTTTTTGGGGGATTACGTAAATCTATTGCTCAAAATACATTCACAGACAAGCACATTATGAAGAATTCGATCTCTAGCTTACAAACCATGGTAATTTGAAATAAGACAAATGTACATATTTCTCAAGAGATCATCATATATTTACAAATAATGAAGAATGGGCAATAAAAGTCACCGTTCAACAATAGATGCATCTCCATCAATTCTGATGTAACCAAGGAGTTACCAGCAACTTCACTGCCCGGTAAGGCCCCGGGGGATCCGCCTGGCCTAGGCCCTAGCATAGCTCGCGAATTCAAAGCGGGGTTAATCAGCACAGACCGGTAGCGCGTGAAAAATAACACTTTTTCCATAGCCAGTAGGCAGATTCACAAAAACATCTGTCCTTTAAGTGCAGATTTGATTGCATCAACTTGCAAATCTTTGAATCTGTCAATCTTCAACATTCTAGCTGCATATTCTAAGCTCTTACAAATATCGTCATCACTCGTCGTGGAAGAAACGTTGAACGCCATTTTGGGCTAGCGTGCAGTCGAGTCATGAATATTTAACATTATGTCATGGTAGCTCGCGCTTATTGGATGATTTTCACCGACCAAAATTTGGTCGGAATATTCGTCAAAACAATGAAATACAAAAGAAATTCAGATCAGGTGTCAAGAGGCCCTCGGCGCAAGCGCCTCGGTTTTGCCTCCATATCGCCAAGGATTTCAACAGCCCCAGGACCTCGACAAGAGGCTAGGCTAGGTGCTACATGCATGTATCTGAACACAGTTACCCTGTGAATTACATAGAAGAATGTTCAACTTAAGTCTACATTCTTGCTGAATTGAAATTCCATGTGCATTTGTAACCTCTTTTATGGCCAACTAATGGCATGTATTTATTGTACAGTGTCCACAAATTATGTGTTCTTTGAAAATAAATATGACATACATGTATACTTGTCCGTTTCCTTTTGTTTTCTTGATTAATGAGTATACAATACAAAACGTTATGTTTAGTCTTTATACAAGGAACAAGGATAGATGAGAGGACCTGATAAGAATATGAGGAAACCCAAGAAATAAATAAAACCAAATAAAAATATTTTAAAAAAGGAGATTATGGCGGACTGAAAGGAATAATACACTATGAACATAACGGACAGAGTGTGTGCACAAAATAAACAACTCATTCTCCCCTTCACAATGGTTCTGGCAGACAAAAGAATGGAGAGCAATCATTCTTTCCGAGGGTTCATAATTCCGAAGGTTAGCAATTCCGAAGGTTCGCAATTCCAAAATATAAAATTCACATAGGGGGTTTATAATTCCGAAAATCAAAGGGTTCATAATTCTGAAAAAAACTAATTCTGAATACCTGGGAGCAGTAATTTTTTACTGACAAATTTGCTCTCAGCCAATCAGATGCAAGGATTCAGTAGCTTATAACAATTGTCGGTAAAAATCACTAACAAAACGCTTGATGAAATGCTCCCCACATGCATTACTCTGAAGGTTCGTAATTCCGAAAATCAAAAAAGGGTTCATAATTCTGAAGCTCAAAAAAGGGTTCATAATTCTGAAGGTCCGGAACAGAAAGCAGTAGAGGTACATACACATCATAATCACACTTTTAACTCGACAAAATTAAGATGTTGGTGCATACACGTATACTATGACAGCATTGCTTTTATTAAGATTTTATACATGTATTTTCCAAATGATTCAATATGAATTAGACAAGGCAAACATTGTGAAATGATCGCATGAAACAGTTTATTTGAAAAGAGAGTGTCGGTGGTGTAGTAATGAATACCAGTGTGGATTCTGGAGTCTTCAATGCAAGTAGACCGGTATATAGTTGGAATTTCTTCCCAATCCCAGTATCTAAATTATTTGTTTAGTATTTTCTATTTGAGGAAAATTTTTCACAGCATTTTAATATGCTAGTATATATCTTGCTTATTCATCATCTAAAATCAAAGAAAGCTGATGAAAAGCTTTTGAGGGATGACCGAAACTATATATATGACCTTGAATATTAGCAACATTTGGTCTCTCATTACACTGTTGAGGGGACACCGGTTTTACTCGGAAAATTCAATGCAACTTTACGAGGTCACTGATTAGGGGGAAGGTGCAGGTACCTATCGTCTTCTTTTCTCATCCTTTCCCATTTTTTTCTTCTTTCTTTTTCTCTCTTAAAATTTTGTTTTTCATCCATTCATTTGGGTTTAGGGGGAGGGGGGAGGCCCGTGCCCACCAGTAACTACGCCACTGTGTTGTGTAGAAACCCGCTGGCGATACCTGGCATTTGTTCTTATTGAAGAAACCAATATTCTCCCCAAACAAAACACTCCATCAACCTTATTCACTGAATCGATGAATCAATACTGGTGAAATCAAATCCGTTGACTGTGCCAGCTGATTAATTATAATACCTATCGGTAATCAATGACCGAACATGTGGTTAACCTTTCATTTGCCACCAGAGCCTACTGGCACAGTTGCTGGTCTGACACGTATGCTGACGAGCAATAAAATAATTGGCACCAATTAACGAAAGACTTGTTTTGTGCAACACACAAACTTTCTAAAAATGACCCATCTGCGGGCTTGATCAGCTACATACAATGTACTAACCCTTTTAAACACCTGAATAGATTAGTTTTACACTGGAAACAGTTAAATATATAAAATAATCTCAAAAACTTCCCTCTATTTATCCCATGATAGATATAATGTGGCACAGACAGATCATTTGTATGGAATATGAAGAGTTACCGGTTAACATAATATTTATTGCATTGACCCAGATGTGGTCCAAATGGTACCTGGTAGGAAGAAATCAGTTGAATGTCACAAGCACCTTAATTTTCAAGTGATTAATTTTTAGCGCCCAGTTGAAGGAAGTAAATTTCACGTTTTTAATTTTTGTCATTGCACCAGGCTCAAATATTTGCGTGTTATTATTTTAATGCCAATTTCATGCCGAAATGCGTAAAAATTTCCACACTGCAAATTATTCCACGTTTACAGGATTTATATACTTAACAGTATATATTCCATCTGTATATTTCATAAAATTACAGTAAACTTACTTTCTAATAATGAAGGTTTAAATTCTTGACAAGAACAAACAACAACACAACACAATGCACTTTACATGATTCATTTGTTTTTGATCCAACAGAGTTATATAATCTTAGTTGAACTACCCCAACATTTAATGTCAATAATCCACAACTCTCATTGTAATTAGTCATAGAAAGCAGAAATATATTCTCTTTTTAAATATTTTTTTATTCTTCAGGATGAACTGTACAGATAAAACGATAGAAAAGGCTAACGTTGATAAACACATGAAAAGAGCAATGGTGCAGGTTTTTAATTTTCTCTTCAAAATTGCCCTTTTGGAACATGGGTAAGCCAAAGTACATTGCACACGCGAACACACACACCTAGGCCTAGGAAAACTATGATATTGTTTTCAATCATACCTTTAAATTGAATCCAGGAATTTATTATTACCTGGATGTGATAAATCTGCCAACTTGACAAAATTGGCAACATGCTCTTGTTTACTTAGAGTACACATTCACGACAGGCTGTCTATAATAATGTCAACATGGATGGTGCAATGCAAATATTGTAAGTGCACTTTTATGAACTATACTCATTTATTTCTCGCACCTAATTTGTACAGGAAAAAAAAAAGGAGAGATATAAATATTGATAATGAAAGTATGAAGACTTATGAACCTAGTATGTTTTTTTTTCTCACCTCTCAGATATCATTTCAATGTACACTGTACCCAATCATGTTTAAGCACAATCATGAATTTGTCGACAAATAGACAAATATGAGGGTACATTGTATCTATAATGACTTCAGAGTTTAAAGAGGAGTTCGAGCTCTGGTAATTTGTGAGCTTTTTCATTTCTTTTTTATGGCGGTTTTGAAAGAATATGAAAGAAGAAATGTACCGGTATCCTGACAACGACTCCTCTTCAATTAAATGCCCTTATATTCAAAGTGTAAAGAGAAATAGCCAATATATATGTTATATATAAATGACATGATCCAACAAATATATTCTGTATATGAGTACTTGGCAAATGAATAAGTAATAGTTCAATCCCATAATCTACCACATATAAATATCATTCAAATGCATCATTCGTAGTTTAAAGCCATGACCGAGCACAAATGAAATTTGTTACATTTTTCCTATTTCTGTACCAAGAACATAAATGTAATACAATATGAAGACCAACAGAATTGAATCTGCAATTAAAGGCCAAGTCCACCTCAATATCAAGTTGATTTGAATAAACAGAGTAAAATTAAAAAGCATAACAGTAAAAATTTCACTGAAATCGGATGTAAAATAAGAAAGTTATGGCATTTTGAAGTTTTGCATTATATCATGAAACAGTGATATGCATAGCATGGGCGGTATGCAAATGAGTGAACCGATGATGTCACACACTCACTTTTCCTTATGTATTTTATTATATGAAATTTAAAAAATTCAATTATATGACTCCATATGTTCCATATGGAGTCAAACCATGTTTTACATTATTGAAGCAAAAAAATGAAATATATGATATTTCATATAATAAAATACATAAAGAAAAGTGAGTGCATGACATCATCGGTTCACTCATTTGCATACCGCCCATGCTATGCATATCACTGTTTCATGAAATAATGCAAAACTTCGAAATGTCATAACTTTCTTATTTTACATCCGATTTCAATAAAATTTTATGGGGCCCTGGTCTAAATAGTTCTAAAAATGTGCCTTCATATTTGAAATCCAGTGATAAATTCATGCATGTATGTGTGTGTAAGTCTTAGATGAGGATGATAGACAGAAGAATAAAAAAATTAAGCAGAAATTAAACCCACAATACTACTAACAATAAATATGTCATTTTCCTATCAGCTGTCATCTTTGTCATAATCGACTGCATAGCATGTCACTATTATATAATTTCATATCAATTTAGTATAAGCACCTAATGGACAGACGATCAAAACAAATACTACGTGTTTGTAGGTGGGTGGTATACATAAAACAATATCCATCTTGTCAATAAATATGTTGAGTACTGGTTTGCTTTTCATTTCATACCTAATCCATAATAAATGGACTTTTAAACGAGGAAAGGATAGGATAGGAATTATATAGCAACTAGGGGAAAGAGAAAGAGAAAGAAAGACAGAGACAGAGGCAGAGGCAGAGAAAAAGAGAGAGAGAGAGAGAGAGAGATGGGGGATGGGGGGGGGAGAGAGATGGGGGAGAGATGGGGGGAGAGATGGGGGGGGGAGATGGGGGGGGGGGGGAGAGATGGGGGGGAGATGGGGGGGGGGGAGATGGGGGGGGAGAGATGGGGGGAGAGATGGGGGGAGAGATGGGGGGAGATGGGGGGGGGAGATGGGGGGGGGGAGAGATGGGGGGGGGGGGGGGGAGAGATGGGGGGGGGGAGAGAAGGGAGAGAGAGAGAGATAGAGAGAAGACAGACAAGGTATAGACTAAATAGAGAGACATACATAAAAACGAACACAATAACTACAACAGCCAAATTTCTCAGTCACCTTTTCTACTCTTCAAATATATACTAAAGCTGCTTTGGATATATACACATACATGCAGTGTACCCTTTCCTAAATATTTCATTAGTCAGTAACTCAGATTTCTAAGTAAGCAAAGCTGAATGGATTAGTAAAAACATACAACTGTAACAAGGTGATGTGTAAACAGTTAGAAATGCACCAAGCAGAGCAGATCGACGGCAGAGCTGTGTCATTTCGCTGCTCCCTCTCTACTTCATCCTCCACAGCACAATGCCAGCAGCAAGAACTGCTACTCCAACGGGGACCAGCCAAGTCATGAAGTCCCCTTTGCTGCCTCCTGTAGGCTTGTCGGCGCCATGACCTCCGTTCTTCTGGAGTGGCTCGTGTTTGCCATTTGGTCTTGAAGTGTGTCCGTTGTCTCCCCCAGCATGCAAGGTGCGTTTGCCTAGAGAGAGAGAGAGGGAGGGTGAGAGAGAGAGAGGGAGAGGGGGAGGGAGAGAGGATGGAAGGAAAAAGAGAGAGGAGAGAGGAGAGAGAAGAGTGGAGGGAGGGCCAGGGAGAGAGACAGAGAGAAAGAGAGAGACAGAGTGAGAGAGAGGCAGAAAAGAAATAGAGAGAGGGGGGGGGGGGGGGGGGGCAGAGAGACCGTGAGGGAGGGAGAGAGAGAGAGAGACAGACAGGGGGATTTACATTTCAATTTGCAATATCTCTTTACAGAAATTACATTTGAAGCTGATATATATATATATATATATATTATACCAGCACGATCCCCCAAACATACACGGAGAATACACAAACACATAACTCCACGACAGAGCTTACACATACATGTACATGTATCAAACTACCAGAGTAAAAAAAAAATGCCTTTCTAATACATTCATGAATAATAATACTCTTCATCAGTAAACCTTTACCAAACATTATTCCTAACCCTAAACCTAAAACCCAGTTGCAACCCCAATTCTAACCTTGTATATTTGATGAAATAGAGCCCTGAGCAAATGTCACCAGAGAAAATGTTAAAGGGAAGGTTGAGTTCTGGGAAAGGGAAAAAATAATTTGTGAGCTTTCTCATTTCTTTTATGTCAGTTTGGAAGAACATCATAGCAGAAATGTCCTCTGAAAAGGATTGCTCTTCAAATGCCCTGCTTATATTCGAAATATGATGAGAAACATTCGAAATGTTTCGGGCCGAACATGTGTATGTAGTCCCATATGCACATTTCTGTGTGCAGTGCACGTGACTCTCAGCAGGATTGAGTCCATTTCTTCTCGTTTTGGTGATTTCCAAACTTTACAGCATACACCAATTCTTATGCACTATATAACCAACCTTTCCCAATTGATTTGAGACAGTTTCAGTCGAAATATTATCGCATGACCAGAACTCAGCTTTACCTTTAAGTCACCAGGGTCCTGTTTCATAAATCTATCTTTCTTAAGAATCAATAATAGTTTACAATTACACATACAAGCTATTATTATCATAGAATAGTTATTAAAAATTACTCGTATCCCACTGACGACTGAATTCTCTCATCCCCATAGGCTTAATACAGAGGCCACTCGGTTCTTGTGGGCAATGGGTTAAAGTGTACCAACCATTTGAAAAAAAATAATTTGTATACCGCTAGAAAGTATAAACTTAGCCTCAAAAGAACTTTATCAGGCATTCTATAGGTCAACAGTTTAGGAGTATGAAGGAAACATAGGATAACATTAAGGTGCCGGCGCGGAACCGAACTTCGGGTCATACGGATGCGTCGAGTAGTCTACTCACGAGTCGCTTTTTATGCTTTTAGAAAGTGTAATTAAACCTGCAATATATCTAGAAGTAATATTAGAAGCCCATATTTTGAATATACAGTCAAACCTGTCTATAGCGGCCACCAAAGGGAAACGGAAAAAGTGGCCGCTATAGACAGGTCGGCGGCCATTTTTAATTTTTGTATATACGGTACCTATTACCTACATGTATCCTACACGCAACATCACTTTATAGTCGGTGTACATGTATCCATATACGATGTATATCACTCAGGAAAACAATCTATAGATCTAAAGATTTGACGTATAACATGTCATATGATATACATGTATAAAATGCCAAAATAATATGCTTTGTTGTCAATAAATGAGAAAAACAATAGATATACGAGCAATCTCTGTAAAATGAATTTTCCCTCAAATTACCACGTACGTAGTCACCCGCGGTAGACTGTGCTGTTCTTGATTTTTATAGTCTAAAAACGATGTCTAATCATGCTTTTGCTTCCTGTCAAAAATTACAATAAGAAGTTTATCTCTTGAATAAAATCATGCAGTCAATTTTTATTCAATAAATATTTGCCTTTTGAATGGTTTAAAAGAAGTTTTAACTGTTTTTGAGAAAAAGCGATAGAAGGTGCTCGGTTGATTCGTCGAAAGTGCGAACGTCGACAATGGATCGCTGGTACTACACCGTACTGGTACATTTTCCTGCTGTTTTTCAGCAGGACAATGTCGTACATGAAATCGTTATTATTGATCCTTAAAAAAATAATAGCTGGGTAGTATTTTATTATTTTCACTTTCTAAAAAAAGAATCACTCTTTTATTATTTTTTTCGATAGCTTTAACCCTTCAAATTTTTGTGATAAATCTATAAAAAAATAAAAATTAATATTGCAGTGTACGAGCCTGTGCTATTGCGCAATGGCGATCGCTATCAATGCCAACCGTGATAGCTTAAGAGAACAATGAGGCGCAGGAGATCGCAGCTGGATGGTGCGAAGATTACGTAAACGAACAATACTAGTGCTTAATTCTTACTAAAAAGACTTTTAATCTCTAATTAGTCGGCAATGTGGTAAAACTTTTAGATCTTCTTGGCCATTGTAGAATCTATTCACGACGATTGTGTGAGAGTGTTACTGAGCTAGGACTCGGTAAACACATCGCGGCTTTATTATGCCTAACTTTTTATGGCAAAAACTACTTTTTGTGCATGAAGCTACGGCTCGACTCGATATTGGCCGAGGGATACATAATGGGTGGCCGCTGGCCGCGTTAGGCAGGTGACCGCTATATGCAGGGTCTACAACACAGTAATATCCTGCGGGGGATTTTTTGGTGGCCGCTATGAGCAGGTGGCCGCTATAGACAGGTGGCCGCTAAGACAGGTTTGACTGTAGTATAATGACATGGAACCTCTAACATACAGAGCAAAATATTTTTTGTGATTGGTACCATACTTAAAGGGATTCTGTAACTTTGTGGAGGCTTGATTTAATAAATTGTTGAATTTTGACATCTGTCTTGTATAATGATGTTCAGAAGGATAAATAAATAGCCAGGCATAGAAAGGTTTTCAAATATACATGTATAATGCTATTATTAAGATATCTACATGTACGACTGAATACTCCCATTTACGAAAGCGTATGGCCATACGCTTTACTCTATGGGGAAACATGAGTCTGGCATTTCCGGTCACTTGCATATGTGTACTTTTGTGTAGGATATGATGATTTTGAAGTACTTTTTTTCCCCCCTTACACCATTTTTACACCATATTACATACACTGATAGCATGTAAGGCCAGGCAGCTTAGATTTTATCAAGCCTCTAGAAAGTTACCAAATCACTTTAATACATGGGGCCCAGATCTTACCATTAGTTATCTCTGAATGAGATGGTTTCCACACGTCTTTCCTGGGGCTGTTCTTGGCCTTCATCTCAGCAACAAAGGCATCCCAGTTGGGGGGCTCGAATGGAAGCAAGATCTGCATGTGATTCCAGAACCTGAACAAAATAGTCAAAAATAAAAACATTGTTGTTCATTAGGGCCCTACACAAAAACAGGTGAAAGTATAACATAATACATTCATGTAGAAAACAAATCTGATACAATAAAAAATGTTGAAAAAATGACAATAAATGAACATTATTAGAGGAAACCAAGAAATAGTATCAACCTAAATTTCCTAGTTAGAATAACGCATCTTACTTTTCAGTCAAACCGTTTGCAAAATCATGGATGATTTTGCTTTTAATGTGGCTTTAAGTGAAGGTTGAGTTCTGGGAAAGGGGAAAAATAATTGGTGAGCTTTCTCATTCTTTTCATGTCAGTTTGGAAGAACATCACAGTAGAAATGACCACTCAGGACTACTCTTCAAATGCCCTCATCTTCAAAATATGACGAGAAATAAGTGTTTGGGTCAGACATTCATGCCACAAGTGTGTGCAGTCCCATGTACCCCTTTTTGTGTCCTTTTCAGGAAAATTGGGTCAATTTCTTCTTACGATTCCAAAAGCTCACAGAACACATCAAGCTTTATGTAGACATGATCAACCTTTCCCAATTGCTTTAAGACAGTTTCTTTCACAATTCAATCTCATGACCAGAACTCAACTTTATCTTTAACTGTTTGAGTCAGCCCAAATGACAAAATTTATCATATGTACTTAGTAGTTTTACACTGTTACTTTTCAAACAATAAAAACCCTTGGTAAAGCTACCTCTTGAAAAATACGAAATAGAACAGATATAATTTGAATGGCACATAAGATTCAAGACTCACAGGTAATGGAATGTGTCTGGTGTCCTTGAGATCTGGTTGTTGAAGCCGATGTAGAGGTCATCCCAGAAGAGGCCCTTCAGTACAGTCTGCCGGTGAACCCCAATTCGATTCTTGATCTGATTAGAAGGGGAGGAAGATCATATACAGTGAAACCTGCTTGAGCAACCACCCGACTATAAAAACCCTGTCTGTAATATCCACATTTTTGTTTGCCTTGAACGGTGTTTCTGATTGAAACCGGTACTAAAAAACAACAACCTGTACTAGTCAGATTCTTGATCAGATCAGAAGGTGATGAAAATTGTATACAGAGATACCGGCTTACCAACATCATAGAAAAACGGCATAGAAAAACTTTTCGGTAGGGAATGTTGCTTCAGGACCACTGAAATCAATCAGGAAGTTATATCCTCCTTTACTATACTATACTATACCATACTACAATATACTATACATGTACTATACTATACTAGACATACCTCAAGGTAATTGTGCTCTCTGGCTGGTCTCTCGGTAGGGAATGTGGCTTCAGGACGACTATATTCAATTGGGAAGTTACATCCTCCTTTACTATACTATATTATACTATACTATACTATACTATACTATACCATACTACAATATACTATACATGTACTATACAATATTTTATTTACTATAATATACTATACTAGACATACCTCAAGGTAATTGTGCTCTCTGGCTGGTCTTTCGGTAGGGAATGCTGCTTCAGGACCACTGAAATCAATCAGGAAGTTGTAGCCTCCTTCTATCTCCTGGAAGTCATCATCCGTCTCTATCATCTTCAGGCGGAATAGCGAGCGAAAGATGAATGGGACAGAGATGAAAAAAAAAGATAGACTAGTTCCATAGTTGTAAAGAGGAAACAACAAAAAAACCCAGATAAATGGTATACATACAAGTACATGTAGCTGCCAACCTTCCATAGGTAAAATTAGTAATCTTCTAAGGCAAAACTGGGAATAAGGTGTATTTTGTGTGCTTTCACACAGATTTTTTTTTATAAAAAGAGAGGAATCTAGGGCTGATAAAATTAGTTTGAAAGCCAAAAAAATAGGAATGGTTGGCTGTATGGGTAAATACCAACAAAAAGAAAAGGAAAATGTATACATTGTGTGTTTCACACATGGTCAATGAAACAATCGTCACATACAATTTCTATTTCCTTACAAGCACAATAACATGATTTCTCAACTGATATCACTCTTGTCTTCATTCCTCACAACTAATTTCATTGTTCGAGGGAGACAGTATGGCTCATTAAACATGTATGCTCCAAAAAGAGAAGAGTGTATCCTGAAGACAGGTGCCTTCCTCTTCAAGTACCTACATGTAGTCCCTAGCACTTAGCACTCAGTTCATATGTGAACAACCATGTCTGAAGTCAGGTTACAGTCTCATTCACATACGATGCAGTTAACCACAATGGCTTTTTGAAGAGCATAACGTGCTTCAGTTATGTACCTTGTGACACACACAAATAATTAATATACGTAGAAACTAAGTTGTGCACAGCTACATTTTTTCATTTCCACCTGCCATTAAGTGAAACTGCCGCAGTAAACTGCTAGGCCCGAATTCACAAAGGTGGTAATAGATTTGTACCATGGTTTAAGCAAATTTTGTGGTATACGCGCGTACACTTAGAAAGATCCAATGATGAACGCGAGTGATTAGCAAAGTGCGCAAATTTTACGCTAGTTGCCATGCATGGTTCAAGACCATGGTTTATGTAAATTTACGCACAGTTTATTTCAATTAATTTACATGAACCATGGTCTAAACCATGGCAACTAGCGTAAAATTTGCGCAATTTGCTAATCACGCGCGTTCGTCATTGGATCTTTCTAAGTGTACGCGCGAAATCAAGCGCATTTATACCAGAAAATTTGCTTAAACCATGGTACAAATCTATTACCACCTTTGTGAACTCGGGCCCAAAGTTTTCCTGTCCCACATGTGAACAAGCTTTTAGGCGGGTCAAAGTTAAGCCGGGCAAGTCAAGAATGTTGGAAAAACTTACCCTCACAACCAGGTTATAGCTGTGGAATTTAGCCCACTTGTAGTACTCTTTGATCCACTCGGGATAGGCGAAGATCTCGTGCTCAATGGATTCGTTCACACCATTCACATACTTCTCAAAGGCCCAGCTGGAATATAATCATGAAATAAATGCTTATATAGAATTATCAGCCTTGTTTTTAACATCCATATGGGATTCATGGGCATTTCAGAAAGAGCTGAATAACTCACAAACATCATACACATGTACATACATATACATTGTTGTATATATGCAAAAATCGCAAACAAGCTTTGGTTTATCTATATATTCTTACAGTTGCTAGCTAAAAACAGAATACACAACCAGGAATGCGATCCTCACCCTTATTCTTTAAAAAAAAATATTAGATAAAAACAATTACTACAAAGAACTAAATTGATTTAATGAAAAATACATATTATCCTTTAAACTTGAACAATTTGGTTGCACCAACAGGGAACATTGTTACCTCCACTGGTCATGTATCTGTAAGATGAATAGGTGCGAATTTAAATCCCATTTATTTCTTAGTGAAGTATATTTGGAAGACAGAAAAGAACTAGATGAATCTTCGACCGCGTGTGGTCGGAATTTATGCCGCCGCCATCACCAGATTGGAAATGTATGGCATGTACAAAAAAAGGATTGGTCCAACAAAATTACAATTCTTTTCATTTAAAAAGCACAGGAGACAGAAAATGTATTTCATTTCATTTTCAAATAAAAAACTTACCATTGATGACTTACAATCACCAAATACACCAAGGAAATAGATATTTTATAGAAATAGACCACTGTCCCCTTGAAATTTCTAAAATAGGTAGGCCGAGACTCCATACATCACGAACCAGTATTATGTATATAATGACCTCTATGACCTTTGAACTTAGACCTTGAGACCCTAAAATGTAATCAGTTCATCGTCCCTCCCATATGCATACATGGGCCAAGTTAGAGGTTGATCTGTCAAACAGTTCTTCAGTTATTGCGAGAACTAACCATTTTATGTACATAATTACCTCTTTGACCTTTGACCTTTGGACCCCAAAATCTAATCAGTTCATCGTCCCTCACATATGCATACATGGGCCAAGTTAGAAGCTGATCCGTCAAACAGTTCTGAAGTTGTTGCGAGAACGAACCATTTTTATGTATATAATGACCTCTATGACCTTTGACCTTGAGACCCCAAAATCTAATCACTTCATCGTCCCTCCCATATGTATACATGGGCCAAGTTAGAAGCTGATCCGCCAAACAGTTCCTAAGTTATCACAAGAACGAACCATTTTTATGTATAAAATGACCTCTATGACCTTTGACCTTTGACCTTGAGACCCCAAAATCTAATCAGTTCATCGTCCCTCCCATATGCATACATGGGCCAAGTTACAAACTGATAAAAAAAAAACGGTTTTTAAGTTATCGCGAGAACGAAAAGGGGACGGACGTACGGACGGACGGACGGACAACCCGAAAACATAATGCCTCCGGCACCACCTACGGTGGGCGGAGGCATAAAAATGAAGCAAAATAATCTTACCTGTCCTTGAGGATTTTTGTGCCAGGTGGTGGCTCCTTGATATAATCACTGCATCATGACAAAGAAACAAAAAGTGACACCTTAAAGAAGTGCAAAAATCTTGAATGGATAAAATATTGCCGCTGTAATCAGTGAGTGTACTGCTTTATAACACTGTATAAAATCATGTCTACGCATACATGTAGCGAACTGAGACACATGCAGACACATGCACACACAGGCATGTACACATTTCTTGAGCTCCGAATAATTTCCTCCTACCATACTTATAAAAATAAGCAGATGGATATTACAATTTCTAAAGTGCATTTTGCAAACAGATGTAGCAAAACAGATGCAGAGTATACGACCACCAAAATCTTTTTAAATACACCAAATGTTCAAAATCTTATAAAACATTGCAAAATGATTTTATCCAAACACTTAAAATAGATGTATCTCCATTAAACTGCAGATATCTTTCTTTTCCAAAATGCTAACCAGTCCCTTTAAGAGGTAAGTCAGAATACACACATCTCTCTGTATGAACTGGAGTGTATAGTTTAATACACGGCAGCGATAACAGCCTCAATTTCAATAAATGTACAGCAAGGTTTATGCACGGAAGAATGCTCTCTCTCTGCAAGCTTTTAATGTAGTGGGCAGATAGAAATGTGGAAAGGCGATTTTCTTGCGTTAATTTGCTCAACGGCAGAACATAAACCGATTTACAGAGATTTTGATATCATGTTTAAATCCCCCAAAATTAATTACAGTTTAAAAGATCTCACTTTTATCTAGCAGAGTTCCCTCCCAATACAGGGCATGTGTTATCACACAAGAAGTTGCACATTGTATATTATGAAGTGCAATTTTCAAACAGAGATAGCAAAAAACAATTTATTTTAAATCCTCAGTATACAACCACCAAAATCATCTTCAATGCAACAAATGATATTCAATATTTGAATTGAACTTTTACCGTTCGTTTATATCCAAACATTTCAAATCGATACGCCCCATAGAATTACATGTAAGAGCCTGATCGGTTAAGAGTAGGCATTTTGTCCGTCCGTGACATTGAATATTTTTGGATTACAATTTAGTAGGCACCACGGCAACCAAATTTTATCAAGTTTCAACTCCTTCGGCGATGCCCTTCACAATGAAACATAAAATAGCTCTCTGCAATTAAATACTTATTTTCTACAGGCCTTCAAACTTCAAAATTTGTCAAATGTCGCGTCTGTGACTAACCAATCAGGCTAGTATCATTCAAAAATAATGACCAGTCCCTTTAACCCTTTCAAGACAACTGACCACTTTTTGTGGTTTGGCTCAATAACTTTTGATTCAGAGCTTTAAAAAATATACCAAATGCGCGAGTATAAAGATCAAAATTTTCTGCACACATTATGTCCATTTTTGTTGCATGACCATATTGCTCTTGATGTCAGCAATTTAAAAAACTAGAATAAGCTTTGAAATCCTTAAATTGGCAACACAATGAGAGGTTCAAAATCATTGTTTTTTCATCAAAATTGGCAATTTCTTTCACTTTTCGACATATTTGTAACTATGTATATTGTTTTCAAAGACATTACAACTTTTTAGAACTATGTAGCACTAAAAGAAAAATATTAATGTTGCCAATTTGAAGAATAAAATGTGATCAATTAAGCCCTTGAAGAATTCCTGTCCTGAAAGGGTTAAGAGGTGAATCAGAATATAAATTTCAATCTACATGTACAATAGGAGCATGGTTTATGCATGGAAGAGTGCTCTGTACAATCTACAATGTAATGGGCAACTAGAAATGTTCATGGAGATTTTCTTGTGTTGATTTTCTCAACAGCAGAATATAATTATGCAATTCAATTCACTTCAATTTTGGTTTAATGATCTAAAATCTACAATGCAGTAGTCCACGGGCTGATGGTGCAGTGTTTACGATAAAAGCACATCAGAAACAGGAATACCGATCAATGATTCACATCATTATAAAAGTACGTAGGGTACTTCAAATTAAATCCATATTGTAATAGAATGATAATAAAAAAAAAGTTTGCAACAATATGCAAAAAGGAACGAACAGGGTAATTTTTCTAATCCACTCTTTAATAGGTAGTCGTAATTCCGAAAAATATTTTGAAAGCGATGGAAAATATCAATTGTGAAAGTGAACATTCATAATCATGAGAGCCAGAAAGACGCTAACTCTACATAAAGAGTTTAATATGAGTTATCGCCTTTCTGGCTCCAAGCAGAGGATATTTTGTCGAAGAGAAATTTTGATATTATGTTCACATACCCTCAAATATTGTGTACATTTTACAATATCATATTTTCAGTTCCGTTCATTTATTTGATTCCATCTCATTAAAAACACTTTTTACATTAATAAACACATGCAATTCCACATTAAAATTACACAATTGGAATGGACTACAAACCAGAATAAGGTACAGCTGGTAATAAACCAGAATAGGTTTGGTCTAGACAGCTAGCTAAGTAATTTCGAATGTAATAAATACACATTAGAAACAAGAGCCAAGTAAAGTCTTGGGTAGTATCATGATATAATAAATGCACCGAATACGGCGCAGATCCTATACACACAAGGATACAAAAAAAAAAAATAAGGATAGCAAAGGAGAAATTAAGGAGGAGAAGAAGAATGGGGAGGGAGAGAAAGAAAGAGAGAGAGGGTTTGACACATACATTCAATGAGCGTCAGGTGTGATCACGAACTTTTTGAGCTTATGTTTAAAAAAGGACGTTGTAAAATGAAATTCGAGTTAGGTCAGAGGGAAGCGAGTTCCATATCACAGGAGCATGTTAGATTTTCATCTAGCATTTCACGTAGATAATGAATAAAAGGAGTCCAATCTTTAAATTATGTAGACATGACCTATGCAATATTTGGACCAAAATTTAGGCGCAAGAAATATTTCATGATCTTTGAAGGTTTGCATGGTGGAGCTTATAACGTGGAGAAGGTTTACAGTTCACCATGTGTGTTGGTTGGTACCACTCCTTCCACCACCCATCCATCCACCAGTCGGTACCCAACTCCCTTATCAGACGCGCATACCAACTCAGTGACAAGGACCATCTTCAACAAGAACTCACTCACATCACCAATGCACTCACCTCCATCAACCAATACCCTAGGAAGAAGATCTCCACCCACCGACCTCATCACCAACCCACAGACGCCGCCACCAACGACCAATCCACCGGAAACCAACCCACCACAGTTGTTCTCCCGTACCTCGGCAAAACATCCCACCAACTACACCGCATACTTACTCAGGCCAACTTCAAAGTCCGACACCGATCCTCCAAGAAACTTCACTCCATCTTGCACTCACACAAGGACAAGACCCCTACCAACAAACAACCCGGTGTATACAAGATTCCCTGCGACTGCGGCAAAGTCTACATCGGAGAGACAGGACGAGACTTCAACACAAGACTTAAGGAACACAAGGCCTGCCACCGACTTAGCGACTGGGACAAATCTGCAATAGTCAAACACGCACAAGAAGAAGATCACCACATCGACTGGGCACTCTAATCACCAACATCAAGCACTGGCACACCAGACGAGTGAGGGAGGCCATCGAGATTCAACGCCACGACACAGTACCACAGGACACAGGACTTCATCTCAACCACATCTGGCACCCAATCCTTCATAGGGGCACCAACCAACACCAAACCCAATCCACACAACCAGCACCACTGACAACTCAATCCACTGAATCGTCGCCCACCAAACCCACCGACTCACAGCCCACTCAACCCGCCGACCAGCCGACCATCCAGCACGCCGAACCGCCGACTACCAACGCACCCCCGACACCACAGCTCGCCGTCCCACCTACTCAAACCCGGTACAATCTCCGCCCTCGACCAGCAAACACACAAAGGACTTCACGCCGCCAGCCCCCCGCTACCAATCCATCCGACGTCCGCACTCGCGTCCACTCAACTCTCGGACATAATAGCGCCACCACCGACAGCAACCCGCCCACACCACCGGCCGCCGATTCCTCCGACGTCCGCACAGACTCCATAAAACCCCGCCGCTCGTCTAGCACACTTCACTCCTGATGACGGACAGTCAACCTGTCCGAAACGTCGAGTAACCTCCTACTCAAGCCTCATCTACTCAAACCTTCGCTACTCAATCCATCGCTGCTCATCCATCGATCAACCAAGTCTTCTCATCTCATCTCATCTGGTCTACAGTCCTTTTCAGGACTTCACCCATTGTCACGAAAGAATATTTCTTCTTTTCTCTCTTGTCATACTTTCTCGTCTATCCATTTCTAATTTCCTTTTCCCTTTCCTCCTACCAACACACATGGTGAACCATAAACCTTCTCCACGTTAAGAAATATTTCAGTTTGAATTTTCCCTTGCATCCCGCATTTTTAGAGCGATGAAAAAAAATATTGCTCTCTTTAAAAAAAGAGGGAAGCGAGTTCCATATCACAGGAGCATGATGTTAGATTTTCATCTAGCAGAGTTGTACAATCATTTCACATAGATAATGAATAAAAGGAGTCCAATCTTTAAATTATGTGGACATGACCTATGCAATATTTGGACCAAAATTTAGGCACAAGAAATATTTCAGTTTGAATTTTCCCTTGCATCCCGCATTTTTAGAGCGATGAAAAAAAATATTGCTCTCGTTAAAAAAAGAGGGAAGCGAGTTCCATATCACAGGAGCATGATGTTAGATTTTCATCTAGCAGAGTTGTACTATCATTTCACGTAGATAATGAATAAAAGGAGTCCAATCTTTAAACTATGTGGACATGACCTATGCAATATTTGGACCAAAATTTAGGCACAAGAAATATTTCAGTTTGAAGTTTCCCTTGCATCCTGCATTTTTAGAGCGATGAGAAAAAAATATTGCTCTCGTTCAAAATGTTGTAATTTTATTTTCTTATGAATCAGAATGTTTTATTCAATTTAAATACAATATATTTTATTTTGAAGCAGGATAGTCTGTGACTGGGCGGGTAACCGTCTTGAGTTGTGCTGAATTTTAGGTGAATGGAAATGTACATTTTTGGGTGGTGACGATATATCGCCATATCAGCGATACTGAAGCTGACGATTATCGAATAACCCAAAGTGCGATATCGTGCAGCCCTAACTTCATGTGAACTTTCAAATAAATTTGTAGAAATATTCACAAAGGGAGCCACATGTCAAAATAATGTAAACTAGATGAATATTCGACCGCGCGCGGTCGGAATTTATGCCTCCGCCATCACCAGATCGGAAATGTATGGCATACATGTACACTCTAAAAAGGATTGGTCCAACAAAATTACAAATCATTTCACTTAAAATACACAGGAGACAAAAATTTATTTCATTTCATTTTCAAACGAGGCTAAAAACCAGTAATGTCATGTAATTTCATGTAAATTGACCTCTGTGGCCTCTGACCTTTGACCTACTTACACCAAAATCTAATCAGTTCATCTTTCTATGGGGATACATACTGGTACCAAGTTTGAAGTTCTTAACTCAAACAGTTCTTGAGATATCGTGGTAACGGTGCTAAAAACCAAGAATTTCATGTAATTTCATGTAAATTGACCTCTGTGACCTCTGACCTTTGACCTACTTACCCCAAAATCTAATCAGCTCATCTTCGTATGGGGATACATACTAGTAACAAGTATGAAGTTCTTACCTAAAACAGTTTTTGAGATATCGCAGTAACGGTGCTAAAAACCAAGAATTTCATGTAATTTCATGTAAATTGACCTCTGTGACCTCTGACCTTTGACCTACTTACCCCAAAATCTAATCAGTTCATCTTCGTATGGGGATACATACTAGTACCAAGTTTGAAGTTCTTACCTCAAACAGTTCTTGAGATATCGCGGTAACGGTGCTAAAAACCAAGAATTTCATGTAATTTCATGTAAATTGACCTCTGTGGCCTCTGACCTTTGACCTACTTACCCCAAAATCTAATCAGCTCATCTTCCAGGCATGATAGTGGCCTACCAAAAAAAAATCTACATTTCCGGGGTCCCCTGGAACCCCTGCACTTTTGCTCTTTCATGAGCACATTTAAAGGTGTCTAGAAGGCCTTTTTTTTGGAAATTTTTATATAACTGTAAAGGCAAATCACTGGGTAGTTTCCAACTTACATTAGGTTGGATGGCTTAGATCCCTTTATCCCTTTTCCTGACACGTGCACGTACGTACATGTACGATGTAAATCCACATGATGATAGAGCAAGTACAAAACAGCTGAGCCGCGTGCCTGGGCAGGCGGCAGCCGCTGACCTGGGCTGAATATATAGCGTCGCGAGTAAACAAACGCATGCTGTTCCGCTTACGTTTATGTTACGTTGCTATTGATAAAATTCGGCCAAAATAAAATCTACCCCAGTCACCACCTTGCTTCATGTACACGTGCGCACCACACCATGCAATGCTACACAAAACGAATCACTTGCAGGCGAGCCAGCACAAAAAAACAACGCTTACCATACAGGTACAACCGACATACGAATCGCCCCAAATCTCATATCAACCACAAATTATTCGACCACAACAAAATCGGTTTTTTAAAACAGGATCGTTTATTACAATCTGGGAAAAATGCCCAAAAATCGAGATCATTGTCAGGAAAAGAAAAAAAATCGGAATTCCGATTTAAATCGGAAGAATATCATGCCTGATCTTCGTATGGGGATACGTACTAGTACCAAGTTTGAAGTTCTTAACTCAAACAGTTCTTGAGATATCGCAGTAACGGTGCTAAAAACCAAGAATTTCATGTAATTTCATGTAAATTGACCTCTGTGACCTCTGACCTTTGACCTACTTACCCCAAAATCTAATCAGCTCATCTTCGTATGGGGATACATACTAGTAACAAGTATGAAGTTCTTACCTCAAACAGTTCTTGAGATATCGCAGTAACGGTGCTAAAAACCAAGAATTTCATGTAATTTCATGTAAATTGACCTCTGTGACCTCTGACCTTTGACCTACTTACCCCAAAATCTAATCAGTTCATCTTCGTATGGGGATACATACTAGTACCAAGTTTGAAGTTCTTACCTCAAACAGTTCTTGAGATATCGCGGTAACGGTGCTAAAAACCAAGAATTTCATGTAAATTGACCTCTGTGGCCTCTGACCTTTGACCTACTTACCCCAAAATCTAATCAGCTCATCTTCGTATGGGGATACGTACTAGTACCAAGTTTGAAGTTCTTAACTCAAACAGTTCTTGAGATATCGCGGTAACGGTGCTAAAAACCAAGAATTTCATGTAATTTCATGTAAATTGACCTCTGTGACCTCTGACCTTTGACCTACTTACCCCAAAATCTAATCAGTTCATCTTCGTATGGGGATACATACTAGTACCAAGTTTGAAGTTCTTACCTCAAACAGTTCTTGAGATATCGCGGTAACGGTGCTAAAAACCAAGAATTTCATGTAAATTGACCTCTGTGGCCTCTGACCTTTGACCTACTTACCCCAAAATCTAATCAGCTCATCTTCGTATGGGGATACGTACTAGTACCAAGTTTGAAGTTCTTAACTCAAACAGTTCTTGAGATATCGCGGTAACGGTGCTAAAAACCAAGAATTTCATGTAATTTCATGTAAATTGACCTCTGTGACCTCTGACCTTTGACCTACTTACCCCAAAATCTAATCAGCTCATCTTCGTATGGGGATACATACTAGTACCAAGTTTGAGATTCCTACCTCAAATGATTCTTCAGATATTGCGGTAACGAGAAGTGGGACGGACGGACGGACGGACAACCCGAAAACATAATGCCTCCGGCACCCACCTTCGGTGGGCGGAGGCATAAAAATTTACTTGTATACGCACAGAAGCTTTCTCTAGCACATATTGGCAGCACTAGAACATTTGCATACATGTACATGTAGAGGCACGATGAGCTCAAAATTACCAAGCTGATACAAGTTTCAAACCCCAAATTCAGCTCACTGACAAGAACTATCTACAGGCAAAAATAGAGATGGCAAATAAGCGCAGTCTATCGATGAATATCTATGAGTGATATGAGAGTGATGCAAATTGACAGATGAGAGTCCACACTTGAAGGCATGCACCCGCATTCAATTGGGGCACAATAATTTTGCAACTTACATGTGGTCTCTTTAGAAAAGAGCACAAAGGCTGTTCCTGCTCACTACAACGTGCGTCCTTGAGGGGATTTGTCTAAGAAATTGTTACCATTTTAATTTTTTATTGATATGAAATATCTAAGCTTTAATTTTTCAAAAACCCTTCATGTTGTTCTTGCTTCCTAAGTGACAATGAATTCTGAACCAATCATTTCTAATCAAGATGGAATTGAAAAATGTGTATTTGAATGTAATCCACTACATACAGCCACAAGTAAGGGTCTGGTAATGGAGACTATCTAGGTTGAGCAGATGCAACAAAAGCTCAGAGGGAATCAATATCTCTACTGCAATTAAAATGTCTATGAAAGACGGGTCGATTCTGTATTAATTTAGAAAAAAATGTGATCAATGATGAAGAGGAAGATCAGTCACGTTTGAGTCTCATTTATCTCACTTCAATGGCAACAAAACAAAAAATCAATTACTTAGCTGAAGGTTTGCTAGTCTAATAATCATAAATGCATGATCAAACACAAACATCTGCATAAATATCATTAGTAAATACTAAATTCAGTTTTATTAACTATAGTTGTCCTTTTGGTAGATAAAGGTAGGTGCTATTTCTTAGTATCTGATATGTATTTAATATAACATGTAGTATAGTACAGTATTTAATGTCCCAAAAGATTTCAGCATATTTATCAATTTTCACAGATCTGTAGTGTATTTTCTTTTTTTCATAAAATAAAACATATTTGAGATTTTGACTTCATAATATTTACAAACAATTTCTTTGATATGCATTTAATATACATGTATCATGGAAACCTGTACATAAAGACCACCTGTCTATATAAAACTCTTTTCTTGTCTCCCTTGAGCGGTCTCTATATACAGGTTTATATGTTGTAATCACCAGGGTATTCTAGGGAGAAAAATCTGCAGATTTAAGGAAACTGGTCCCTTCGAAAGAGATAATGAAAGTGTTGTTTACCTGTCTCCTTGGATAGCTTTCTGTAGATCGAGTGTAGCTCCAGGTTTTGGCGTCCATGTCTTGATCTGTGGGGAATACTTGTTGATCAGAGCATTGAGAGTGGCAGCATCGTTCTTAGTGTTGGTCTCTCGGATGTACCTACAGTCGGGTGACAGGGATGATAACAATAATAATTGATAGTAAAGAAGAAGAAGAAGAAGAAGAAGAAGAAGAAGAAGAAGAAGAAGAAGAAGAGGAAGAAGAGGAAGAGGAAGAGGAAGAGGAAGAGGAAGAGGAAGAGGAAGAGGAAGAGGAAGAGGAAGAGGAAGAGGAAGAGGAAGATGATGATGATGATGAAGATGATGATGATGAAGAAGAAGGAGGAGAAGGAGGAGCAGGAGGAGCAGGAAGAAGAAGGAGAATAAGGAGAAGATAAGAATACTAGTAAGAGGAAGAGGAAGCGGATGAGGAAGAGGAAAAGGAAGAGGAAGAGGAAGAAAAGAAGGAGGAGGAGGAAGAAGAAAAAGGAGAATGAGGAAGAAGGAGAATAATGAGGAAGAGGAAGAGGAAGAGGAAGAGGAAGAAGAAGAAGAAGAAGAAGAAGAAGAAGAAGAAGAAGAAGAAGAAGAAGAAGAAGAAGAAGAAGAAGAAGAAGAAGAAGAAGAAGAAGAAAAAGAAAAGAAGAAGAAGAAGAAGAAGAAGAAGAAAAAGAAGAAGAAAAAGAAGAAGAAAAAGAAGAAGAAGAAGAAGACGACGACGACGACGACGAAGAAGAAGGACAAGGAGGAGAATGAGGAAAAGAAGAAGAAGGAGGGAAGAAGAAAAAAGATTTCTTACCCATCTGATGGATGTGCTTCGACAAAGTAGCCAGCAAAGGGGCAGTAGACGACTGGGTTGACATCCCTTACAACCTGGGTTTTGTAGTAGAGTAGCTTGTTACGCTCTCTCTTGATAAAATGCTCCTTCCATTCCTCTGTGACACAGATAATCCAATCAAGATATTCAAATATGCAATCAAAATTAAGCAATCAAATATTGAATCAAATTCACTATAAAAACAAACACATAATTTAGTGAATTGAAGAAAATTGTACAGGTTCAATGAGTGGGGGAAAAACAACAAAAAGCCACTCTGAACCATTTTGCACAATGATCTTACACCATATGTGAGTATTTTGTATTAGTTGTTTTGAACATGAATTGCACAATGAGACCTTTCTCTACGTATTTTTCACAAGGCCTCCCCAAACAAATGCAAAATATGCCGTAAGTTTGATTTAATTCTTATGGTTACTTTACTTCCGTACATAGGTTGACCACACTTGTACGTGGTACTTGAATCCCAATTAACTCCCATGCAGGCTTTGGATGCAAAATATTTACCCTCACACTCTTTAATCCTTCGGAATGTCTCAGTTTTGGGGCTTTGATTTTGTCTAATGATAAAAGCAAATTATTATTTTCCTTTTTGGACATTACTCTTCTGCATCACTCACCTGTGTACTTTCCTCCAAAGAAGTTCATGGGGAAGCCAGATGCACCCCCAGCAAAGTCACTCAGCATGACGTCCACATCGACTGGTAAGCGACCACCGTTGGGATTGGTACAGTCCACCGTGTTCAGGATAAGATGACCTGCGGGTAGGATGATATAGGTCAAGAATGGACTCTGGTTATACACGCTGAATGTGGCTGGGACACGTGTGTCGCATGCCATCAACTTCACTCACAAGACCAGCTCTACACTGGACACCTCAGGGGAGAAGAAACTGGGAGAGGCCAAAAGAAACGTGGCGTAGAACTATAGAAAAGGAGCTGAGGATAAAGGGACTAAGCCTTGAGACAGCCCTTAGAATAGCCACAGACAGAGCCAGATGGACATCCCTTGTGTCGCCTCAAGCGCCAGACGGCTCAAAAGAGGATTGAGAGTGATGCACACGTGCAATTGGGTTTTTACAGACATGAATCAATCAGATATAATTATTTATGTCTTGGACCGACCTTTAGCGTCACTATCCGAATCCTGCCATGACAATAATGTCCTTTGGCAAGGCATTAATCTGTATTCGCCTTCTCCACCCAGGTGAAGAAAATTAATGAAAATTAATATTTCTGCGCCGTAGAAGATTAGGGTACACTAAAAACAATTCCGAGAATTCAGTTTTGGATTATTTCACACTCATGGTAATAACTACATTGTATATCTACAATAAGACACTACGCGAGTCAGTGGTCATATTAATATCTCCAACACAACAATAATCGGTATCATTCTGATGACATCACATTATTTTTAACACACCCTGTACATGCCCATATAAACATTTACAACTGATGCAGTGTTTTTATCCACTGAATTCCAATAAAATGGCCATTTTTATATCTCCAACACAACAATAATCAGTAGTGACATGGGATCACAAATCAACAAAAAAAGGTCAATGGAAAGAACTTTTCTAGGTTCATAAACTGTCCAGCCGACTAATTTACATTTTGAAAGAGACTGTCTGAAAGTAATGGGCAAAGGCTGTCTATGTACACGTAGTAGATAAGAATTGGTGTGTACTGTGAGGTCTTGGAATCACCAAAATGAGAAGAAATTGTCTCAATCTTGCTGAATGTCACAAGCAGTTGCACACAGATATTGGGATACATGGGACTACACACACGTGGCATGATAGTTTGGTTTAAACTTTTTGGCTGTTTCTCGTCGCAATTCGAATATAAGGGCATATCAAGACCAATCCTTTTCAGGGGACATTATTCTTCCAAAACGACAACAAAAGAATGAGGTAGCTAAATTGTTTTCTTCACCTTTGCCAGAACTCAACCTACTCTTAAAGTCGTCGAAGGACATAGAAAAATGATCAGTATACAAAGGTTAATGTTTATCAAATATACTTGCATACATGCACAGGAAGAGAATGAAAGATTGCTTACCTTTGTAATCTATCAGGATGCATGTATCCATATCAGGGTGAACACCATCCATCATGATCATGAAACGAGTATCTTTGTTGATCTAAGGCAAGTTGGCAATTAAAGACAGGAAACTCGGTTAATATCTGATACAGGTACATTCAAAAGTACAGAAAAGAACATGGATGTTCATTATATGTATAAGAAAGAAGAGAAACAGTATGGTAGCAGGGAGGAGAAAGCATGCACCTCGTACATCTGCTTGTATTTATTCTAAATCTACATTTTCCTGGAGAGCGTTTCATCAAGCGTTTTGTCAGTGATTTTTACCGACAAATTTGCTCTCAGCCAATCAGGGGAGCGTTTCATCAAGTGTTTTGTCAGTGATTTTTAACGACAAATTTGCTCTCAGCCAATCAGATGCAAGGATTTCAGTAGCTTATAACAGTTGGTAAAAATCACTGACAGAACGCTTGATGAAACGCTCCCGTTTGTGGGAGGGGAAGGTCAGAGTAAGCTAATTCAGCAGATTAATTTGTTGAATTCTGAATTTAGGCGAGCTGTCAAGATGGTGTTCTTATCAACAAATCCAGGCATACTTGTACATGTACAGTACCAGTCAGCATTCATTATAGAACGTGTTGAGAAATCCCTGCAACCTGATTGGTTGAGAGGCATTGATCAATTTTTACTGGATATCGAGATCAAATATCCTTCTAAAATGTGAGTGCGAGAGAGCTGCGATATTTGACTGTTTACAGATGGAGAATTGCAAGAAATGAGACAAAATTAATGTTAATTTTTGTAGACTTCGGATTCTGATGGTAAACCTAATATAATTCAATTAAATTTAAACCCGGTTAAAAAAACAAACCGAGATACAGCGATAGAATGAAAATCTTCAATGTTAAATTAACACATCGCGCTCACATCACACAATGCAGTGCAGTGCCACTGCTGCATTACAGTCATAGGCTGTACGCTGCATACATTCACTGCAGCGATTAAATTTAAACCCGGTCAAAAAAACAAACCGAAATACAGCGATAGAATGAAAATCTTCAATGTTAAATTAACACATCGCGCTCACATCACACAATGCAGTGCAGTGCCACTGCTGCATTACAGTCATAGGCTGTACGCTGCATACATTCACTGCAGCGATTAAATTTAAACCCGGTCAAAAAAACAAACCGAAATACAGCGATAGAATGAAAATCTTCAATGTTAAATTAACACATCGCGCTCACATCACACAATGCAGTGCAGTGCCACTGCTGCGTTACAGTCACAGGCTGTACGCTGCATACATTCACTGCAGCTAAACTGACTGACCCGACTGAAAAGCGAAATTGTTATGCTTATGGCAAGACTTTCACTTGAAGTTCTCAGAATCTTTGTATGAATTCTTCAAATTAATTGATAAAATTAATTCATTTTATGTAAATAGACTAGATTAGATCTAACTTAAGTTAGACTAGTTGTTGACTGTAGTGGGTTCTTATTCTAAATTTAAAAAAAAAATATAGTCGACATTACTTAGCTTAGGGTCAAGACGCTAACACTTGTAGAAAAATGAAATTCTGATATTTAACCTAAAATAGCCAGATTTTCAGTTCTCTATGGAACTTATTATATTTATAAAATCTATTTATGATGCATGAAAGTGATTTACGAGTTCAAGCATGAAGCAGTGCCTTGTATAAGGTTTTTTTTCTCTATCATGCATCCGGTAAATTTGCCATGCATCTGGTAAATTGCATGCACAGTTGTTAATTCAAAAAATTGATTTTTGGCAAAAATTTGTCCACCTCTCTATAAAACAGATGATGCACATGTTTTCTTTTGTGTCGGTAGGAAAAGTGTGCATGCGGTAACCAGGGATGCCAACCTAAAATCGTATTCTTTACCTATTACGCTTGGATAAGTGGTACCAAACGCTATGGTCATCGGTAATTATTTAGAACATAAAAATGCTATTGTGCATCCACCTCTGTACCAGAACAACCTTTATTATCCACTCATTTCCAATGCGAATAAGCCATACAATTTCACAGGTTCGTTTTTGTGTACCACAGACAAAATTTTCTTGCAAATCAGAGCCATGAATAGTTAAAATCAGTGGATAATAAAATGTTATGAAGGATACAGGTGCGATGTATTATGGTATTTTGGTGTTCCGAATTGATTATAGACATCTATAGATCTTAGTACCCCCTTATGAAGCAAAAGAGAATAGAAAAAGTAAGGAATACATTTTTTGGTTGGCATGTCTGGGTAACTATGGAAACTAGTCTAAACCCACTCAGCTGCACCTGGTGGGTTAAACATTCCATATATACCTTATGCACACAATTCCTACCACACACTCAGTGCATCATTTGTATATTGACTACAAGATTACGCTAGATTTGGTCCACTAATCCCACTGTTCTGGCTTGAATAGTGCATTAGTGTAGTCAATGAATGTTGACTGGTACTGTATGTGGAGCTAATAAAAAAAAGAAGGAGCCTTTTGACAAAATGTTTGTCAAGTTCATGTTCCTCTTCTTTTCTGGTTTTATATATTTCTCATTTTGTTTTGCCCATCATTTGATTGTTCCCTTTGTATATTAAAAGTACATGTATGTCCATCTCAAATGAATACAGTATAAATGAACATTATATCGAGGTGTATTAAAGGGGAAGTCCACCCTAGTATCAAGTTTATTTGAATAAAAGCAGTAAAATGAGGGGAGCAGATTAATGAAAGTTTGAGCAAATCCGACAAGAAAAAAGAAAGTTGTGAAATTTTTGAAATTTTGATCAATCGAACAAAAATTGGCAACTCGGTGACGTGTCTTGCGAGCTCCTCTCCCATTTGGTCTGTACAGAAAATTTCATAACTTGATATATCAGGCTAAACTTTCCCTTTAATTCTCTGATGTCATATCATCATTTGGCCAAGTATTTCATGATTCTAATTCTGGGGCAATATAGAATTATTACGACAAATTCAATTCAATTAATAATAGACTTTGAACAATGTAAATGCCACACCAGAAAACAAATATGCTTAATCTGGTTTAAATAAACTGACTGCATTTAATCAACAAAGATTCTGTCATACATATTTTTGGTTAAGACGACTAAATAAACACAGATAAAGCCGAGTTCTGGTCATGTGATTACATTGGACAAGAAACTGTCTCAAAGCGATTGGAAAAGGTTGATCACTTTATGATGTCTACATAAGAATTGGTGTATAACTGGGAGGTTTTGGAATCATCAAAATAATAAGAAATTGACCCGATTTGTGTGTTCCGATATACAGATTTGTGATCTACACTATGATTTATGTCATTTCATTTGGCCGCTGCGATGTTTTAGTCAGGCCATTTATTGCATCTTGTCTGAGAGGGGTTTAAAGAGAAGGTTGAGTTCTGGGAAAGGCCAAAAATAATTTGTAAGCTTTCTCATTCTCTTTATGTTAGTTTGGAAGATTATCATACTCAAAATGTCTCTTGAAAAGCATTGCTCTTCAAATGCCCTCACATTCAAAATATAACAAGAAACAGCTGAAATGTTCGGGCTGAACATTTGTGTGTAGTCCCATATACACATTTCTGTGTGCAGTGCATGTGACTCTCAGCAGGACCGAGTCAATTTCTTCTCATTTTGGTGATTCCAAAACCTTACAGCATACACCAATTTTTATGTACTACATGTATATAATCATCCTTTCCCAATTGTTTCGAGACAGTTTCTTGCCCAATGTAATCGCATGACCAGAACTTTTCATTGTCTTAATAAATTTTCTTACCTCATGCCACTTGCCAAACCTGAGAACATTGATGTTGTTGAGTTTGACTCCGCTCTGCTTAAGCTTACAGAAGACAGGCATGGACGTGTCACCCACATAGATGGGAATGTTTGGGTTCCTGGCTGCTAGGAGCTCTAGCGTTGGGTAGCTGCGTTAAAGAGAAAGTTTGAGTACAGCACAAGGTGAAATATTTATAGAGCTTTCTTGTTCTTTTTAGATTGTACATGCTCTGGCGACGATTGCTCCGTCGATAATATCCCTAATATACTATTAACCCTTTCAGGATAGGAATTATTTTTAAGGGGTAAATTGATCACAGTTTGTCCTTCAAATTGGCAACAATAATATTTTTCTTTTAATGCTACATGGTTCTAATAAGGTGTAATGTCTTTGAAAACAATATACATGGTCACAAATTTTGTTGAAAAGTTGAAAAAATTGCCAATTTTGATATAAAACAATGATTTTGATTCTCTCGTGTTGCCAATTTAAGGATTTTAAAGCTTATTCTCCTTTTAAAAATTCCTGCCGTCAAAGGCAATAAGGTCATGCAACACAAATGGACACAGAGTGTAGAAATGTTTTGCTCTTTCTACTCGTGTATCTGGTATATAAATTTTTAGAGCTCTGAATCAAAAGTGATTGAGCCAAACCCCAAAAATGTGGGCAATTGTCTCGAAAGGGTTAAACAAAATTCCTAACTGCAACCCTGGATCAAACACCATACTTTTAGACCCTGACCTTAACCTAACCTACAACCAAATTGTGACCCAAACCTGGAATCTTTGATGGAATTTAGCTCAGAACAACTGTCGCCAGAGCACATGCAGGAGCACCTCTTTTTACTCCTAGTTAGATGTGGTCTAAAGAATATATCACAGTAACAATGCCACATACAGAAATGATAGCTCCTGAAATGCTCATGTTTCAGATATATACGGCAAGTAATATTTCTAAAAAAAACACAACTTTGAAGCAACTTCTGATGCCACATGAAGGGATAGTCCCAATTACCTGTTTCCAATTAAATACTCCCTTTAAAGACAGAGGGAGAGAGCGTGGGAAAGAAAGGTTATGGAAGGTAAGATTCCATCTTTAGCATTTTTCATTGATTAGTTATCCAAAACATTCATGGTCTGAGGAAAATGCAGACAAGTTTAAAGGGAAAGTTGAGTTCTGGGAAAGGTAAAAAATAATTGTGAGCTTTCTTATTCTTATTATGTTAGTTTGGAAGATTATCATAGTAGATATGTCCCCTCAAAAGGATTGCTCTTCAAATGCCTTCACATTCAAAATATGCCAAGAAACAGCTGAAATGTTTGGGCTGAACATTTGTGTGTAGTCCCATATACACATTTCTGTGTGCAGTGCATGTGACTCTCAGCAGCATTGAGTCAATTTTGGGGATTCCAAAACTTTACAGCATACACCAATTCTTATGCACTATACAATATAATTCTTTAAATCTTTACAGTCGTGTACAACGAATGTAGGATGCAGTAATACTGTGTGTGGGTGTGTGAAATGTGAAATATGACCTCACAACCCTTTAACCTTTGACCATGTCATCCTACCTTAGATGATCTGAATGTACATGACTGATGTAGATGAAGTCAGCTTTGGACAGTCGATCCAACCAGTTGGCGGGCGGTTCGTGCAGCAGCCACCATCCCCTAGCAAATGCCGGGCCAGTCAGCCAGGGGTCTGTGAACATGAGGGTGCCCCCTAGATTCAGCTCCATGCATGCATGGGTGAAGTAGGTTATCTACAAAAGGTCAAACAAGAGGTCAAACAATGAGTATGTCAACCCTCTACCAGAATCGGATCTTGAACATGATGTTGTTGTTCACAATTAATGAAAAGGGATAATTTTGAGAGTCTAAATTCATGTCCACTATACAACAGACACATTTGAGGATTGCTGAAAGTCAATGTGACTGTTTTTGCCATTGCTCTACATGCGTGCAATCATGTGAACGGTGCAAAATGGTAGGAATGCTCCCTAAGGAGTGGAGATGGTGCACACTTGTGTGCGAGCTTGAAACCCAATGACCAGGGGTAATAATAAATAACATTACTGAAGAAAATTAATATCATCTATCTAAAGAGAATTTTTTTTCTTTTGTGTCGTATTTCCGATGGCTGTTTCCTTTTTTGCAGAACCACAAAGTCACATAAAATCAATTTCGTTGGAGGAAAATGTCCTGCTCTTCATAATGCCTACAGCCCTCTGACACGACGCTTACCATGTCAGTCTACATGTTAGTGCTGTTAATGCCTGTTCTGTTATTGGAAGACACTTTCAAAATGCAGGGGTGAATTTAAACAAGTTTTAGGCAAGGGTCGATTCTTAAAATGAAGCAAAAAAACAGACTGTTGAACTACACTGATTCTACCACAATAATGCAGATGCGGCGTGTCAATAACCGACATGAGTACAATGCACCTGCATAGACATAGCATTTTACCGCCCTTATTTGTCTAAGGTTGTTCTTTTTGTATGCAACTAGTGGAAAGTAATACAGATAGATAGTATACTGTTAAACGGTTCTAATCATCTGGGGAAAAAATGTGTACAGTCAGTAGGAATAAAATCAAATAAAAAACCTTGCCCCAGCATTATTTGGATGAACGGTTTAACCCTAACTGCACTGGGGGGGGGGCCCCCCTCCATATTTTTGGTGATTGCATCGCGACCGCTGGCAATTTCGTATTCTCGCTTCATGACTTTTTTCTCTGAAGTCTTGTGCACGTTTTGATACATTTGTCCATATCAGACATACCTAGGGGTGTTATATGCTAATTAGTATGCGCATGTCATTAAAATTGCTAATCGTAAATAGCAAATTTGCATATTAATAGTTTATGCAAATCTGTTGTACACATACAAATATATAAGAATTGATTTATTTCACATTTGGGAAACATTCTTCATTATTACAGTTTTCATGTAGTTTTCTACTTGTTTAGGCTGAAATTATGAAAATATCCCAAAAATGCATAAAATATGCATTATGAATAATTAATTAGCTAATTATTCAAAAAATTTGCATAATTGATTAAAATTAATCACACCATCAGATTCAGCATCTATCGACATGCAAATTTTCAAGTTCGTTGGACATTGCATTTCCGAGATCAATGGGGGGGGGGGGCTTCCCAGGCCCCCCCCCCCCCAAGTATTTTCATGAAGCAAAATAGCCCAGTTCAGTAAGGGTTAAGATGTGTATGAAGAAAATAATGGATAACAAAAAACCCTGCACAGGGAAATTGGATTCTGCGCCCATGCATGCATGGATTACTGTAAACGTGGAATATTTCGCGGTGTGGAAATTTTCGCGCATTTCGCGCAGCATGAAATGTGCGCGCAAATAAAAACACGCAAATATTTTTGTTTATGTATTCTTTTGCGCATGGGCCTAGCGCGTCGGCGAAATTAAAAACACGCAAAATTCACTTTACTCAGCCGAGCGCGAAAAATTAATCCCGCGAAAATTTCCACTTTTACAGTAGTCCTTTTTTAAATTCATTTAGAATGCATTCAGTGTTGCAATGTCCCTACAGAAGTAATATTGAAACTGATGAATTTTAAAGCAAAATATGTTATTTGGGGGAATTGGTTCCCTTTAATATGTCACCTCCACTTGTACACGTATGCTTCATTAAACTACAGGTTCAAAAGTTGAGCCACATGTTCCTGAGAGGAAAGAGGTATTCACCTTGACTTCTCCGACCTCGATGGGTACCTTATCCCGGGCGTCTGTCTCCCATGGTTGTGGAGGTTTGAGTTCAACCAGTGACATGCTACCTTCTTCATCAACCTCGGATACTGACAATTAAATGTAAAATAAAAATTCATCTCTTGAAATCTAATTCTTGCAAAAGCAGTGATAAAACAATATGCAGGAGCAATGAGCAATTTAGCTCTGAACTGCTCTAAAAGAGCTAAATGGTAAAATATCATCATCAGGGCCCCCTGGGAGAACAGCGCTTGTCACTGATGGGGCTACCCTGTATAAATAAGACTTAATGATAATAATATTAATAATAATAATAATTGTGCATACAGCTAATCTTAATGGCTGGTAAATTAAACTGCATTTTGAGGAAAAAACCAAACAGATGTAACTACCTGTACTTAGAATTTTTTTTATCATGCAGCAGACATGCAATTTGCACCAGCAAAATTTTAACAAAAATTGAAAATTCATGAATGTGATAAACTAAATGCAAAGGCTCATGCAAAAGTGGATTCAGTTAAGCCTTTACATACATATAACCTAGTCTGGACACTATAGTAACATCTGAATTGCCAAATTTCAACATCTTCATGCCATACAAAATACTCATATTCTGCAACAAAGTGAAAAGTCATCATGACTTAAATTAAGAAACGAAAATGAAAAACTTTCATTTCTTGGCGATATGATTTTTGTTAAGTACATGTAATTATCATTACAAAATTATGGACATTTTTACTGGATGAGGTGACAACAATTGCAACTCCATAAATCACAGACTAACACTACCCACTGAGGTCTAAACCTCCATAAGCGTATGTCCTCATGTTCACCAGGTTGGCATTTTGGGCAATAATACATTTACATGTATTTAAGCTTATTTTAATACACAGAGGAGGGTAAAACCATGACTGAAATTTGAAACCATGGTTTAAGATTTAAACCTCCTTTGTGAATTTGGGCCACCCAATTAAACCTGGAATGAAATTAGTATTCTTTTAAAAATGTTCAGCAACCAAGAATAGCTTACCTAACTGTTCCTGCCTGAAGCTATCGGGTGGATTGGTGTATCGCATTGTTTTGGCATCAAGCTTCCAGCCATGTTTGGTGCACTTTATTACACTGTAAGAAAGCAAATAATAACATCAATTGATGACAATAGCAATAAATAACAACAAGTGAACAAGGCATGTAGCTATATTAACATTGCACACATGACACTGTAAGAACTGTATGAACATTGCACACATTACACTGTATTAAGAAAGCAAATCATATTAATAAACATCAATGACAACAACAAGTGATTTGCATGTAGCTACATTAACATTGCACACATACATGTATATCCATCCCAGGGTATGCTCAAGGCATGGGTCTATATATGTACATGTATGTGTTTACACAAAACCTGTATGAAGCAAATGGATTCCTTCATCAACAACTAACAAAATGACAATTTAAAGTAGAACACTCAAGAAAATCACAAATATGGCAATTAATGTATCACTAGAAATTGGGAAGCTTACAGATGGCAATCGTATAAGTTTTATGTCAACTGCGTATATGATGATTATAAAAACAACATAAATAAAAGCTCTTCTCAGCATGTGGAATATCCGAGGATTCGCCAGAAATATAGCGATGTTTTGATGTCGTCATACGAGGGATCGATCCTGCTTAAGCAGACGACGTCCTATAATGAATGAACGTAATTGCAATGCAATTATTTATCAAATTATAAAGAGTTTGGTACATTTAAACATGACCTTATTTCACACCATTCTAAAAGGGAAAGTGAACTGATTCTGATAACTAAAACCGTTTGATTGTAAATACACAGGAGAAGAGTCAATGATCAATGAAATAAACCCCATTTTCAAATTGAAAAGCCCTGCGAATAATAGCTGGATGGTATTCGTTCCCTCTTGAAACGCCGAACATGCCGCGGTGCAAGCAGCTGAAAATACAATGGCGTCTTATTTTGTTTACAAGTGACTGATTCCTTTATTTTTTTAACGCTGCATTTTTCATCAAAATAATACCATACACGAAGTTAAGAGTGAGGCAACAGACTAACATTAAGACTGACGCTAGTCAAGTAAGAGAAATAAGTGAAGAGGAGATGACAAAACAGGCACTGAAAAATGTGTATAATGTTATGGGACATCGTCTGCTTAGACAGGACTCGCCCCTCTTGTGTCGTCACACATCTCAGCAGCGTTCAAGGAGCTTTTCAGCTGCTATATCGGGGGCTGTATTTTACCGTTTTATAATTGATAATAATCATTAATTCAAATGTTTCCAAGCTTTAAATTTGGATAACCTTGTTTAATTTATGCCATCTATGCAATAATAAGTATTAAGCCAATATTTAAAATCATCAGTGTTCTACTTTAAGAGATTCTCTGTACTGAGCAAATGGGAGAAGAGCTTGCAACATACGTCATGGAGTTGCCAATTTGTGTTTGATTGATACAACTTCAAACTAGACATGTGTAACCATAAAGAAAATTGTTTTGTTTTACTATTTCATCATTTATTTTCAACTATTTACGTATTCTTTGAATGTAGGATACAGTGTCTGCTGAGAGACTATCAACTCTGTGTAAAATGATACAGGGTAATCACCTTCTGGTTCCTGGCAGATGATATCAGAATAAGGCTGGTTTGAACCACTAACTTTAAAGTCATGAAAAAAAGCTTTAAACTACCAAAGCAGGGAAAGTAGTGTAGAAAACTAGGTTAACAAAAATTCAAAATTCTAACAGGGAAGAAGCAATTGAGGATATTTTGATGACTTGATCTCAAAATGTATTCATAATATCAAACGAAAGCACACATTCAGAGGGATGAATTCAAGATCAGTTTGAATTAAAGGTTCTAAAATTGAAAAATAATCTAGCTGATGATTTAAGCCCCATTACAACATAGTCTTTAACGTCCTTCTACCAGGAAAATCATTCTATGACACCAAGACAGATTTATTTTCTTCAAGATGATGAGCGCTTGACATCCTTCTTCCGTCAAAATAAGCCAACCTGAAAGAGCACCATAATATATTAAGCCTGGCCCACTGCCAGCCAGCTTGCCAGCTATGAGGAATGCTTGAAACACATTTTGACGATGGTAATTCACAAAATGGGTCTTGATAAAAAACATCCTTATGAACTCCCATCCTCGCAGACTTCCTGCGAAAATGAAGACCCCGTTATCAATACTGACGGTAAGATACATGTAGCTCTTCATGGCATTGCCATAATAAATGCGCTCAAAGCGTACATGTACGTGGGTGCGAAACAGTAGACAGTATTTGGAAGAAATAAAATGGCTGTACCTCTCCCTTTTTACTATGTTCTCTCCCATAAATCCCCCATTTTTCTCAAAATATATTAAAGCACGGGGGTGGGAGAGGGGGACACAAGAGGGCAGCCCTGAAGAAGGGCCCAGCTTGAAGTTTTCGCTGCTGTACGTGTCTGGTCAGTAGTCCAGCGGTATGGTGCCATTATAGAAGCGCTGCTACGCGTACCATGTAATAAAACAAGAATGAAATACAAGCAGGGATCATATGCTCAGTCAAAAAGCATATACGATTTTCCATCAGAGCTTTTTCACAGACGCTCTTAACTCATTGGATACAATTTCAATTTTAGTATTATGTATTTTCCAATTCCAAAGTGTCCCATCAGAGTTTCTTGTTACTCTTTATCCGTTGAATATGACTTGATTTTGACATAACAGGCATTTATCTTAGGACCTAGCCAGAATATTATTTCTCGGGCATAATAATGTATTAAAAGCCTGATTAGGTTAAAAAGAACACTCAAATACATGTATAAGTGTGAATGGAGTCTCACAAGTCACTTGCAGCCTGGCCAATATTTGAGCTTGGCAGACATTGCCTTCCCCAAAATCTCAAATTTCTGTTGAGGGATTCTTTAAGACTACTTTCATTCAAAATATTCTACAAATTGGTAGTCATCTAATTACTGGAATATATTATTGTAAACTTGTGCAAACTACAGACTTTTATTGATCAGAAAATCTCAAACATGAAGAGTTAAATACTTTCCACAAGAAACCAATCTATGCACAGAGGTGATTACAATTTGCCTGCAAGTGGGGCTTACCGCTTGTTAAACTGGATTGCATTTTTTTTTCAAAATAGTTTTTCTGTCATACTGTTTACCTTCTATATTCTTTCTTCTTTTCTGTAAGTTGATTCCCTTTTCCACTAAATATGCGCAATAATGGTTCTTGTATGTAGTGTTAATGGATTTAGCAAATCATGTATACAGTACATGTATTTCAGATCATAAAGTAGTTTCTAAGAATTCTGTAACCTTTGGGATTATTGGGTAGTGACCAAAGGAAGGCAGCTAAACTGAAGGGTGTTAGACACTATCTATTCAATTGATTCAATGGATTAGTGTTTGTGCGCATGACAGAAGTGGTCAAACAAATTTGGTAAAATTTTCAAATTTTTCTCTTTTTTGGTATCAAAATGATGAAGAAAAAATAAACATAGAAAAGTTATAATCTATCGCTTTAAACAATTTAGATGATGTAAGGACAGAAGTTTGTTGTGTACTAGCAGTGGTCAAAGAAATATGCAAACTAATTTTTTTTTCTAGAAATGGACATCTGCTGACTGTGAATCTTTTTGCACCCTTCAGGCCAACAACAAAGTATCAAAGAAAATCTGGAAAGATTATATAGCTCTACAACTTTGAGATCTCCTGCACTTTTTGTATTGTACAATGTACATTTTAAAGAACTCCATGCCAAACCAACAAAAGTGGTGAATGTTATACTATTACTAGGCATAGCACACGAGCAGTGTGCGAAACCTGCCACCTGTGCTGAAGAGCAGAGCAAATGATTTGTACTCAATAATTGAAAGAAGGTCAGAAGGAAAACGACATGAGCTATAAACATATCCTTTTCACTATTCTTTAGAGTAACATCACATTCATATTGCCTGACAAAATCATATTTATACCTAACTTGCAAGTATTTTTACAAAATAAATGAAAATGCCACATTTTCACGCACGGCAGAAATCAATCACCCGATCTGGCCAACACAGAGGGGCATCGAGAGATTGGAGACCTCCTCTCCCACAAAATGAACTTTTCTGGGGTGTTACACACCATGTATGGGCATGTTTTTACCATAATATGTAAGTCTATGATCTCCTCTACACAACAATGGGTTCATGTATCTGCTACCATACATATTTCTGAAGTTATAGTGGATCGGATGAAATTTCTCGATACGTTCATTATTTCGTCATTATAGCCCATTTTGATTTCATGAAGATATATTCTTGGAGTAAAAACATCATAGATTCGTGTGGTATGCTCCATTTTACTAAATATCGAGTGTAACACTCCAGAAACACAGCGAGAAATGGTTATTATAGAACCAATCAACGGTTTTCGTTCAAAAAAAGTTTTAAAACATTGTACATATGTATGAGAATGCCAGCCATGTTGAAAGAAACTTGGCACGTCGCACCTTATTTGCATATTATGATATCTAACTTGCGTATTTAATATTTGAATATATAATTAGCTAATTTGCATATTCAATTAGATATCGAATCAACACTTACATTTTCAGATACACTATAGCACACTTAACCAGCATACCAGATTTCATTGTTCTACTACTTATACAACTTGAGAAAATCCATTTTCGCATATTAATTAGCCGTACTTAATCTTTTTAAAGGAATTCCTGAGTTTGCAGATCATACTTTTTGCACAGGATGGCATTTTCTGAATCCTACTGTTCAAAAATGAAGTAAAAAGGAGGTTTGATTTTTAAAGCATTTGATTTAACTGTAAAAGTTGTCTTATTTTCACCATTTGCAGTAATGTATTGTAAGTAATTTTCATTTTAGGGGTGTTCAAACTTGGTAAAACGTGAATTTTGGCCCAAAATTACAATTTTTGGCAGGTTTTCGACCCTTTTCGGGGATAATCAAATATCGATATCTCGAGAACCGAATGTCCAATTTACATGCTCTTTTTTTTAAATGTCATCATTTTTAACAATCCTTTCAATGAGACTAACTTTGAACACCTCATAGATATATGAATTTTTGGTGTGCTATACCTACTATTACAGTTGAAACTTCCAAAATAAAGGGCGATGCCTTATATTAGTGTAAGTATTACTGTTTTTCTAAGTATCTTTTATTTTTCAAACCAGTAAATTCTACCCTGTTGTCAGTAAAAAAAAATACAAAATAACAAAACAAAACAAAAAACTGCTTTCATGCCATTGGGTAAAAAAGTGTGAGAGATGATCTGTGTAATGTATTCAGGGGCCTGTAACATAAAGAGATACAATCAATCTTACGATCAATTGTAACTCTTCAGTACATGGTTTGCCATAGACTTACGATTGATATCAATTGTAAGATTGATTTATAGATCTCTTAATGTTACAAGCCCCAGGACATGTATGGTATCATCTGTTTAGAGCCAAAATGGAATTTGAATCTTAAAACATGTAACCACCAAAAGTTGAAATGGGTAACCCAAGCAATTGTCTAGTTTGCCCAGATGACAACCCAAATTTAGCAGGGAGGGATAGATGAAAAGACTAGGAGGGACTGGAGAGAGAGAGAGAGAGAGAGAGAGAGAGAGAGAGAAGGGGGGGGGGGGGCATCTATGACATACATGTAAAGTATATGTGAAAGCTATACAAATCCCATTCCCTTCAGTAAACCTGACATCTCACTTATTCCCCTTTCATATTAGGGGTATAAGGGTTGAGTTCGGACTCAGTCGGGACCGAGATCTAATATCTAATATCACTTTGTCACAATCGACTCACCAAAGTGCCAATTTGAGATTCACATAGGTGTAGTGATCTTATTTTTCAAACGTCCATGACTATCTTATTCCTTGTCAGATTCCTTTCAAACTTTCACTGAATTCTGTTCTTCTAAATTTTTCTGCTTTCACACACATCATCTTATTACCAAGGTTGGACTAAGTTATATGTAACTTTGAATATGGCCATGCAAAACAGCCCACTGATTGCAAGAGTGTGTCCCTTTTTGCTCATTTGCATACGACCTTAGGTTTGAATTTGAGACTACATGTATATTCAACATGTTTCGCTCTGATTTCGCTTTTTCTACCAAAAGTAAAATTGTGCATACGGTAAGCTTTAAAACCTGATGGCATGCCTAACCGTACTACATGTACATGTATATGAACATACAGAGACTGCAGCATATGTTGGATCTCAAAAATGTTAGATCAATTATTAACACCGTGAACATGTGCACTTGACACACTGCCCATAAATAATCTTTTTTTTTAATAAATTGACATCAATAAGGAGTATGAGGGTTCAAAAATAAAATAAATTTGCTAAGGTTAAAGACGTAGGGTACTTACCGGTAAGATCTCGGTCCCGACTGAGTCAGATGTCAAATTTACTGAAGGGAAGCTTTCACATAGACATATGTCATCTGTGCCCCCTCTCTCTCTCTCTCTCTCTCTCCAGTCCCTCCTAGTATTTTCATCTATCCCTCCCTGCTAAATTTGGGTTGTCATCTGGGCAAACTAGACAATTGCCTGGGTTACCCATTTCAACTTTTGGTGGTTACATGTTTTAAGATTCAAATGCCATTTTGGCTCTAAACAGATGATACCGTACATGTCCTGGGCCTTGTAACATAAAGAGATAAATCAATCTTACAATTGATATCAATCGTAAAGTCTATGGCAAAACATGTACTGAAGAGTTACGTGTTGTACAATTGATTGTAAGATTGATTGTATCTCTTTATGTTACAGGCCCCTGAATACATTACACAGATCTTCTCTCACACTTTTTTACCCAATGGCATGAAAGCAGTTTTTTGTTTTGTTTTGTCTTGTTTTGTTTTGTTGTTTTGTATTTTTTTGGACTGACAACAGGATAGAAATTACTGGTTTGAAAAATAATAGATACTTAGAAAAACAGTGATACTTACACTAATATAAGGCACCGCCCTTTATTTTGGAAGTTTCAACTGTATTAGTATAACATTCACCACTTTTGTTGGTTTGGCATGGAGTTCTTTCAAATGTACATTGTACGTTTACAAAGAGTGCAGGAGATCTCAAAGTTGTTTCTGTAGAGCTCTATATGTGACCCTCCACCAAAAAACGACCAATAAGTCGCAATGAAAGTTTTAGAGTAAACAACTGAAAAAGGTGGTTTGGGGTGGAAATTTTGATTTTACTTTTCTGTATTTTCTGAAAGTTCATTTATTAATCTACCATCTGACAAAATTTCAGGTTAAAATACCTTGTTGAAATATGTTTTTACTCTCATTCAAAATGACCATGTTTTCCTGGACATTCAAACTGTGTGTGTCAACTTGCTGGGATTGTACTTCACATTGCTTTTCTGGTATAGCTTAAAAACTATGCACTGTCTGATATTCAAAATCTAAAGAAACATAGAAATATATCTATTCTGAAGGTATGGAAAGTTTCAACCCAATCCACTTAGTACTTCACAGTGTATGCTAGGGTGTTTTGACTCAACCTTTTGTGCGACAAACAATAGGACACAGATTAGGCGCTCTTAAATGGTCACTCTTCTTTAGAGCCTGTTTTCTCTATTGTTTTGGTCATTAGCCTGTCTGACACGTTGATATTCTCATTGTAATTTACAAGGGTTTGCTTAGTCCATACAAGACGAGTTATCATTTTAAAGCTTAGAATCTAAAGCTTTCAAACTGTGTTGAAATTTTAAAAACCCAAATTTCCGACTTATTGGTCGTTTTGTGGTGGAGGGTCACATATAATCTTTCCAGATTTTCTTTGATACCTTGTTGTTGGCCGATTCTCTTTATTGGTGTACATGTAAGTGATTTATTTTCTTCCTTGAGATTGAGAACTGTCCAGTCCACTATGCAAGCCATAATAACCTTACTTTCTTTTAAACAGAAAGTAAATAAAACATTTTTTTCAAAGTTTAAACAAAAGGCAAATACACTAAGCCCGAGTCGAATCGATTGGTTAGCCGGTGTTCGATCGAAGACATCGAATCCCGAATTCCTTTTGGCAAATCCAGTGCATCGATTTGTAGTCCGCCAGATTTTTGACTACCGTACTGTAGCCACCATGAAAAAAGCAAATAAAAAAAGAAACTCCGTAACGTACAGCATATTATACTAGCAGAAAACGTGAAGGCGACTTTAAAGTTCAAACTGCTGGCTAACTTTCGCTAATTCGCTCGCGGAGGACGTCGCGCTTTACCTGTGCTTTCTCTATGGAAAAATCGTTTTGTCGTTACGAACTGAAGTTTACGATAATATTCTTGCACTCTCTCTGCATTGTCAATTTGACAATGATTTGATGATAACTACGGGCATGAGTACGAGTGTTCCTACTTAATTGACAATAACTAATATCACACTCTCATCAAATTGGCAATTACTTCTGAATGATCTATATCTGAAGCTGAATGAAGTCGAGTCATGAGCGACAAAAAGTTTATTTTGTATTTTTTTTTTTTTTTGCATCGAACAAACTTGTTCCATTCAGCTCTCCAAAGACAAAGTAAGATTATTAATTCTTTGAATTTGAATCATTGCCGGGTGTGTCGACACTAGAGTGATATTTTGGCTAGCCATACGGACTAGAAACTTAAAATTTTGGCTCGTCCGCTGTGATTTTCACTAGCCGTTGGCCAGCGGGTTATTGGTAATGTCGAGCAGCGAGGGCCCATACATATGCCCGCGATGCCAGCGGACCGGTCACTGGTGCATGGTGCATGCACTGCGTGCAACTGTGTGCAACTCTGTTTTCACCGATGTGACTCAGGCTTAAAATACACATTGGTAAGGCAACCCAAGCAATGTCAACATGAGCTGAACTCCTGCACTTTAATTTATCAAATATTGACAGTCCAATATCCATGTCCGGTAGTACATGTTGCGCTGTTGCACGTACACCAAATGTTCATAAATTTCATACATGTACAAAAATGTAGCACTAAAAGAAAATTGTTGCCAATTTGAAGAACAGAATGTGATAAATTTAGCTCTTACATAATTCCTGTCCTGAAAGGGTTAAATCAGGGTAAGAAAAAAAAAATCAGATTTAATTTAATTTTTAAAATATATTGTCCTAAATGTTGCTCCTATAGAAAAGAAACAGTTTATTTGGTATATAGGAGACATTGTTTGGAATACAAAAAGTCTTATTTGGATGAACTCTTTAGCCGAAATTAAAAAAATATATATTATCAAACAACCATTTTTTAGTTATTTTTTCTGCCAAAAAATCGTTTGGCAAGTCACAACCATGTACACAAAAAATATATTGTGTACAGTATTGAATTGAACTTAACAGTATAACTTACCATCCTCCCGCATCTTCGATATCCTTGATGAAAGTACCGCCCTGATGTTTACACTTGTTTCGGCACGCCTTGAACTCATCCGTGCCTGGTTCCTTATAGATAACATATTTCTCGTTCTCCGAACGATTGATGAGGTTGATGCCATCTTTCAGGGCTTGCGTCTCATCGGAAGATAGCTTTAAGACGGTAACTTGTTCCTGCTCCATCTCAGGGGCATGTACGTGTGATCCGTCTCTTTGAGAATAACTACAGGAATAAAAGAAATAATATCATGAAACCTGCTGAAGCGACCACCTGCATAGAAAGTCCACTTGTCTATAAACACCAAACTTTTCTTGTTCCCATTGAACACATCTTCTAGAAACATGTAAAAAGGAACCTGTTCATAAAGACCACCTGCTTATAAAGGCCACCTTTCTTGTCCCTGTTGAGTAGTCTTCAAATATACATTGTTGTACAGGTTTCATCTGCAATAGGAACTGGATTATCTATAAAGCACCGTCTCCCCACTCCTCATCTTTAGCTAAGTTTCCATGATCTGGGGAGCGTTTCATAAAGTGTTTTGTCAGTGATTTTACTGACAAATTTGCTTTCAGCCAATCTGATGCAAGGATTTCAGCACCGGTAGCTTATAAGAGTTGTCGGTAAAAATCACTGACAAAACACTCAATGAAACACTCCCCAGGCACTCAAGCATTCATGTTACTCTCAAACCAGAAATTTCGCAAAAGTTTCATGCCACGAAATAATAAAATCACAATTGAAACAACATAAAATTATTGCAATTTGCAAAAGTTTTTTGTTGCAAATTGGCTGTCACTACAATTTGCGAAAGTTTTATGTCGCGCAAGTTGCTGGTTTTACAGTATTTCTCCCTGCCAGTACCCATTATCTAAGTAGAATAAGTCCTATTAAAGTGAAATGCTCACATAAAACCGATTTAGGGAGGATCCAGATCATATATATATATGAAATCTTTCGAAAGTGGAGACATTAAAATGCACATATAACCAAACCATGATTTCCAGAACCTAACACATGCCACATGTGCATCTTTCGCGATTGACATGCACACGTGTCAATGGCTTCCCTGCGATAATCAAGGATTAAAGGAGACATGTGTATCGGAAATTTATGATCTCAAATAATTTGACTCCTATGATCTCTTGATCTCAAGTGTTTCTGAATCCCGATCTAAGAAACTGAGTCACCAAACATGAAAATGTCTCCCAGTTTGTTGCCCTTGACACTGGCAATTAAAAAAAAAAGGGTTGTTTTCAATAGCCTACTTTGGATATCTGTTATTAATCTACTGCCTATTTCGGAAGTTCAATTTCAGGGAGGGAAGCTCATCAAAGTGCCGTTCAGCATTTTTTATTCTATATTTGGTTTCAAATAATACTTTATATTAAAAAGAAAATAAAAGCCATTCTTTGACTTCTTTCAAAATTATTTTTACGACAGGGTGCAGCACCTTCATAATTTCTGCTTTTATTTACATACACATTAAAACATTAACCATCACAGGCTAAATTTGAATGCCTGAGAATTAAGAAAATTTGTACACTGTACATGTTCATCCACAGATTAATGATTAACTTTATAGTTAGTACTCAGTACATGATAGTTATGTGTATCTACGTTCTTAGAGGCAGACAATGTAATGCTAAACAATACATGTAGCTCAGGGAATTGCTCATGGAAGTATGACTCACACAGCAGGATAGGGAGCGGAGAGCCTATTGTCAATAATGGCCTTGATCTTACAGCTTTTATGAATGAAGCTGCCGGTATCAGCGTCAGCGCCGGTGATGTTGATCTGATCGATGTGTAGTCCAATGCCTTTGGTGACTGTGGCTATGCCAACTAAGAGACAGACAAGTGTACATGTATTATACATGTAGGTATTAGGCCTAATACATACATGTACATGTATTTGGGCCTATGGCAGTCAGCAGTGATGCATCACTGCCCTAATGAAAACTAAAAATCAATTATAAAGCAAAGACCCTATACTATAAATACACCTATCATTCATGCTGGATGACTTGATCGGGTGGCACACCTGCAGAATATCCCACCACTAGGCATTGATCAGTAGACATATATCTACAATGTATTTTTGCTAGTATTACTTGTATTATAAAGTGTGTATCAAAAAATGGGAACACTTTGAAAATGTTCTCCAGAATCACAATTTTACAATATGATTTTGTCTTATACAATTATGGGTGAAGGTCTGTTTCATCAGATGACACTTTGTTATATTGACGATATTTTACGCTGGAGTGAGTACTGGCTACTTTGGTACAACTTGCAAAAATGCCTTGTGATTTTCATTACAGATCGAGCATACGATCTTTAACACTGGGAATAATGCCTAAAAATTCCTCCCATTAAGCTTCTTCATTAATACTAACTATTGTCCACGTCGGACCGTTGAATATTAATTAGTCAGAAAGAAGAGGATCTTGGGTATTTGATTCCAGTTCATCGTGACTTGGCCGTGAACCAGAATAGCCTGGTGGTTAAGTCGTTGCCCGGCAAGCAGTAGATGACAGGTTCGAATCCCGCTGGTTCCAATTTTTCCTGACTTGTGATTTTCATTACAGATCGAGCATACGATCTTTAACACTGGGAGTAATGCCTAAAAATTTGTTTACAAATTAAAATTCCTCCCATTAAGCTTCTTCATTTACTAATCTTGAATTTGATCAAAGTACATGTACGTATCAGGCAGTAACTGCATGTTTTCTATCAATTATTAATAATTGATGTGAACAAACATTTAAATCCTTAATCCTAAACCTAGCCACACATCTCTCCCCCCCCCCCCCACCCACACACACATACACAACCCTAACCCCATCCCCATCCCCAAACACGTACACAAAACATTGGGAATTATGTCTTTTGGAACACAATTCAATATTTGACTGGAATATGTCGACAGGATGCAAATCGCAACGCAAATAAGATGATGGACCTGAAATTTTCAAGAAGCGACATTGGAAATAAATAAGTTTTGGACCATTTAATGTTGTTTCTTTTCCCCACCTCTTCCAACCAGTAAGGATGCATTACTGTCTGGGGCATTTGGAAAGGATGCACAGTAATGCAGGATGTTATATTTTCATTTGTGCATGTTTAATTAATTGAAGAAATTTTAAAACATTATATTTATCAATGAATTTGATTCTCTTTTAAATTCTTATTCCTCATACAAGATGTTGCTTATGGGGTCTTGTAACTTTTAAGAGGAAATAAGAAATTAGAAGAAGAAAGTATGTAAATGCTAGGGTTCTCCACCTGAACTTTGAACAAATTCAAGATGTACATGTGGGCATTTTTGCGAGTTTTACAAAAGTAGCGGGTACCCACTCAAGCGTAAAATATTTTCTGTATTCATAGCATCATCTGATGAAACATACTCTCACCCATAATTGCATAAGCAAAAATCGCATCGATATTCTGAAATTATAATTTTGGAGGATACTTTCAAAGTGCGTACTTTTTCTGAAACATACTGCAGTTGATCTAATTGGTGTTTTCAAAGACTTTCTGAAATAACTTGGGATTTTCAACATGAAAATAATCTTCTGAACACTAGATTTATACTGCAGCAGTTAGAGATGGCGATATTCATCCATGTAACTTCCAGAAAGACACACAAAGTATGAATTGAGATGTTCTTTTTGTGATCAAATTTAACTTTAATGCTTTTTAATTCATCTTAATATATTTTGGAATCCAACATGTCCAGCAATCTTCTGTGCAAAACAACTGAATAACAGTGTGTGAGAAGCCTGGGAAGGGGGGGGGGGGGCACTCAATATATTGGACAGACAGGTATGATTTGCCGCTTTGACGACCCCCTTTTTCCACGGCCGATCGCCACTCTCAAGATAGCGGATTTCTTTTAACTGCTCTGATCCATTCCCTAGCCTTAAAATGTTGCTCGCTCTGGATCCCGAGTGCTTCGAAATATACACATACGGATCTAAAATAAAGGTTGTCAGTTCCAAAGACCTTGTTGCTGCTGTTAGATACGCAGTTCCCTAGACCCTATTTTTTACTCGGCTGGTGAGTTCCTAAGACCCTGTATTTTGCCCTTTAAGTCCATTCCTTAGACACCCGTTTTGAGGGTGGCTGCGGCACACCCCTGTGTGAAAAAATCTAGATCTAAATATCACCATTTCCCACATACTGTGAGCCATGCAAACCACCCTCAGAGTTCGCTAACTTAGTACCTTCCAGGCTTTACTAAAATTGTAAAAAATTGAATGAATAAAACAGGAGGAAAATATATAAAAATCGGCAGGTGTAATCAGGTTTTTCTTTAAAATCTTACCGTGCACGTGTGGTCCCATATACAAGTTACACGTGCAAGGTAAGAAAAACCTGATCACACCTGCTGATTATTTTTTTCCTTTTTTATTCATTCAATTTTTAAAATTTTATTTGAGCCTGGAAGGTATCCCCTTTAAGTTTAGCAAACTCCGAGGGTGGTTTGCATTGCTCACAGTATGTGGGAAATGGTGATATTTAGATCTAGATTTTTTTTTGTTGATATCCCCACTCATAGCTACATTCCTATACTTCGTGTGTATAATGTAGGCAGTCATACACCTCATCTTTTTAAAACACCACTGCACAAAAGTCACCAATATTCACTCAAAATCGGCATTTAATTTTCAAAAACCGACCCCAAAATATCCAAGAAATACAATAAATTCAACTCACCAATGTTGGAAAAGATATTTCCAAAAATGAAATCCGTAATTTACTGTTGATTCTCGCGAAACGAGCTATCGGAGTCATTGTGTACATTTCCTGGTCGCCGCGGGCGCTGACATCTCCCCAAAAGAGTTTTGTCCTCAAAATTTCGGTCCCTATGGCGTACACGGAAAAGTTCCGATTTTCTGTGTGCGCGATCGTAAAGATCGATGTGCGCTTGCGATCCCGAGTTTCTTCGTGGACAAAAATTTTATTGGCCGATTTTAGTCTAAGACATCGGCAGTTTGTAAACAACACGCGATCGCGAAACAAATCGGCGGGGATTTCTCCGGTTTTGGACAAGATTTTGACTTTGGATTTTGCTGAAAATATCAAAAGTTCTTCCTAACGGCCATTTGAGGTAGGAGTGAGATTTTTAAGGGCTGAATTTGAAAGCAAGTATTTAAAATATTTATCTTCTTTTTCCCCCCATACCTTTAGTACATGCGACAGAAAATACCAACTATTTTACAGTAATGTACCCGTGAGTGGGTATCCCCATCTACACACGGTATACATGGTATGCATTCCAAGTACAGCTCCGTGTGCCAGTACCAGATTGATAAGCCACTGAGCTCGTATAGCTACATGTACATGTAGCAGCACCTCCTCCTTGGCCTTGAATCGTCTAGCAGCTTTTTCACACGAGGATAAAATTCATTGTATGGAAAGCTTATTAACTACTCAGCCATGTCAGCCCAAGAGCAAATTTTCGCTGTGTGAACATCGATCTATACGATGTTCGTACAGATACGAACTCGCGATCTAGGTCAGATGGGTCAGAGCTGCCTACAGCTGACTGATACGAATTTCGTATGGAGGAGGCAAAAGATTTTGTGTATGAACGGATATACGTCTCTAACTGGACGGAACCAAGACCAGGCGCGCGCTTTGATTGACATGACCTGCTATTAATTATGGGCAATGAATGGCCCTAGATCTACTGCGCTTTTAATCAGCAGTGAATCTTGAACGATCACACCAAATTTTTTTTTGTGTGTGAATGACATCGTATGTAATTAGTTTAAAAATTAAAGCTCTTTAAATTAAGCAGCTTTAGCCTTTAGCTTTACAGAATTTTACCACTGTGTGAAAGCAGGGCTAGTGCCAAGTTAGCCCGACCCCGGCTCGGCCTAGGCTACGCCTACGTCCATTCGACGATGGACATTGCCAATGGCAAGCAGGTAAGCACTATATATAGGCACTAATCCTGCAGCTCTCATGAATATTCATATCAGAAACCCCTTTTTGAAGACTTTGATTTCGGACTTGTATTTTCTTACTCAGTCACCTTATTTTTAAATCAGCAAAAGAAAAATTTCGTAATATCAGAAACCCCTTTTTGAAGACTTTGATTTCGGACTTGTATTTTCTTACTCAGTCACCTTATTTTTAAATCAGCAAAACTCGTGGTCCTTTCACCAAGAGTCTAAGAAGAGAGGACTGGCATGAGTGGATTATCCGATTGCGCCACACAGAACACATGTCATGGTCATGCCCATGGAACAGCTGCTCGATGCCCTTGCTCGTTTTATTATAATTTAGGCCTAGCCTAGGCCTATATCGCTACAATTCGTTTTTTTTCATGAATATTCATGCCGACTAGTTTTGACGGAATAAACCGTATTATGCGCAATTTGACGCGATATGAATATTCATGAGCTCAGCTGCAGGATTGGTGCCTATATAGTGCTTACCTGGCAAACACGACACCTCTGCTCTGGCTCTGCCATGTTCTCCAGAGCCTGCAAGGTCCATGCATCATGCATGCCTAACCTTGCCGGTAACTACGGGTGATGTAATCCCCACAAAATCCGACGCTCAGAAGACGAAGATTATCTCAAGATAAGGGCGATTAAAACATAACAGAGATAGACAATGGCAGCATCTGAAACCGTATGTTTAATCACCAAATACGCAACTTACCTTTTACAGTTGAAATATCCGAATAAAATGAAACAAACACGCAGAAAGGGTATTTTTGTGAGATGGATTCACCTTTCTCCAGAGAAGTCAATTCCGCCCCTACCGGATCTTGCACGGAAGAAATTTGCACGTAGCGCGCGTACGTAGACAATTGATTGTAATACGTACGTACCGGTACGGTACATGGATACAAAATTAATACAAGCTGCTGGCGCAGCACAGAGCTGGACAGCATATACAGTTGACTCCCCCCCCCCCCCCCCCCCCCCCCCCACCCCCGGGATTTGTATTTTTGATTATCATGTATCATGCACATAACTTAGACCCTCATAGATAAACATTACCGAATTATTCATGTTTGCTCATAAAATACATCACTAGTTTTGTTTGTTTAATTAATGACTTCATGAGCTTCATTTCTGGCAGTCAATATCTGCGTACATGCAGAAACGGAATTTGTTGTATAGCCTACAATTTGAGGCGGATCCGGGGCCCTCCCAGTGATCTATGAGGGTATTAAAATTAAAAAAAAAGGGAGAGGGGCTTTAATTTGAAGGATTCCTAAAATCTAAAATAAAACAGACAACTCCGGCTCCCGAAACAAACAAGCAACAGCAACAAAAAACAAACAAACAAACAAACTGTAATCCCGGTCGGGGGGGGGGGGGTCGGAATTCTGTTATTACTAGAGCTTTTTCTCCTGGGGCGGCGAGTGTCTTTCAAAATGGGGGGGGGGGCACAAATATTTTTTTCTAAGGGGCACCTACAAGGGGTGAACATAAAGCGAAAAAGGGACCATTTTGTGACATCGGTATTACCTTCGAGTCTCGTTAATATTATTAACAAGCATCACCTTCTTCCTTTTCATTAGCGGATGTGTATAACGATCAAGCGAGCAAAAATTGTCGGACTTCTTTTCTAATGCTGCAGACCTTGAGTTGTGCAATATTTACAGCGATATAATGAAAACGACAACAGCAAATTCATTTTGGGGAACTTAGAATGTCTCCTTTAATTTATACATTAATCATGTGGTTTTCTTTAGGATTACACCAATATATGCGATATGCTTCATTTCATTATATACTGTAAGAGCGAGCGATTTATGGGGACATTTTCAAAAAATATTGCCCTTACTTGGTGTAAATTATTGGTACATTCGGGCTAGCGGAATGAGAAATCCATGTGGGAGGGGGGGGGGGGGGGGTTGGCATTGTGCCCCTCTTGTCTCAAGCTCCCGCTGCCTTATATTGTAGATTTAGCACTATGGGTAGGCCTACCTGTTACTACATAAAGTCGCACCGATTCTTTGAAGCTAGATATGGCTCTTTTTGTAAAAAAGCAGTTGGAAATATATGTAAACGGGGGCACTTATAAGAAGAAAGAGATCTGGATCTGGAATCATACGGCGGAGTAAAGCGAGTCAGGAAAAGAGCTCTTATCAGAGGTAGAAAGGGGCACTTATAAGAGGTGAAAAGGGGCACTTATGAGAAGAGGAAAAGGGCACATTTTAGATAGTAAAAGGGGCACTTGTCAGAAGTAAAGAGGGGGCACATATTAGAAGTAAAGAGGGGCACTTATCAGAAGTAAAGAGGGGGCACTTATCAGAATGGGAAAATGGGCACCTATCAGAAGTAAAAATGCACTTATCAAAGGAGAAAAGGGCATATATTAGAAAGAAAAACGAGCTAGTTTTAGATTCGAAAAGGGGTACTTATCAGAAGGAGAAAGTGATACTTATTAGAGAGATAAGCTGGCATTTATCAGATTTTTTTAAAACAAGGGGGCACTTTTCAGAAGGCGAAATGGGCACTTATTAGATTTAAGGCGGCAATTATCTGATTTGAAAAGGGGCACTATTAAGAAGGAGAAAAAAAGGGCATTTATTAGAAAGGAATAAGGGCACATTTAGTAGTAAAACTCCGGGCCCACCACCACCAGTCAAATATGTCTACCACCACAGAGAGTCGACGGCGGGATTCCCGAAATCATGTTCCTGGCAAAAATTAGTTCCGGGAAATTCTCCCCCCCCCCCCCCCTGCGCCTTCAGACAATCCACCCCTGTCTAATCATGATCATGACTACATTACCGATGCTGCTGTACTCCATCCATCGTTTTCTCAGCTCAATCGATTAGTAGCTCCTACGTATCGGAGACCTATGCAAGCAATTAAGGAATTTCTTTAAAAAGAAAATAAACAAAAAAAAGAACCCCCCCCCCAAAAAAAATAAATAAATAAATAAATAAAATAAATAAAAAAAAAAATAAAAAAATAATAATAAAAAAAAAAATAATAAATAAATAAAAAAAAAAAAAAAAAAAAAAAACAACAACAAAACCCCACCAAACAACGGACCGGATGTAGGTTCTATTTTTTTCTATTTTCTATTCTTTTCATGCAGAGGAGTCGCGACTAGTCGGTGGAAATCCATTATGGTTTTATACTACAGTCACACCGCTCCTCCGATTCCATACCGACTCAAAACGGACTGATTCTTGTTCATTCTATTCAGTCCGTTGTTATCGATGTGCATGGTGTCGGTCTCATCCGTGTGACTGGGGTATTATGAGTCATAGCAGGGATTCCCTCCTTTGGAGTTGAATCCACTCCAAGGCCCTGTTTCATAATACTTGTTCTCCATAACAAGTTACGATTTTGTTATAAGCTACTGAAAATCCTTGCATCTTATTAGATGAGAGCAAATTTGTCATAAAAATTTGGCAGTCGTTGTTACTGATACAAGTTTTATGAAACGGGACCCTGGTCATAATGGAATGCACCCGAACGATGTCAGTTGAAGTGCTCATTTACCAAAGGAAGTGATGCCTTTATATACGATCCCCATAAAGAGGACTTTCAACTCCACGTTGAAAGTGAAAGACAAATGTAATTCCTTTCTTTAAGAAAGGGGAGGAAGGGGATGGGCCTTCATTATGTCCCCTCCCCCCCCCAAAAAAAAAAAAAAAAAAAAAAAATTAAAAAATTAAAAAAAATAAATAAATAAAGTGTTAACGACACCATACGACCCGCCGCGCCGGCGTGATATAAAGCAGAAATAATAACGGGGGATTACAGATGGATTTATCAAGGTGAAAATGAGAGGAAGATAAACAGTGTGCTGAATATGACAGAGAGAGAGAGAGAGAGAGAGAGGGGGGGGGGGGTGAGGAAGCGAGGAAGAATAGGCACAGGGAAGTATAGGGAAAACAGAAAACAAGCATTATCTGGATCATTAAAACGGAACCTTTCGGATTGCGAATATTTAAAGTTTTAACATCGAATACAAATATAAACTGAAAAATCAATATTTGTTTCGAAGCCATCGATATTAATGAGTAACCTCCTTGTGCTGGTATCGGCTATGAAAACAAGATGATATTTATAGTGTTACGCTGTTATATTTGCATGTTTGTATACCTAATGAGTGAATCACTTATTTCTACTCTTATTGCATTATAAAAATTTCATGTATTAGCAATTTGATGGTCTATATATTATCTAGGGTAAATTAATCACACGGAAAATATACTTGATTACGATCGTCATGGCTGGGCAGGCCCATAGCTAAAGAAGAACAAGAAGTTGATCACCTTTTTGAAAACAACAAATCACCTGCAAATGTGTTCAATTTTATCGAACAGAGAGGAAACACAAAACAAAATGAAAAACAAACAAACAAACAAACTAACAAAACAAAACATCAGGCGTTATTTTAGCAATCAAAAAATCCATCCTTTAACTGGAATTGGAAAGAAAAATAAAAAGACTCCCGGCGACTATATATTTTTTTCTGGTAGAGAAATCATTTAAATTTAGTTCTATACACCAATGGCAGATCACAAGTCATGCATCTGGAAACAAAATAATTCAATTATTTAATGAAATGTAGATTGTAAACGTCGTGGTTCCACAGATTTTTTTTCTCGTGTGCTTATACCACATTATTTTTAAAAGTGTGGTATGCAAAATGAAAAGATCTTTACTTACCCCCAAACCTAAAGTGTAAATCACCGTAAGGGCAGAGAGGTGGCAGCGATTTAAAAATGGTAGGTTTAACCCTTGATATTCTGGAAGTACATTGGGAGATGTGAGTTTATCTCCCTCATGCAAACTTCCAAGCCTTACTGCTGAACACGCTGCTACTCGTCGGCCATTTTAATTTAACACTTTTTAGTTAAAGTGTACGAGGTTAACAGACGTATCGTGGTGTGGAAATAATCGATTTAATTTGTCTTTGAAATAGGCACAATACAAATGATCGTAAAATGAGGCGTATATACTGGGACATTTTGAGTGAGAGGCATAATACAACACGAATTAGGAGCAGATTTATTTTTGTGACATGAATCGAAGGAGAAGTCCAAGAATGGAGAAATATAAAAGGTGTTTTATCTTAATGATCTTTGTAACATTGTTCTTCATGACATATGTGGTGCTTTTTGTGAGAGGTGAGTTGATTTTGGAATAGGAATTTTGCTAAAATCCTCCAATATTGTGGTCTGTATTATACAGGGCGCTTAAACATCACCGAATACAGAGATATTGATTTTAGAACAACGCTGGCATTGAATTTTTTATACAGTTGTATGGAAACAATTTTGTAATACTAGACACACATGGCCTGATATAATATTTGCTAAAGATTCGAGTCATGATAAATCAGTAAATGGCCTCGCATGATTTGCTTTACTGTTTACTTACATGTTATGGATATGCCGAAAATATTGATGGATATAATTATAGGACTGTCAAATTGACTAAAATGTATAAGAAAAATATTTAAACAAGTGACGGGTTTTCCCCGAAACATATTGTATAGGCAATATACATTTTGATATTACCAAATTATGTGGAAACATTATTGTTTTATTATGTAGCCAATAATGTGAACCTAGAAAAGTTCTTTCCGTTGAAGTGTTTTTGGATTTGTGATCCTACCGAAACAATTTCAGCTTTGTTGCATGCCGAAAAATTAACTTTGGGCAAATGGCATAATTTGCTCATTAAAATGTATTGTGCTATTCATCTTATGCAGTATAAACTGTGATAAAACGAAGGGGGTTTATGTCAGGGAAGTGTATTGTATTTGTTATCACAGGTTTTATTGCACAAGATTAACAACAGCCGCACACTGTGCTTAAGTTGTCTTGCGCTTTTCAATATGCAATATGCACGTGGCCATTTGGATTTATGCAAAATTATGCAAAATGCCCAAAGATCCCTTTTCGGGAACAAAGCTGAAATCATTCGGACACCACGTGGGGTCACAAATCCACACACACACACACAAAAAAAAAACTTTAACGGAAAGAAATTTTCTAGGCTCATAAAATATGTCAAGTCGACTAATTTTCTATTTGTTGATTGTCTGCAGTTTGTACACTTTCATAGTGCCTTCTCTGTTATGTTCTTTCTATTTTGACCGTAAATTGATCTTATGTTGCACTCATGGTTTGCACGTAATACACTTATTAAGAAACCACTTAAAGGAAATAGTTACGTATGCAACGTTGTAATAATACTTTGTATATCCTCCGACAGAAAATTATGAAATTATCCAGAAGATGGCCATCGTGTACAGGGAAGAAAGAGATAAACTACGGATTCAGGTTTTCCGAGTACAAGTAGACTGGAGCTACCTCGCTTGGGGAAAGGAAAATACTAATCAAAACAAAAGCAGAAACCAAACCATGGCTAAGGCTTCTGATTCGCGTCTGAATTTCGACCAGAGAGTGCAAAATAGGAATTTCATACCTGCATGGAGTAACGCAAACGATACTCATAAGAAACGACTAGAATTCGGTGACGAACACAACATGCATCCCGACCACGCAGTTGGTCACCAGGTCCAGGAAGATAAGTCCACAACTGCTGGCAGTGATCATAATCGTGGTGATAATCGTAATCATAATCGCGATCATAAACGTGGTCGGCTTCCTGCTGGTCGACGACCTCCGGGCCATGCAGATGTCAACCGACCCAAAGATGGATTTCGACCGTGAGTGAAAGACATTCATTGAAAGAGACTTCTGTAAGACGACTTGGCAATCGAACGATGGACCGACATCAACCTATATACATCACAGTTCTGGGCCTTGTTTCATGAAAATTGTTATGAATAATAAGTTTAGATATTATATACGACAATAATATAAACTCCTGAAATCGTTGCATTTGGTTGGCAGTGAGCAAATTTGTCATAGAAATGTGGCAGTTGTTACTGATAATGAATTCAAATTCAAATTCGTATTTATTTCATTTCCAACAGAAAGAAAAGACAATGGTATTACAGATATTGTTACAGAAAATATGAAAAATATATGTACAAATTCAATTTACCTTGATAAGTGTAGAAGTACACTGTACATATAAATAAATAATTGTAATGAATTATTAATAGAGATTCTTAATTTCTGAGGAAATGTGGGGGATCCACTAAAAAGCAGTGCTTGTAATTTGTGGATCCCCCCAGGGAAAATAAAATTGTTTCAAACTGTGCCTACGAAGACTTGGAAAGCACAAAACAGTGTTACAGAACAACAAACAAACACGAAACGACAAGGGAAAGGAAAACAGATAAAAGAAAAAGGAACAGGAAAAAGGGACAATGGGAAAGCAGGACAAATCATGACCGAAAAAGGAGGTAGTTATGTTGGTGATTCTGGCAAGTTAAAGTCATAAGATCAAACAGAAATTCATTAAATTGAGCAGATGATGAAGACCCAAAATGGAAAAATAAGAAGATATTATTGTATATTATTTGAGCAAAAATATTTTTAGTGTTTTCTTAAAAGAATTTAGGGAAGGACTGCTTTTGATATCTTCACTTAAAATGTTCCAAAATCTAGGACCATCATACATAAATGTCTTCTTCGCTAATAAAGTTGTAAAGAGTGGTAGGTGAAACTCGTTTGACCGTCTAGTTGGGTAATCGTGAAATGACCGATTTGGGGGGGAACATGTCATCAAATACACGTGGAAGGGCCTTTCTACTCTAGTTATACATAAATTGTCCCAAATGAAATAGATCCAGATCATTTATTTTTAATAGTCTGCTATCAACAAATAACGGATCTGTGTGTGAGAATATAGCGGAATTGCAGATAATACGGAGAGACTTCTTTTGTAATAGAAGTAGTCTATTAGAGTTTGTTGGGTATTGCCCCAAACAAGTATCCTATAATTCAGATAAGGTAAAATTAAAGATGAATAAAGCATCAATAGGGATGATGTCGGAAAATGAAATTTAAGTTTGGTTATTATACCAATATTCCGTGAAATAAACGTATTTACACGTATTATCTTTATGGCATTTCCACGAAAGTTTATTGTCAACAGTTATGCCTAGAAATTTAATAAAGACAACTTCTAAAGGGGTATCGTCAAACACTATATCCATGGGCAGTGTGTCTATAGAATTACTCATTAACATTTATTTGGTTTTTTGGAGGTTGAGGGATAGTTTATTGGCTCTTATCCATTGGGTTACTTTTTCAAGCTCAGAGTTTACAACATTGACTAAAGTATTTGGATTCTTGTGGGAACAAAATAGATTAGAATCGTCTGCAAAAAGTATAAACGAAAGGACATCGGATGATTTACAAAAGTCATTTATATAAATAATAAACAGTAAAGGGTCCAACAAACTGCCCTGTGGGACTCCAAAATTTATGTTTTGCATATTGGATGTATGATCATTCAAAAATACGTACTGTCGTCTATTGGATAAGTAGCTCCTGAACCACTCCAAGGCCTTCCCACGCACCCAATAATGAGAAAGTTTGAATAATAAGATGTCGTGATTAATGGTGTCGAAGGCCTTGGAGAAGTCCAGGAAAATACCAACCAAATGAGAACATTTGTCCAAAGCATGCGCTACTTTGTCAACAAAATTCAAAAAGGCATGTTCTGTGTTATGTTTTTCTCTAAATCCAAATTGAAAGTTGGAAAAAATATTTTGAGTTTTTAAAAAGTTAATTGTTCCACGATAAATAGCTTTTTCTAGAATTTCCGACAAGGAGGATAATAAAGAAATAGAAATGAAACGAGGCCCAGTTCCCAAATGATAATGACGATGATGATGATTCACAGCATTTATATAGGACCATATTTCTGGTGAAACTACTTCCGTTACCTCCAAGAGTATTGACATGATTATGTTAAGAAATTCAGTCGTTAAAGTATAACTTGGTAACAACAGGGAAACATGAAATCTACGGGTTTTCTAATTCTTGTTGTTTTAAAAAAATGTATTTATTGTTTTCAATCATGTTCTGATGACTCTGTAATCCTATTATATTGATCAATAAAAACTGAATGTAAAAAACAAAAACAATTAGTCTTTATGGTAATTGGGTATCATTTTAAAAAGAGGATGGGAGGGCGAGGGGGCCGGGGGATTATATACATAAATTGCATACTATTTTAGGCGGGTCCGTTCGCTGTCTATATAGAACCGCTATTCATAAAAGACCGCTTTTCATTTAGTCACACGTTATGAGTAGCGGTCATTATGAACAGCGGTCCTTATGACTAGCGAGGTTACCCCATTTTAGGCACCGTATAAGGACTATTAGCTGCTTAATTAAATGTACTGCATGCAAGCACAAATATATAGTATTACAGACAACGGATAAAACACCATTGAATAATGATATAAAAACCGTTGCTCATTATAGCGCCTTTATCTAGTTTCAACTGCTCAAAGCGCGCATACATTGTATTGTTACCCCAATTGTATTATTGATTGATTTATCTATTCACATGATAGTACAATCAGCGCGAAATATCATACTAGAAATGGGATAAAATTACAGATATATATACTGTATATCCAGAAAATTCATATAAAAATGGTTTGGAATTGTGAAGAACAAAAATGACTAAAGATATCCGACGTGTACTATATGATCAGATGGTTATGGAGGAATATTTACACAGTCGTGCCATTGTTACACTAAAAAGGCCATGCCTATAGTCAATACAGAATCATGGTTTGCGTTTGATATACATGTAGATTTATCAGGCCAAAACCACTGGTTTAGAGAATGTGGATTGTATCGGTGGCGGATTTAGGGGCGGGGGCACACCCGGCCCGTCCCCGGCCCCGTTTTGGAAGAAAAGTATGCATTGTGCCCCCCTCCCTCCTTTGGAAGAAAAGTATCCCTTGTGCCTCCCATTTTTTATTGTGCCCCCCTTTTATTTTGTTGTTGCTTGGCAGAGAATTATGGAGGGGAACTGGACCCCCATAACCCCCCCCCCCTCCCCACTGAGGGAAATTTGGAGGGCTGGCGATTTTTTTTTTTTTTGTCGCCAATACCTAATACATGTACCTAGTTTTATGGAACAGGTCTAATTCATTCGAATCGCTTTAATAACTTCAGGATAATGTCTATGAAATAGAATATAGGGGGCCTATGAATATTCAGTGTTAGGAAACTAAAGATATCAAATCGCAGTATTAACAAGGGATCCCAAGAACCCTTTTCCGATGAGGCTTTTATTTTTGATTAATCAGTGTTGAATATTGCTAGTAATTTTGTAAAGAAATTGGAAAAAGGGGAAAACAAACGAAACTGCATCTGTTCACAAAAGAATGCAATGGAGGCGATTCAAGAAAATACCAAGCGCCCTCTTCAGCCCAAAGAATTGCAACATTCCACTTTGCGCAACCATGAACATGATGAATGCCCAGATATTTCATTTAAATTTCAGACAGTTTGTTTTCTTTTTCCAGGGCCCTTCTAGTATTTTGTTTTAATATCTTCTTCTTCGTTTGTATATTCTTCCGTTCATTCTGTTACCTTTTTCACATCGGCTACATCCCTTTTTTCTGCTTTCTGCTTTCGTATATACAAATTAGCTTATTACCAAGGTTGCAGTACCATTTAACAAAATAGCCAGACAGAGACAGGACGGAAACTTTTTGTCTGTTTTCTGCCTTGGATTATGCATTACCAATTGATGCTTATTATCGGTAGTATTATTCGAATTCATATGAAGATTCTGTTTCTTGTTTAAAAAAAGAAGATATATATTTTATTAAATTGTCTGAACTGCACTTAGTAAGACTGTAATCCTACGGAATCTATATTGATTATACTGGAGTTGTGAATGTGAGGGCTAGAGATAGATTGCAATCAACTCAGGGGGTGTTTCATAAAGCTGTTCGTAAAGTTACGAATGACTTTAATTAACGACTGGATCATGTTCTTGGGTGCTATTATAATACTAATCAGATTCTCAATCATTTAGCACAAGAACTGATCACCAGTCGTGCGTAAAGTCGTGCGTAACTTACGAACAGCTTTATGACATGTATGAAACACCTCAGATCTCTTTTAAGATTATTCAGAAGGGCTACAGCCCACGAGACCGACTCGGTCTTTCGGACCTTCTTCTTTTCTGAGGGTTTACGAGACCAATGTTCGGGGGAGGCTAAAAACAATTATTATTTTTTTCGCTTATAATTATGCTTCCCCTTGAAGTATGATTTCGTGAATCCCGCAAGTCCTCCCAGACAGCGCTCGGTACAAAGAAGGAAGGGGGAGGCGTGGGGGTCGGAAGGATAAAATCATTTTCCCCCTCGTTTGTATCTCAGGTCTTCTCTCTTTCCTCTCAAAAGAAATCATTAATGAAGCCATTTTCCTGCAGACCAAGCATGATATGGGTATATATACCCAGTAACATTTTTCTTTTTAAAGCTGGAAAGACCAGGGCCCTGTTTAATAAAACTTGTCATCAATGACAAGTTGCAATAATTGTTATTACTGAAATCCTTGCATCTGATTGGCTGAGAGCAAATTTGTCGGTAAAAATCATCGACAAGACAATTGATGAAACGCCCCCCGGGACCTGTTTCATAAAACTTGTTATCAATAAGAAATCACAATGATTGTTATAAATCAGAGCATTTGATTGGCTGAGAACAGATTTGTCATAGACTTGTTGCAATTATTGTTATTGATGAGAGGTTTTTTGAAGCGGGAGACCGATTATATAGAAGATCTCCCGTCTGGGTCGGGGATGGGTCCCGCCACAAAAATGGTGAGTTGTTTTATTTGTACAATATTCTCGTTGGAAGCTCTCAGTTGCCTCTACAGAATATTCAGGAGATAAAAAATACACTCATCTAGACTAAATATTTAAGAACATCTCCCATATAAACTACTTGCATATTTTACACGTTTGTAAATCACAGTCGCCATTCCCGTTGGCGAATTAGGCACTTTAGCCTAATACATTTAAGACGTCTGATTCTGAGGAATTTTCTTTTAATCTGAAGTCTGAAATTTCTTATACAGTTTCATCAGTTTTCTAAGTATGAAACCAAATACGCTTTCAGTATACCCCCTTATCGTTTGAAAATAATTTACCGATTTGAAAATGAAAAATAAATCGTGAACGGTGCACTAAGCGAGGAATATGTAATCTTCGCTAGAGCCAACCTTAAAAATGTAAAATTCATGACCAATATAAAAAAGGTGATTGAGCCTGAGCGATTTATAGAGTGCTTGCTTCCTTTCAATTTTAATGCCCCGCTTCATGTTCACGACAGCTAGCAGTGGTGTAGCGTGAGTCAAGTCATTCGGGGGGGGGGGGGGGGAACTAGTATCTTGAGAGTGGGGTGGGGCGACTGGTCTTACTAGTTTTAGATTGAGATTTTATTTCATTTTTATTTTTCAAAGTAACAATTGTGCAGTGAACAATGTAAAAATAACTGACAACGAAATTATATGCAGAAACATTTGAATTGTAAAAACAGAAAATTAATAACAATAGTGTGTAATTCTATGAAAATGAGAATGAAAACGGAGACCAGCAAAGAAGCAGAGCTTGTAGAAGCGCTGGTCACTGGCAACAAAAGTAAATTATAAATCATCCAAAACATAAAAATAAACTGGGCAATTATGCATAAAATGACCCCAAAAAAGGGTAAAAGAAAGAAGAATATAAAAGGGGGATAGAGAAGAAAAGGGGAAAAATAAAATGTGTAGAAAAAAGAAGACCGAGACATGGCCATGGAAAATGAACTAATCATAAACAAAACAATGATAATAAAACGCACTTTTTTATCAATGAGAAAGCAATGAAAAATGTTGTATAAACACAAAGCTAGAAAGGGTGAAGACTTAAAGGAGTAAAGCAGCTCTCATACATCTGAGAATGTTCATTACGAAAAGGTACGATTCTTTGCGACAAAAATCGCAGATTTTCCCAGCATTTCGTAATGAACATTCGCAGAGGTTCGTAACGTTCGTAAATGTTCGTAAGAATTCGCAGCCGAGTGCAGGCTTCGCAGAATTTTTTCAACATGTTCAAAAATTTCAGGAAACGTAACTATTCGTAATGTAACGTAACATATTCGTATTTCATTCGTATCTATCGTAACTCATTCGTATATTTCGTAACTCATTCTTAATGACTTGACAGCCAAGAATTTGATACGAATTAATGCGAATATTACGAATATCTGCGAATTATCCATGGTGAACAGTGTACAATTGGAAAAATGTGGAGAGAATGTCATGAAAAGTTGCTGTAGAATTGTGAAACGCTGTGAAAACGCGCGGAAAATACGTCACTTCCGGTTATATCGCATATAAATCGCAAACATTCGTAACTTTTCCGTAACTTTTCCGTAACTTTTCCGTAACTGTTCCGTAAGTATCGCAGACAATCGCAAACATTCGTGGATTTTCACATCGTTACCATTCGTATCCAAATTCGTAAAATATTCTCGCAGGAGGTCAGTGTGACAGGTGGGGGATTGGATGTGAGGGAGGGGGGGGGGGGGCGGCGGCGGCATCTGGAAGGTTTTATTTATTTGATATATTTTACTATACACAAGAAAACCAAAATACTTTTGTATATGATTGTTATTGGAAGATGCCAGTCTTTACATTCAGCGAATCTTGAAATAGTGACATCATTGAGCGATCAATTAAAGCAATGGTGTATGGCCGCGATAGTGTAGGTGTATGGAATGCGAATTAAAACGGCCATGATTTGGGAGAGAGTACGGGAAGGGTTCCTATTATTTTCATGTTCCATCTCCTCCTTTCGCTCCGCCTCTCTCTCCCTCTCCCATCTCTCTTTCACCATCCGACTGGGGAGTGTACCAAGTTCCCAGGTAGCTACGCCACTAACAGTTAGATCGATAAACTAAAATGGCAATCACCATTTCGCCTTACCCATGCAATCAGGCTTGTCAGGGGCTTAATCGTTCTCCATGTTCACGGATTCAAGAATATCCGGATTATCCTCATATATCTCGGGTGGGAGGTGCCAGTGTTTCGGCATAATCCCCCAGTTAATCCCAAGGAAGGGAATATAAGAACGGCCATGGCAATATGCATAACGGTACAATTTGTCAGGGTTGCCCGAACACCAACTTTCAAGTTTAAAACATTTTCAGTATAGAAAATGGTGCTATATTGAAATGTTGTCATCAAAATATATGAGATCAGAATAGAGCAACTCACAGCCCAAATGTGAAGTGGCGATGCAGGAATACATTAATAAAAAAAATTATCGGAAGGAGGTGGGGGGGGGGGGGAGGGGGGCTCCGTCTCGTAGCACCCCCGTCTCGTACTTCTATATATGGTCATGGCGTAGTGTGTGTGTGTGTGGGACGAAATGCGAGAGTGTAGAGCTGATATGAGTGAAGTGATGAAACATATGGATAAAAGGAAACATGGAGAAGTCTTTGACTAGCATAAAGCCTCTTGAAGAAGGCACGGACACCCTTCTTATAACATGCATTTATTAAGATTTCTTTGCTATTTTGTTCGTTTCTATCACGACTGACTTGACGAACTTCATGAATGATTTTGAGCAACATGTCCTTTCCCACCATTAAATCAGTCTTTAATGCAAGCCGTAACATTGGAAACGTGATTCGTTATGAACAAGTTACTCGTAAACAAAAAAACATTATTGTCACTATATGAATTCGCTACATGTATCTCGCTGTAAACAACATCTGAAAATATGGACCGATTGTTTGCGCCTCACAATTCTCTCTCTCTCTCTCTCTCTCTCAAAACATGGCGTAGGGATATTGTTGAACCTCAACATCTGGGTGACATCACCTTATATTAATATATATGAAATGACGAAGGTTAGTGGAAGCCATGATATCATTTTGCTATTCAAGAGTCAATAGAAGGTTGAGGAAGACGACGTTAAGGGGGGGGGGGGGGAGGAAGAACAGTCTTACTACGTGAATAATATGGAAATTGTTGGGTTACTGATTAGGGGAACGGTGCCATGAGGGGTTCCTTTCGTCTTCCTTTGTCGTCATTTTCCCCTTTTCCCTTTCCTTTTCTCTTTCCCCCTCTTTCCCCCCTTTTTAGCTATTCGACTTTTTAATTTTTTTTTAATTATTATTATTATTATTATTATTATTATTATTATTATTTTTTTTTTTTTTTTTTTTGGGGGGGGGGGGGGGTTTCCCTGTGGCCGCCGTAGTTACGCCACTATATACAAGCATGACACATGAGAACATGTTGTCCAGGTATACTCACCAAAGATCAGCCATGTCAGCGGTGTCATGTAAGATTTGCACTGCTGAGTAGAGCTATCATCCGGTGTCCACCTGTTGACGATAAGTACTTCGCTCATATACCAGTAGAATATTGTATACACTCTCTTGTTTTTTTGCGTAAATTTGTCAACTTGATCTGAAAATGGATAAAATTGAAGGATACAATTTTCCTTTTTCTTATCTTGCTTATAACGGCGTATGCAGCATAAGGTGGAACGGCTCCACACCCCTCCCCTCTCTCTCTCTCTCTTTTTTCCACGTTCTCTCTCTCTCGCTTTCAGTTCCACTCTCTCTCTCCCTCTCTTTCTCTCCCCAGTTATCCCGCTCACTCTTACCATGTTTACCACGTCTCTAGCTCCCTCTCCTTCTCTTTGTCATCTCCCTCTCTCACTTTATTCAAACTCTCTCGGTTTTCCATCTCTCTGTCTCGTCTCCAACTCTATATGTTTATTCAAGCTCTCTCTTTATACACCCCTCTCTCTCTCTATCTCACTCTTACCCCAACGCTAGCTCTCTCTCTCTCTCTCTTTTCTGTCTCTGTATGTCTTTCTCTCTCTCTCTCTCTTTCTCTTACAACACATCCACCTACCACCTATGCCATTTTAACAGCCAAATGAAATTATGGCTGGTAATAAGCTGAATAGCGAGCTGTCGCAAACACCCTATACAATCCCTCTGTCAGGTATACCGCATCTATGGATGTGACAAACACGAAAAAAGCATGACAAGAGTAAAATAGGACCAATTCACGATTCTCAAAATGACAATTCCTTTGTACTGTTCTACTTTTATTACTTTATCTATATCTATTTCTAACAAACAGTGTCAAGATAACATTCTAGTATTGAGCATGTCAAGATAACTATTCCCCCACGTTCCCTTCTGAATTCACAATGTGGCTGGGTGGAAAATGATACATGAAATAATATAGGTTTTCCCGCCCAATTTCATCACAGTTGCATTCGAATTCATGAATAGGTGTTCAAGTTCGAACAATTTTCGTCAACTCTCTGCTCTCATGGTTCATTTTCATTCTTTGAGCATTCAGTTTCGTTTTATATCATTCCTTTAAAATTTTATTTCATTCAATTTAGAGAGAAATCCATTCAATTTAACGACGCGAATTTGTCATTCAATTTCGCGCCAGCTGGATAGACGTTCAATTTCGTCCCAAATACCAATTTCAATTTCATTTATCGGCACACACCTTCGCACTTTGAACTTTCGAATTCAATTAACATAAACAAGTTCTGTAGTTCTATGTAATTCTTACCTCATTTTTTTACGTCATATGCAACCCTTTTCACTGTTTTTTAATATATAGTTTCTTTCTCATTTTCAAACTTTCATTTTCAAAATTTATTTTAATCATATTTCATGTTTATTCCTAGAGTGTCGGTCAGCTCTAGGGAGTCTTGCTGGTTGCCAATTGCTTCAGCCAACCTAATCCTGTCCGTATTCGAGATATTCATGTACTCTCCTCGAGCCGCCGCCATAGTCGTGTATAAATGAATTGTATACAGGCCCCTATATAGGAACCGGGTGTGCTGGGGGTGGTGCAGCACCCCCAGAATTTTTTGAGGAGGTGCACAGCACCCCTAGAAGGCTGAGGATGCGGGGGTGCTGTAGGGGGTGCTGTATAGCCAGCAAAATTCTGATGACTATTTTTTGTTTTGCTTGTCAGAGATTTTTGGAGTTAAAAAGAGACCCCGAAATATTTTGAATATCACAAAATCCTGGATCCGCCTGCTGTAGCACCCCCAGTTTTTATATGGGGACACTTGCCCTTGCACTTAAAGCACCTTCATCGGGCGCCATTCATAGATAAGCAACATGCATACCAAAAACATTTTTTTTAAATCTGCTCACAGCACCCCCAGTAACAAAATCGTTCACAGGGGCCTGGATTGTATGTATAAATTATGAAAGTGGAGTTATATGAGCTGTTGCTTCGATGGCGGTTTGTCAAAGGAATGAGAAAGTTCAATATAAGGCAAATGTCCCATTTCAAGGTGCATATAGTTTGCATAATTTATTCAAACAGATGCAGATTACAAAGAATATAAGCAGCAACGAAAAACACTGCCCAAATGCTAAAGTTGCTTGCCTATTCGTGAATTTGAATTCCTTAACGTTCATCAGGTCAGTGCTGGTGCGAATTTGAATGCATTTTACGTGCATTTTTAATTTGAACGCGCTTTTTACACGTTATATGTGAGAAAATCATGAAATCGCATGCTAATAAAATTAAATTGAATGAGCTAGTTAGCTTTTTGAATGTTGATCTCGGTGATCATTCAAATTCGCTCGAAATTGAATGATCGCATCGTTAAATCGGATGCAATTTTGACGAAATTGGGCGGGAAAACCTATATAATGGCCGTATATCTGTATTAAATTTTTGACTGGTAACAATATTTTTGGTATATTTCAATCTTCATTCTTGGCGTGTTCTGGAAAGATTCGAACGCAGAAACCTCAGTAAGTTGCATCTATAGCTTCCCAGTTTCTACTCTTGTCAGTGGCTAAAATTAATATTAGTTAAAATCATGTAAAGATAAGAGGGTGATGGAAATTATATCTCATAGTAATACTACTACTAGTACTAATAATAATAATAGCTGTTTTCTTATATAACACCTCACCAGTTACAATGAAACAAAAGCGCTTACAGCATTATTACCCCGGTCACTGGATTCAGTTGCGATTCGACACATTACAGTGCACATTCTCCACTCCTCTGAGCTGAGAAACATTCAAGCCAGTCGCCTGTTTCCAAGCGCGCGCATGCTAATCCAACCACAATGACGTTCGCATCCTACCGGGTACCCATTTAACACCTGGGTGGAGAGGAGCATTGTAGATAAAATGCCTTGCAAATGCATAAGTGCCATGCCGTGGTTCGAACCCACGACTTTTGCATTCCCAGTCAAGTGATTAAACCACTCGACTACGAATAGATGGAGTATTGTTGTAGAAAAACATTTAAACACACTCGGTAAGAATGGAATACTGTTTCATTGATCCTACATATTTTTCTAGTCAAGCGAGCCCTTCATCAGCACATGTTTATAGGCATGATAGTTTTTTTGGTTGTGAATGAAATACGTCATTCCGATTTCATTTCAGATGTCTACTCCTACGACGGGGAATGATTCTCTCCACCCATTAAATAATAATTAAATGGTCGCACGCGGTGTTTCATCACATATACAGGTATCATTTTCAGTTCTCTCTCATTAAACCAGAATTATATGGGGTAAAATCGTTGAGATGTATACCTAATCAAAATTCTATATCATTTAATAATCATGCTCGGTCTTCTAGAGATGTTTCAAATGCCAAGGATTAGAATTTCTTTATTAAAGGTCATTCAGTATCATGGCTCCTCATCAGTCTAGTAATCTTCATAATACGAAGCATTTAAACGAAAGCGGGAAATGTAGCAAATACAAGGTTCATCAGACATGTCAGATGGAAAGAGAAAGAGAGAGATATAGATAGATAGAGAGAGAAAGAGAGAGAGAGAGAGAGAGAGAGAGAGGGGGGGGGGTGATATAAATATTCCTATATAGAAAAAGAGTGAAAGAAGAGAGACGGAGAGAAAAGAAGAGAAAGAGATGGAGGAGGGGCTCGCGCGCACACACACACACACACGCACGCACCCCCCCACACACATCTCTACACACATTGATTTGTGGGGAACTTTATTGTTTTCTCCTATTGTATTTTGTACCCCGCAAGCACTTCTCCTATTGTATTTTGTACCCCACAAGCATGACTGAATAAAGGCCATCATTGTGCTCTATTGTTCTCTGTACTCCACAACTCAATCTACGTAAACCCACACACCCACACACACACACACACGTTTACATGGCTTTACTTCCGAGGACAACTATTGTTCCTCTATTGTTACTCGTCCTCGGACAGTCGACGGAATAAGGTATAAATTCATTGTTCGACGTTCGAGGACTATTGTCCGCCTTCCGAGGACCATTGTTGTCATGATTTTTTTTTTGTTCTCTGTCCGAAAATGTCCTCGGACATAATGCTAAACAAACGCACACACACACACATCCGCCCAAACACTCTCACTAACACATAAAGACAGAAGAGGAAGATTAGGTATTTTTTAAAACTTTACCTCATCAGGGGGACTTTATTATTCCATTTCACAATTATACATAATATTTACAACACAAGTAAAATTAAATACATGAATTATATGCAAGATCACCATAATTATTGAAAAGGATCATGATAATATGTCTATTACTTTCTTAATTTCTTTATTATCAAAGTATTTTGCATTTTCTTTATATTTCAATTATGATTTCATTTATGAAGTAAATTTATCTATTAACCACTTTTGGATTGGTTTGCACTTCTCCAAAGTTTCGCTTTTACATAATCTTTGTATATTACAAGCCGTGACGAAATTATAAAGGAAAATAAATTGTCTGTTATTCATTTCATGTCCATCAATAAAATATTCATATCAATTCCAATTTCTATTTTAAAAATGAAGTATATAATTCTTGAAATGATTTTCCAGAAAACTCTTACATTCTTGCAATGAAAAAAAAATGATGAATAGTTACATTTCCGTCACAAAGTTAGACATTCGATAAATTGTACAGTTTTTCATGTTATGAGATTATATTTAGAGGGCAATATCCTATTAATTAATCTGAAATTATATCGTTTGATATTAGTGTCTCTTATATTATTAAATTTGAACTGAAATATATCTTTCCTAAAAAATGTTTCTGATAGGCCTAGAAAATTTTGCCAATAATGAAAAACAACTTTCTCTCTATTCTTTTCTAGGATTAAATAATAGCAATTTCTCACTTTTGTACATTCAACGTTTATAAAATCTAAAGCTGTCTCAATGTAGTTTGTTTCATTGAGATTTGAAGCTTTGTTTAAGAGTAAATTTTGTAAGCAATATTTTTGGATTGCTTTTTAAATTGCATTTTAAATAAAAACAACTGATTCTTAAGCATCAAAGTGTTTATTAAATGAAGAGTTATCTCTCTATGTACCTTTATATAATAATAATAATAATAATAATAATAATATTGGATATTTATATAGCGCTCATATCCACCATGAATAATAATAACAATAATAATACCAGGCATTTATAAAGCGCCTTACCCAAACTGGCTCAAAGCGCTAGATATATATTATATATATGAATGGTGCTGAAGGCGCTCCAATATTACCCCGGCTCTAGCTAGGCTACCGATTTCGGTGCTCAGAGCATTCAAGGAATTCATTCCTGCCGGTACCCATGTAACACCTGGGTGGAGAGTGGCAAATGTAGATTAATGTCTTGCCAAAGAACAGTAGTGCCGCGCCGGGGTTCGAACGCACGACCTTCCCATCTCCAGTCCAGTGTTTAAACCACTCGACTACGACACCTCTATAATTATGACATGTTTAACTTGAAATACTCCTTCATGACTGGAAATAAAGTGGTTGTTTATCAAGAATGATATTATCATTATTCCAAAGTATTTATTTGACAAGATTTTTTTCGTGAAATTTATTTACATAACGAATTTCTGACCATGTGCATAGGAAATCCCGATATACGTCGGAGATTTCTCTTTTTACATAACTCTCTCATGTGTTTGACCACTATACTGTAAACATAACGGCATGCCGTCAACTCTTCCAGTCCAAAATAATGTATTCCACATTGCATCATCTGCATTAAATTTAAGGGGGGGGGGCGATTGCCCCATTTTTTTTTCTCGGAGCAACGTATTCTCAGTTCCCCAAATCGCCCCTAAATATGAAAAACATTTCTTTTCAGATAAAGGATACGGTTTTAAAAGACGTAGGATGTATCATTTTGAAAATAACCACAATAAAATGAACTGGACCATCGTTAACATACAACATCCCTTTAATTGTTTAAGATTAAATGTAAAATTCTATCAACTACTAATCATTTTATTCCTAAACCTCTGGTTTAGGCACCGTCTTTTATATTTCATACTTTAATTAATGTTAACTTCTCTAGACTCTAGACCAAATTTTTGGGTGTTTTTATAGACAGTAAACTAACATGGAAGGTTCAAATTGATTGCCTATGTAAACTGTTATCACGTAATTCAGGTGTAATGAACAAGTTGAAACCTTTTGTACCTTCTCATGTTATGCTTATACTCTATTCTACCCTGATCTTGCCTTATCTTAACTATTGTATACTTGCATGGGGAAATAGCTCCATAACCCTAATGGATAAAATTAAAGTTGTACAAAAAAATAGTAAATAATGTTGGATTTCCTGCACATACAATGAACTTTTCTATAATTGTAATATCCTTAAGATATCTGACTTGTACTTATACAATCTTGGGATATTTATGTACGAACTCTCGAAAGGTAATTTACCAGCTGCTTTCGTCCCTATTTTTCAACGCAATAATGCTGTGCATTCCTATCCAACTAGACAAACAAACCATTTCCACCTCCCCCGAACTCGCACCGTTTTCGCAAACAAAACAATCACCTTTACTGGACCCAAATTCTGGAACAGCCTGAATAACGAACTAGTTGATAGCCCCTCCAACTATTCTTTTAAACGGAAGCTAAGGTGTTAGCTAAGGATTTGTAATTTTAAAAATTCAAAGGTTCATTATTCCGAAGGTACATAATTCCGAAAAACGATGTAGGGCTCATATTACGTTTTTATAAACCTTCGGAATAATAAACCCTATTTCATTTCCCCCAACAGGGTATGGCATTTCTGTGTTTCGGAATGATGAAACTTCGGAATGACACAATGAAAAAACGAACCTTCAGAAAACAAGTACCTCCCGTCTAACCGATGCTTTCAGAATGTTCTACTAATTACTTGCAATCGATTAATCTTGAATCTGACAAGAGTAACCCCCCATGTCTACATATATTTTTAGATAGAAAATAACTTGTAGCCGGTGAATTTTCATAATTTGTCTACGTGCATGCACATATTCCAATGGAAACCGAATTCTGACTTTCTCATTAAAGAACAGTATTAAAATACGATGATCATAGACGACTTTTGTAAATAAGAAAGATTGATTAAAAAATTGTTTAGGTCACCATATACCTAAGAGCATCTACCAATTAACATTGTGCAAAAGGGGCCAAAAAATACTAAATCATCGAATTACAGCAAAGCCTTGTGATAATCGTTGATGAAGATACGATCTTTCAAGGTAGATTCCATCAGGGGCCCTTTAACATCTTTAATGCATTTCGCCACAAGAGGACAGCATGTATAAATTAGTCATTTGGGCGAGCTCGCATCCCTCCTGACAACTTGCTCACACGCCTCATCATTACTAGTTCAGTAAGCCACTACTCCGGGAAAGACAATCATCTATAGCCCGCCAACTCGGGAACAACCTGTCTGCTGCAATCTCGACTGACGTATAACCCCACGATCGCTAACTGCGCTGGCATCGCTTGACTCTTATTTTCTCGAGAACCTGAGCGAGGACGCGAGAGAAGATGATACTTCTGAGGGGTTAAACCATGTAAACAGAAGAGTGTTGTGGTGTGATGGTGAGAAAGAGAGAGGAGTTGGTCAACGTTCTTTAATCCCCTGGACATCGAAGCATCTCACTTGCTAAGGATTACTGGCCACCACTCGTGACCATGAAAGATGATACACGCTTAAGCATCAAGAACAAAGAGGAACAAAGATAGTTCAATATCTTTTACTGACCATATGCGGTTATAGACGCAAAAGCAACAAGAATTTGTCAGAGATTCATTGTGGTTCGACATCTTTGTATCAGAAACTTTATACCAACATCGGGAAGAATCCAACTAAGATATGGACTTATTTCTTGCTGCCTGGCTGTAGGCTAGGTTTTCTCATACTTTATGGAAGGGCTCGTTTTAAGTTCTGGTAAGTACGATATGAAACAGCTACTTCAAATGTGTGGAGAGCTTAATTTTTTCCCTGGTCTCATTGCACTTATATGTAATGATTGGACATTTTTTGTCCCTTCTTGCATGTCTGGCCGTTAAGAACCTTGATATGGAGGCGCGATGGCTCAGTGGTAGAGCAGTGGTCTCGTAAGTGGAGGACCCGGGTTCGAAACCAAGTGGATGCGCTAGTGCCCTTTGGTAAGGCATTAATCCCTAATTGCCAAGTCCCTCTGAGAGGACTTAAAGCCGTCGATCCTCTGGTTGCTTACTTACAAGCATACACATACCTTCTTAGCAGTCAGGTAAAATAAAACATCAAACTTTTCAACTTTCAGCTTTTCAAACTTAAACATGATGATATGGATTTTTAAGACCTGTCTTAAAAGTTCTCGGCTAACCATAAGAAAAATTGAGAGGTTGAATGTCCATATTCGTAAACATCGTAAATATCATACTGAACATATTTCATTCATCAATTAAAATATCTTCGCCTTAGGTGTACATGGTAAATCTTATCCCTCTGTTCCATTTTGATTCGATCACAGAGATAGGGACATAGAAAAGCTAAACTCTCAAAAGAAGAGATGGACAGCAAATTAAGAAGGGCAACGACGACTTGTATCGTGGAAAAGTTACAAAAAAGCATTTCAGTTTCGTCCCCAACCGCGATAACCTGTCATGTTGTTTGCGATTGATCTGAAAGGATTTCATCTTATATTATGATATTTTGGAACGATACATTTATAGAATCTTGATAATCACAATTTTAATACATGTAACAGAAAGCCAACCTATAGTTGTTACAAGTTAGTATCGGAATTAGATACGCACACACCCACGCACAATCCCCCCTTACACACAAGGAGTGACAATTCATAATCACCTAGAGGAGGGGCATGCTGTAAATCAGAATTTGTGGTTTGAAAGTGCTTTTCATCCTCTTGCATTTCCATTTATGTTACAAATTATGAGACAAACTTTGTGTCGAAATTATATGAATTTTGCCTTGCGGAACCAATCTTTCGCAAAACGAAATACTTTTCAGACGGAAAAATGATCGATGCCTTATGAAGGGCGAATGAAACCCCAAATTTGAAATTATTACGACTGGCCGCTCTCAAATTTCCCACCTTGGGAGGAGTTTAATCGCAATAAATGCAAAATGTGAGATCTCTTATTCACCATTCTTGCTCCAACCCTCCCAGCCATAACGCCCCCTGTCCCAGAGGAGTAAAAGATCTTCACCGCTGTCTGGCAGGTCCTATTCTGACGCGATATTAGCTGAAATATATTCCGTAAGCAGAATTCATAACTGAGGAATGAATACAATCAAATAAAATAATTATATTTCACTTACGTACCCCTCGATTCTTTATTTGTCATCAAAATGTTCTTATCATATCTTGAATGTCACATTTATCAAAGCAATCATGGCTCAGAGCAAAGATGAAGGCTAAATTGGGCGTAATAATACTAATCTACCAATTGCTCATTATATATGTATAACAGCGTAATTCACCCCGCTGCAATCCAAAACAATACGTTCTTTCATCATGTTCAAACCTTTAACATATATTAATTACACGTTGTGAGTTAAATGCCGTATCATTACGGTAAACATGTAAAATTGTGATCATTTAGACAACTGTGCCCTCTTACAGGCTAATTAATTCTCTAAATTAGAGCATGTAGCCCTAAAATAGGCGCTCAGCTGCAGTAAAATTTTTAACAATTTCCCCAAAGTAATATAGCGTCAGGTGCAAGGTTATGCTGGAGGCGCCACAAATTTGGTGTCATGTTACATTTAAAATTTAAATTTCACCGTTCGTCATGAAATTGCAGCGTATGACAACGACAAGCTAAGTATAGCTCAATTTAATCGATTCACAAGCCAAATTATAGAGGCGCCTTAAAAATCTCATTCATGATTATCGCCAAAAGCTTCTGCGATTTCGTCCTTGTACATTTTATGTAGTTGTTAAAGGTAACTTTAAACGTTTCCAAGTTAAAAGTAAAAGTGGTTGAATTGCGATTTAACCTGTTTAAAAATATTTAGAAGTGTAGTCGACCTTTTCACGCACAGTAACTACCATCATATATATATACACTCAACCAAAAAAGTAAGTTCCCCCTAGCATTTTTGGATATATCTCACAAAGTATTCTACCGATTTTCATAATTCAAACGGGAATGGGTAGGAAATTTTATTACTCATAACATGAATGTCATATCATTGCCACCAGATATCATTATTGGTGTGAAAAAATGCATTTTATATCAAAATGCATGGGAAAAAAAAGTTGCACTTTAAGGTTATATGAAGTATATTTTGTACATTTCCTATGCAAGTTAGCAAATGACCTTTTTTAAATTATGTAATTCTCAGGAATTTCTTCAGGTACAATATGCTTCCCTATTAAACTGTATGCTCATGAAAAGAAAGAGATAGAGAAACATGCAATAAACCATGCTTAAAAGTTCAGAATCATGAGTGATTGTTTGATTATTTGTGTAAAAGTCAATGCAAATCACTAAAGTGCAACTTTTTTTTCCATGCATTTTGACATAAAATGCATTTTTTTCACACCAATAATGATATCTGGTGGCAATGATATGCCATTCATGTTATGAGTAATAAAATTCCCTATCCATTCCCGTTTGAATTATGAAAATCGGTAAAATATTTTTTGAGATATATCCAAAAATGCTAGGGGGAACTTACTTTTTTGGTTGAGTGTATATAAATGTAACATTTGGATCGTCTTGTTTCATCAATTGAAGACAAATTTCTTTTTACTGAAATTTTATCTAACTTCTGGTAATCGGGTGAACTTACCCATCCTACCAATTTCTCGCTTGTACTTTCCGTTGGTACAACCAAACTATATTAGAATGTATGACGAGCAGCCAAAAAGAAATTGAGCTAGTCATCCCATCACACGTCCACAACAGATTGATTGCTATGAGATTCTATGATATTCCTAATATTTGTTTTAGTTGTCGTTTGTCTAAGTAACTCGCCCATTGCACAGGCTACATTATAAGCAATACAGATTTATTTTGATTTTCTATGATATTCCTAAGTCGTTGTAGTTGTCGCTTGTTTATTAATGTATAACCCACCCATTGCAGAGGCTGCTTTATAAACAATCCAGAAATATTTTGAGCCAGTTTGTTGCGAAATACCAGAACTCAATAAAAGCAGTAAAAAATGCCAAATGGACAAACTAGCTACAATGAAGTCATATTCCGATTTTTCGTCGGTGAATTCTTGTCTCATTAGACTTTGTTTTCTAGGACACTTTCGACCGATTGTGCATCGCAGTTTCAACAATGCTAAATCGTGTCTTTAAGTTTGAAAATTATCTGCTCATTTGATTTTCTGTCATGAATTCGATTTATATCTGTCATTTTTATTTTCTATATCTATTTCTATGTGATGTATATATGCTGCACATGGTAACTGTGTCAAATTCTGGAATAGTTTAGACTTTCTTTGCCAAGAAAAAGGCGCAACGTAAATTAAAAAAATAGAAATCCACAACTTATCGAATAAGATATCTCGACGCATTATCTAAATGTAGTAGATAATCTAGTAGATGAAGCCATTGATATGCTATTGTCTTTACATAATTATTATGTATTATCCCGAAGATGACATCATGATAGTTGATGGCGCCAAAAATGAGCTGACAGTATAATTTGTGAGTTCAGAAACAATGTAGACATTTGATACTTTAATGATTTATACTTAAGATTAACGAAGCATATGTTGACTATAGTTCAGAAACCTGAAATGAGCAAAATTATTTAATATCAAACTTTTATTAATATCCCATTTTCAAGTCAAATACGTTTTGCCTCTGAGTAAAGACCAAGTCTAACTCGACTTGAAAATGAAGAAAAATTCGGACAGCATTAATAATGTCATTTGGGAATAAATTGTGGCCCGGAGACCGTAAGGAATATGGAAAGTAAAGAGGTGTATACTTTTAGTCACCATGCTCCGAAATTCGCTCCGAGTCCATGCTTTATTTAGTTATAGATATAGGGTTAGGGATAGGTTACAGTAGTTTGTATGTTAGATTTAGGGTTATGGTTATGGTTGTTTGGAAAAGGGTTGTTGTTAGACATTATGTGTGGGTTAGGGAAAACTTATTGCAGAGTCATTGTCGCAGGAGCATTTGTTGTACAACCTAGTGCGTAAAGGTCAGAAAAGAAACACTTTAAAAGATGTTTTAACTGATTCCCAGTGAATTAACTATAAAATCACACCTTTAAATCACCATCAGTGCCATTACCATTTGTAGTGGCATCGACATGGTGTCAATTTGGTCTTCAGAGCCATGCCTCTTCGACACGTTTACCACACTTAAATGTGTCAGTATGTGGCGCGAATGTTTGAATATTTAATGTGCTTGTAGTCATCGGGCATTGCTCTAGGAAAGGAGTTATATTATGTGAACAACCACTGACATGTTTGGCGGCAAATCTATCAATTTGTTTTACGATTATCCTCTTGAGACACTTGTTGGCATGTTGATAAGAACTGTTTTTATTCTAATGTAGTGCGCCTTAACAGTAAGTAAATGACTAAAACCAGTGTTATATTACCCCGATCACTGGATTGAATAGGATTTTGCACCGTTGCAGTGCACATACTCCACTCCACTGCAGAGCATTCCATATTTGAAATTCTGGGGACGAATCTGTTTTTTTTTTTTCATCTTCAAGCTTTTGAGCTTTTCGGTCCTCGAACCTGACAGCAGATTTGGTACAACTTCTGACGAATCAAGATGTTTTAAATCACGTCGAATTAGCTTTCAAGTGGTCTGATACCCAAGGCCTCTCGGGACCTTGGAGGACACCAGTTTGATTTGCCTAGAGGTTTTCGTTGAATTACATTTTGAATCGTCAAAGGCTTTTGTACTCCCTTGTCTCCTCTGGCAGTTAAATGAATTGTTATATATTAAAGGAAATAGCAAACTCGTTTAAAAGATTTTTTTCTCCATTATTCAGTGATAAATCGCGTAATTTGAAATTAAAAAGGGTAGAAATTGACCGGAAACGTAAAACTTGAATGAATGATGACGTGTGTGTGTGTGTGTGTGTGTGTGTGTGTGTGAATTTAGGAGGAAAAAAATTCCCCCAATCTACAAGACTATCCTTAAATTCATAGAATTCGCCCCATCAATTTCATTTGGAATTAAGAAAACATCCCAAATTCATAATGAAAAAATATAGACGTTTGGAAAACATTTTTATAAGAACAATAATGCATAGGAATTAAAAAACTTAGAAGCAAAATAATTATACCACTCAACGTTCTGACATAGTTGGAAGTGATATGAACCGGCTATGAATTTTTCCTCCGCAGTAAGAAAAAGGGGACAATTAATTTTGATTCTTAAGGAGAAATCTGTTGGTAACACGGCATGAACAATTTATATCTTTACAGATATCATTAAAACTGGAACAGTAATTTTTTTCAAAAGAATTCAACACCCTTGTCGCCATCCATGAAATCCTCCTTCTCCAAATTTTTCTTTTCGGCGTATATTTTCAAGAGTGAAACGGTACATCTGATTAAATTGTCGGCAACACTTTTTGCCTTTGACACGTTCCACCGGAATTCCCGTAAAAAAAGGAGGAAAAGAAAAAATAAAGGTTTCTCTTTGACGAGAATTTCTCTTTAGATTGGCGCCAAAATTTCTCCTACTTTATACGAAAGATTATAAACCACCTGCTACGGTTCGAGTCTATATTTAGCTTCTATAATCTTGTTATAAAGCTAGGAACATTAAATGGACTGTTTTTTTACTGTTGAACATGGATGTGGAGAAAGGGTCAACATCAAATTAGGCGGAGTGTAGCGGTGAGTAAAGGATAGATGGACAAGAAGAAGATCAAGAACAGAAATCGACATGGTGAACGTGGTGAAAGCAAGAGACGAAGGAGAAAGAAAAGTATAGTTCGTAAGAGAGATGTAAAGTAGAGAGAGAGAGAGAGAGAATGAAATAGAGATGTGAAAGATAGAGAGGTAAGAAAGACAGAGAAAGAGCAAGAGTGTGTGTGTGTGTGTGTGTGTGAGAGAGAGAGAGAGAGAGAGAGAGAGAGGGAGGGGGGGGGGGGAGGAGAGGGAGATAGCAGGGGGATATGAAAAACAAAAATATGTAGTGTCCACATATCCATCGCAGCGAATGCTCGAGGCGCCTAACTTTTACCCTGGCTTTCACCAGTCTGCCCGTAAGACGTTCATAGCATGAAAAGAATTACTTCCTACATGGTTTGCATTTACTCTACACCTGGACTGAGAGTGGCAAATGTAATTCAATTCAATTCAATACTGCTGCAACTGGGACTCGAACCGTGAATCATATACACCTGGGTTGAGAGTGGCAAATGTAATTCAATGCCTTGTCAAAGGACAGTACTGCTGCAACTGGGACTCGAACTGTTGATCATTTTGAACTACTGCCTACGATGTATCCATTAGACCGTGACAACTGTACTAAAATATTTAATCCAATTCGAGGGGGTGTGTAATATGTTACTAATTAACCCAATGAAAACAACCACGACTGCTCGACACTTCCATACAAGCTTAGAATTCATGTTAATGAAAAGACGAGTTTTGTCGCAGATTATAGGAAGTATAGGCAGTATATGCATATCATTTTGATGAAGCAAAATATCTCTAAATGAGGGACATAAACATGCATGAAAATTTGATGTAGATTACTTCGGAAGATTTACACTATTTGAACGAAATTTGCTCTTACTGTTTTATTTTACGAATTTTAAATATCATAATCGTCGGTAGTTGTTCGCAATGATGGCGGTTCCATGCTATGGTCGCGTTGCTATCTGATAATGGAGGTGTGGCGAAGAAATCATAGCCTCCATTTTAAAGCGGGTCAATTTTCTGCCAATATTGATGGAAAAATGCGTTTTTAGTTATCCTGGGAGCTCGTATATTGATCATATATTGTTATCGACCTGGACTAATAACGGAGGGAGCGAGAGGAATAAGAGAGATTGGTTTCGCGAGGATAGATTTTTCAGAAAAAAGTTATGCAGATTGGTACATGGGAATCGATTAATTTTCTAGGTCGCTCACAGTAGTCCTATTATCGAATGAGGTTATAGGAGAAGTGGTGAAATTATTAGAAAAAAATTGGTCAAATTAAAAGCTCTACTTTTTTAATAACATGCAGATATAAATCAAGGTCCATAGAGATATATATATAGTACAAATTTTAATAGGCTGGAAAGTGTTGCTTTAGTGACTTAGCTGGACAGTCTCATCAGCAACTAAATCAATTTATACAATGTTTTATTATGTACTATATGAGCTCCTATAGTTGAGCACTTTCAGCCATTGCAGTTCACCCCTTACTTACCTAATATATATATATATATATACTAGCAGAAGCAGCCCGTGGACATCCACGGGCGCTAGCTGTGTTTATGATTAATCACCGTACCGTATATTTGTTACAATAATCAAGTGAATAAATAAAAAAGTCGGGTAAAGTTATTTTTACCAAGAAGTATTTACAACATGTCCATTGGCGGACCCGGGGAGGGGGGGGGGGGGTGCTTCTGGCCCGTGCCATCCCCACCCCCCCCCCCGTTCAATGGCAGGAAAGTATGCATTTTGACCATAGACGATCCGCCCTTTTGTTGATTGTGCCCCCGCCCCCTTTTACAATGAAACCTTCTTCTTTTTGCTTGTCAGAGAATTATGGAGGGACCCCCATAACCACACCCTCCTGAGGGAATTTTCTAGGTCTGACGAAAAAAAATTCTCGCCCCCCCCCCCCCCCCCCCAGGTCTGCCTTTTCCAAAAGTTGACAAACCTGCACTTGTTTTCCCCGCGTTATACTAAATTCTGGATCCGCCCCTGATCATGTGAATATGTCTTATTTATCCAAAGCTAATTGCATGAGTTCTGAAGAAAATTCCTTTTAATCTTGACGAAAATTGATGATATGGATATAATAATGTTCGAGTAGAATATCCATGCATAGACCTAGAGGGAGCGATTTGATCTTGCCATGTTTCTGCGGTTTATTAATACTCAGAGTAACATCCATAATAGCGGTTCGTCCCCTGTAAAGGATGCAATAATGAGAAAAAATGAATTTGTCATTTTATTTTCAGGGGGATTATGGTCCCCTTATATGGGTCTTGGGAGGACCGACGGATTGACTTCCCCCCCTACTACCGCCCCCCCCCCCTCCAGCTCCCCCCATTCCATTGTCATCCCATCACCCCCAGGGCGAGGGGAGAAGGGATTAATATCATTATACGTATTCATAATCATTATGGAAATATTTTCGAAGGAATTTTCTTCTTATCAGATTTTCGTGTCAAATTACCGGTAGCGAACGTCGTGAAACATACACACTAAACTGTGTGTGTGACCATGAAGCTTCAAAATGATGTAACTCTATACCTGTATGATGACCTGTACACGTACGTGCGAACGATCTAACACGTGTGTATAATACTGTACTGTACACTGAAGCCATGCGGATATATGGCCATGCTGTTCTTTGGCATAGCTCCCCTTCACAGGGAAAGGTATATGGGTTGGCTGGGCCTGAAGCTACAAACCCGCTTCATGGGTTGGTAGAATTATTAGGCCTACTCCCTGCGGAAATTCAATGTTTAAAAATGAATTTATGAAATATGGACGGGACGTCAGCCCTCAAGAAGTGCCTCCCACCACCCTAAGAACCCTTCCCCACCCGTGGGTACCAAAAGGCGGGGACCGAAAGGGCCAGGGGAGGAGCCTATTTGAACCAAAAAAAGAGCCCGAAATCCTTAGTGTATTATATTATAAGATATATATATATATATATATATTACGCTAAGGATTTGGGGCCTTTTTTTGGTTCGAATAGGCGTCTCCCCTGGCCCTTTCGGTCCCACCTTTTGGTACCCACGGGCGGGGAATGGTTCTTAGAGTGGTAGAAGGAACTTCTAAAGGGCTGACGTGCCGTCCATATTTCATAAATTCATTTATAAACATTGAATTTTCGGAGGGAGTAATAATTCTGCCAACCCATGAAGCTGGTTTGTAGCTTCATGCCCAACCCATAGCCTTTACCTGTGAAGGGGCGAAACCTCAATTGGTGTATTGCCAAATTAGAACAGCGTGACGACTTCAAGGCCATATCCGCATGTATGGCTTCAATGTATACGACGCAACACACGTGTTATTCGTTCGCACAACGCACAAGCACATGTACAGGTACGGTACTATTTTTCACGCGTAGAGTTATACATACACACAGTTTAGTGTGTATGTAACTTTATGGTTTCACGGTGGTCTCCGGGGGGGGGGGGGGGGGGGGGGGATGTCTCATTGAGGCCGGTACATCATCCACGTGCAAACGGGTACGTACCCTTTTTATCCGTTTGCACGTGGATGGGGGAAAATGGCCTTCATACCTTTGGAAAGATGTTATTTTATATCGCCTCAATTCATTCCATTATATGACAGAATAAACCGATATGTAGACATCATTCGGGGGATGGGCTGTGTAGGAGATCACGCCACTTAGGAATATCGGTTGCAATGGGTGTAAAGAAGGAGCCACCCCCCAAAAAAAAACACAAAACAAAACAAAACAAAACAAATAAAAAATCAGAAAATATTTGCACTATGATATGAATACGTATAGGATATTAATCCCTTCTCCCCTCGCGCTGGGGGTGACGGGATGCCAATGGAATGGGGGGGGGGGGGGGGGGGGGGTAGTAGGGAAAAGTCAATCCGTCGGTCCTCCCAAGACCCATATAAGGGGGCCATAATCGCCCTGAAAATAAAATGACAATAAATTCATTTTTTCTCATTTTTGCATCCTTTACAGGGGATGTACCGCTAATTATGCATGTTATGTTTTCATGGACTTAATTTTTCTGAGTATTAAACCATAGAAACATGGCAAGATCAAATCGCTCCCTCTAGCTCTATGCATGGATATATTATATCCATATCATTTAGTCTTCATCAAGATGAAAATGTATTTTCTTCAGAAATCATGCAAGATTTGGATAAATAACACATACTCACATGTTGTAAATACTTCCTGGTAAAAAAAATAACACTTTACCCGACTTTTTTTAAAATTCACTTGATTACTGTGACAAATATACGGTACGGTGATTAATCATAGACACAGCTAGCGCCCGTGGATGTCCACGGGCTGCTTCTGCTAGTATATATATATATATATATATATATATATTATATAAGAACATAAAAGTGTGAGAAGGTACTAATACTGAAAGTAATAAGAACACATGGTCTTTAGCCATATACATGCACTACACATCAAAGGTCCAAATGTCTTAGTTCAATCCAATATTTAGATTTATGATTACATAAATACAAAAGAAGAAAAGGATGAAAAGCCTTGAAGTAATGGGAGTGACTGCTTAAACCGTACTATTCTATTTTAATCGGATATAAGAGGATTAACATTTCACACCCCCACACACACACCCACATATATATAGTGTATAAAGATATAGCTTTACACACCCTTGAATAAATTTAAGACTTAAAGGGAAAAAAGTAAATATTAATTGTTATTTCCGAATGACGTAAAGCTATTACGCCAGTCCTCGCGGGAGAATAAACAAAAGGATTAAATACCAATATGCTATCCCGCAGAACGTATAAAACGAATCAATTGTGTACTTTATACAGAATAATGGATGAAAGGGTTTTGCCGTGCATCTATACTCATTATAGTTGGTGAAAATGCAATTTTTACAAAATAATAATTGTTCTACACTCTGTTAATACTTGTTAATACTCCAAGTAAATCTTATAACAAGAGCTTGAAGATTCAAACCGTATAAATTTAAAATTTCACATGATAGACAGATAGAGGCTAACAATTTTTGAGGGATTAGAAAAATTTGCATTGCCATTTTACTGGCTCGCCCTGAATGTCACTTTACTCTCTTACAACCAGTGATCTCAATATGTTTAAGTTCTGGAAATGAATCAGGGATTATTTTGGATTCGTTTTTCATTCCATCCCTATTTCCATGGCAAATCAAAGAAAATGGACTGACAATTCAACTTCAATTTCAATTCCGGTTGCCATGGCAAACTATCGTTATTGACCCACTTGTCTGAGAAGGCGATTGGTAATTGATTAGAGAGGCAGAGAACCAAGCCTATGTGATTTTCTGAAACAGATGAGTCCAGGGACCGTTCCTACTGGCACTTCAATACTTCCTTCTGCATGTATGGCAAGCCGTATCAAGACCCATTTTACTTCTCTCTCACCACGCTGCATATGATCAGTCAGAGAGACAGTCGTTAGTGAAGGACAAATGAATGTCCTCCAATAACTGTACAAGTTTCGCATCAGTGAACACTTGCAAACCGTTCAGAAACGCTGCGCGCTGCTTTATATGCTTGTATACGATTTGACTTATATATCTTTTTGAAAAACCGTCAAAAATCCGCAAGAAAATATGTGCAAACTGGTTTTTCACAGATTGCGGTGAGAAGTCTTTTTTAAGGTATTTTTTCGGGTGCATGTCGGTAAACTTTATATAAAAGATCAGCTTCAAATAATTTTTCTCCAAAGAACTATTTTCAAATTGCAAAACAGTATGAATGAATGTAATATCAAGCCGGTTAAAGTAGACTACTTGTCGGACCCGTACCCGAACCCACGCGCACGAAACCCAAGTCCGACTTGGGTTTCAGTTTGCACATTGACGCGGGAAAGGCCTCAAAACCGCTGCTGCAAAATATAAACCGTTTTGTGTGTAAATGAATGGCAAGTGCGGGGGGGGGGGGGGGGGGTAAAAAAACCCAAACTGCCACAACAGTGGCACCTAAGCTAACTTACTTATCTCCGTGTCATAAGGTACACATTAACGTGCAGCGCACAACACGCATAAGGGCTCGTTGACATATGCCGCGGTAAACCGCTGCGATTTACCGCGGGGTTTTATTATTAGAGCGTGGTATCCAAAATGTACAGAGCAAAACATCGGTCTCCTAGTTATATGGATAATAAGTGCCAAACTACGTGTACAACGGGGATCAGAGAGTTAGAAAGTGCACAGAAATCGAAACATTACCATATCAACCAATACAAAATATAAGATGGGTCCTCAAAACAATTGATTTCCTGCGATATTTAAAAAAGAAGAAAATAATGTCGTTCATTTTATCTTCACGTATTTCTCTGAAAAGATTTGCAGGTATGTGCCTCATTATTGATTGAGAAACGATTTTTCCACGAGCCTCTGCTATTCAGCGGTTAGTTAACAGTCTTTTCGAAAGCTCATCAAAGATTCCTCTTTGTGCATTTGAATGAAAGCATGAAATTGGCCCCGTTTAGATAAGCCCTGAATTGCCTAAAAATTTGATAACATATGCATATTACATTTAACAACTTCCGTCGGCGACCTGCCAGGGCTTGTGGGCTTAGGCGGTATGAAGTCCTGTATCCAACATTATGATTAATTAATGGTTACCTTTTGCAATAATGTTCATTTTCTGAGTCGATATATTGAGTTACTTCCTGAATAACTGTATGCGTGACTTGAATTTGTTTATATTGTGTCTCTTTGTGGTCATATAGAATCTTCCCTCTGTCTCTCTGTCCACCATTGACGATAATGGAAACGGCTAACAGAAATGACAATATCATGTAGCTATACAAATGAGGCAAACTGATTTATAAAGTATAGACTTGAAGGCTTATAATCAATAGTCGTGCAGTAGATTAAAGAATAATTTTGAGCAGGTTTCTTTGGCTTTTTAATAACATAAGATCGATAACAATTCACCCGAAATGAATGCAAATCAAGGGATATGGCTACAGGTGAATGATGAGCGCTAACGTCACTGACGCCCATCTTTGTTCTATCACATTATTAAGTGAGGCAGAGTATATTATCACCGTTTCAAGATATATCATTTATGACGCAAATGCACAAATACATCATTCTAATTTCAAACTGCTGATACAATGAGTACTCTGAGCTTGAGCCTTGAGTAAATACTTAATCAAGAGGAGATCGTATCGTAAAGACGTGATTGTATATTTATATTCATGTCACAACCCATTTATTAAACCGAATATCATTCAATCTATATACCTGTAGCGTGTATAATGATATATTCTCAGCAGCTGTATTAATATTGCAAGAAGCGCGATATTGGAATTGTGCATCCTATATGATATAGATTGAAAGAATGATTATTAACCATGAGTGTAAAGAATACGGAAGTGAAAAACAATCCAAAATTAGTTTTTTTTTTCGTTTAAGAATATTCATTTTACAAAAAAATAAAACAAAAAAAAACCCCATGAAAACAATCCGACCCTAAATGATATTTTACACGTATATAACAAGAAGAAATAGTAAGTTCATATCTTACCTTGACTACTCTTCTAGTCGGAGTGGCAAGGGAGGTAATAACTGACATTTTGTTTTTCAAAGTTTGTTGGTTCTTAAATAGAAAGGTTTAAGTTGAAGTATAATTGTTGCGCATTATTATTCTTTTTATTCTTGTATTTTACAATAGGGATTTCACATTAAAAACTATATTTGACATATCCTCATATTTCAAATATTAGTTGGAATAGTTTTAAAACTATGGGCAAAAGTTTCATGCTGCATGTATGTGTAGTCCCATATAGGCACATATATGTGTCGTGATTGTTCTCTATATTTGATTACCAGCAACATTGAGTTAATCTGTTTTAATTTTAATGATTGCCAAATCTCGCAATATACAGTTATGTTTATGTACTGCACAATGCAGTCACATGACTTACACTCAATTTTATCTTTACTCGTCAGAGAGAGAGAGAGAGGGAGAGGGCGGGGGGGGCGGGGGCTCGAAAGATATGACGAATTCTTTGTAATAGGTTTATTTTTCCCTTAGGACCCGCTAAAATGGCAAAAAACAAGTTTAGACCAATATTGTGTTTGCCAATTTGGAAGTAAACGCATACATATTTGTTAATCATCCGTGATCAAACATTGCCTACTAATATGTTGTGTATCAGAGTAGCATCTCCGACCCATATTCAAGACGGTGGAGGGGGGGGGGGGGGGACATTTGTGGTAAGCATACAGGCAAATTAACTTATGTGATATCAAAACAGAACTCATGTAGCTCACTGGCGCTTAATCAGTCAGTAACATTATCTACACGACGCTTACGGTATTGAAACATGCATGCTACAAGACTGAAACCTGTAGGAGCTGATTACTGATGAAAACTGTCACCAATATGTCCCCTGTCAATGTTCATGTTCAATGGAAGCTCAGTGTCAATCCCACCAATAATCCAAGACTTCGAACAAAACAAAAATATTGAGAAAGCTTGAAACGAAACCTGGGTAGAATATTCTTAGAATCTCAGAGTTCGTAATAAACATGCTAGAAAAGTGTATTATGGATACATATAGACACGTAACCATTATGATAGGTCATGGAAAACTCTTATTTACAAAAAGATAGGTGGACATGCAGAAGAGAAAGGAATGAGAAAGCAGTTCTGGACGCAATGTTGTTTGCTGTGGCCCATCTTATTCACAAATTCGATTTGCATTTCAATGTACTTCAATCAACCGTAATGAATAGAATAACTTATCAAAAAATCAAACTGCCAATCGCCTTAGGCACAC